>JAWNOE010000226.1:600000-939626 GCA_035046095.1 Drosophila pseudotakahashii | reverse complement strand
TGCAGATAAGAACTTTTACAAAATATAATTTAGTTTTATAAACTGGGTTGCCTTGGAGAATCTTCTATCCCAAAATATATTATCTTATAGGTTTTTATGTATTTAGCAAAATCGTGTTTTACTTGTAAATTTAGTTCTTTTAGATTTAAGCTTCCCAACAAAAAACCCAGTTATCCAAATTCACAATGAATTTTGCAGATAAGAATTTTTACAAAATATAATTTAGTCGAAACAACTAATTCGCAGTTTGTTCAACGATTTTAATGAGTAATCTCACCCAAATGTACTTGATGTATTTAATCTTAGAACTCAATTTCTAAATGAATCCTATCAACCACTTGATCTTGCGTTTATTGCTCCTTAATAGTAGAACATTTTTCTCTAAAAGTCATTCAAAATCGGAAAAACTATTTGTTGATCATTGTTGTGGTATCAGATTCTTGAAATACCTGATACATCCCAACACGACCCATAAATCAGCAGCGAACATTCCTATCCTAGGCCTAACAAAATCATAATTTATTTATACTTCCCCAATGTTGTTTTGCGGCATTTTTAGCCCGAAACCCAGAAACCAAAACAAAACGAAGTCGAAAGAATATAATTAATACTAGCAAGCTCTGCCTGGCCATAAATAAACATCTTCGTGGATTTATTTATTATTATTTTTTCTTTTTTTTGCGGAACAGCATGTCTGGGGGCGGCGACAAAATGAGAAAAAATAGCTAATTATAATATAATCCTTAGTGCTGATAACGCTAGCGCCAGATTAGATTTAAATATAGTCTGGCTGATCTTGCTCTGTATTTGGATTATAGACTTATACTAGGAATAGATTTCACCTTCCTAAACTTGTTTTTGGCTGACACGATTTTGATTGATGGAAAATTTAAAGCGCAAGAAGTCGTTGTGCCTTTTAAGGCTTATTTGTTTTTTTTTTTTCGTTCAGGGAAACCAAAAATATTTTAATGGATCCACTAAGAACCTTCGTTTTAAAAACCTCAGGCCTTTGTCACATAATGTTAAATATTGCTACATTTACCCTGCACTCGATGGATTTATTATTTGCCATTATCGCTACAGCGGACAATCAATAATGAAACTTAAATAAAATATCAAGCCAACCATATCGACGGAAATATATCCAATATACCCTGCATTCCTTTCCAATTATGCGGTTTATTTTTAAACACAATGCCTCTCCTTGATTGCCCCATATCAATTAAAAGCCGATTTAAATATAAATGTGTTTTAAAAATCATTTGGTATTTTACAAACACGTTCGGAGATTAAGGAAGTCATAAATAAATATCAATTCTGTCGAAGCTTTTTGGGTCTTCCCACTATTGTTAACCATACATTATTGTTGTGTTCCCATAGATTTGTGTCATTCGGAAAAATGTCACAATTGCTTTTCAGAGACTCGCGGCTTGACTCCCATGACTCAAAGCCACATAAATTGCCATATATGTATGTATGTTCCTATACATACGCTTATTTATGTGCATAAATGTTTTCCTATATATCTGTGCATATAGTCGAAATATATACATAATTATCTGACTTGTCTGACTATGGCTTCGTTTATATTTTTATCACTTCAATTTCCGTTCGCTTACAAGCCAGCCAGAATTGGGATTGTATGGATAGACACATATATTCTTTACCCCCTGAAAAAAAGCTTTACGCACGTTCTTCTTTTCCATTCAAATGTTTTTTGTGTGTCTGCCTGCTAATATCGCAAATTGACAAAAGACCGGCTTTCCAACCTCCTCCTCCCTCTTTTTTTAAACTTTTCTTTGTTTACCGATTTCATTTCAATGAAAAATATAACTTGAAAGTTCGAAAAATTAGCATAACATTAGATACCTTCTGAACTATGACGTCAAGCAATGAAAAGAGATGGCACCACAGAGAGGGAGAGAGATAGCTGCTCGAGAGCATCCTGTGATATCTACCTGTGCTTAGGTAATTAAGAGAATTGGTCCCGGAAAAATTTTACGACCGGCAATACCAGGGAAAGACCCAAAAAAAGGAACCTCTTGACATTTGCCAGAAAAACAAAACGGACTTGGGAATGAAAATGGGAATAGGAGGCGAAGGTGGAGAGGTAGCAGCGTGAAAATCCAGTGTCACCTTTTAAAGGATTCCATTGTTTTTCCGAACTGCTGAAGTGCCCGCTTTGTTCAACCGTTTTCCTTAATGATCTCGAAATGGTAAATGAATTCTTCGACCTCAGGGAAATATTTTGAATGGAAACATTTATGAGCAACCGACTTTTATTGCATTTCCCAAAAACGTTCTCAATAAAACCAATTTCTCAATTTAGGCAAGAAGCGAAAATTATTTTTATAAGTCTTTTAACGATTTTCCTTAAAGAGCTGGAAATAGTAAGTGAATCATATGGGGGTATTTTCAGCATATCCAAATTCAAAATCAATTTCACAATCTGGCCACAATCCGCAAAATGATGTTCACATTGCGGTGGAAATTGGTGGGGCTGGCTGGCTTATCTTATCACTGGGGGACTGGGGTTGGGTTTATGGGCCATGCAAATGCACAAAAAGCAGCTGTGTATTGAGCAAACTGAAGCATATATATTCTGTAGCGGTATGTGTTTGGGAGGGGATATCTATAGGCTAATTGTTATGGTTGCGATTAGAAATGGGGCAGGAAGTTTGGGTTGGGAAGCAAACGGAACTGGGGCAGGTTTGCAAAAAAGGGGAAGGAACAATTATGCAGAAGACAGGAAGAGGATGTAAATAATGATACATTCAAGAAGTATTTAACTTCGTAACGGCATAACTATGACAAAATATAAAGAATCTCTTAATTTTGTATTTTTCTAAATAATTCTTGACATTTACAGAGTTTATGCAATTGTTTTAAAAGTTTTTCAACATCTGATTTGTTAATAACTTGTTCGGTTTCCTCCTTAAGAATCCCTGAAGATTACACCATTTTTCATGTCGATAAGAGCTCTTAATATGCCATCGCCTAATGGCCACTCCGTCTAATCCCTTTTTGTGTTCCAACCAAGAGAAAATCTCCAGAAAGCAACCGACAACCAACCGTCGGTAATCAGCTTAAGCTGCCCGAGCAAAGTTTACCAAGAAGTTCTTACCAATCCTTCTTGGGTACAATAAAGTTTTTCTCCCTCTTTGCCACTAATTAACCTTGAAATTCAATCAAGTCCGGGCAATTATGCGGTCTTTGTCAGCCTTTGATGCCGTCTCTTTCGCCGAGCCAGAAGCTGTCTCCTTTTTTCTGATTCCTGTTCAGGTTCAGGACAACGATGAAAACTTTATTAAGTCCCTGGGCGTCATGGAAATGCATAATGCATCGCGGGCAGATACGGATTCAACTTCAACTGGCGATGTAAAATTCATTTTAATTAAATGCCACTTTGTATGCATTTCTCGGAATTAAAACAATTAAGATGGGGCCAACTGGGGCACCAACTATATAGGATAGAATGCGAAATGTACACTGTTATACAGTAAAGGTCAAATGACTAGTGCTACACATATTTAAAAACTAACTAACTAATTTAAAATATGGTATATGTATGTATTTTATATCGAAAAAAGGTTCGGAACTTGGTTACTGTCTTTTAAAATAAAGACCAAATGAAGACTACATTTATTTATAATTTTAGAACTATTATTTTGACCGCATCTGCACTTGGACATCCATGTGGACTCATTGCTTTAAACTGCAGCTTATGTATCGTAAACTAAGCATTTCCGTTGACGGAATTTAATTCAATTAGATCTAGCAGAGTTCCGAACCGCCGTGCTGATCGTGGGTTCTCTTCGAGGGAGTCAATGAACGATGCATCTCTCTCTGGAGACTGGGAAATCGGGAGATCGCGCGATGAGAGGGAACTCGACTCGTACTCGTCTGCTTTATTTTCTGTCTTCTGCCTTATTTCGTATGTTTTTATGGCCAGGCGGATACAAAGCTCCGCTCTGTTGGCAGCCGACCCTTTTATAGAGATTGAACTCGAGCTGCTGCGCATGCGCCATAAAAAACCACTTCGCGTCGAGCCGCCTGCATTTCCACTGGCTTTTCCCAACTGGCTTTTCTCCGATTCGGAGAGTTGTTTGCCTCATTTGCTGTTTTTAACGAATTCGTTGTTGCCGCTTTTTGTTTGGTTTATTAGTTTTTGGCCTGCGACGGGTTGGCTTTGAAAATGTTTTTGGGCCCCAACGGTTTTCTCAAATGTTTTTCACTGCATTTTCTCTTCACCAATTCAAATATTCACGAAATACGGGGAATCTTAACCAAATGCAACACCCACTGACACGGACTAAAACAATAATGTCTTGTGTAAAGCTAAATTTTGGAGTAATATTAAGTACAGATTGGAGCTATAAATAGTTTCTTTTTTAGTAGATATGTTTAATCTGCTAAGATATAATTAATATTTGGTTGATAAAGTTTGTACTTTGGACGTAAGGAAAGTTATTCTTATTGAGGTTTGACTGTGAAAAGTAAAGTAACACGTGGCACAATCCCAAGGCCAACCGAATGGACCGTCTCTCATTACGATTTCATGATAACTCATCACAAAGGCTGTGGGCTCCCAGCAATCCCCCGCCCCCTCTGAGTTTTCTCACCCCCTTCGTCCCCTCCTCCCCCTCGTTTTCCATCTCCATTGAGGCAACTCTGCCAACTGGTCTGTCTTCACCGAAAAAAAACTCAGCCACAACAGGCAGCTACAAAAAGACAGTAAAATAACTGAGAGGCTGAGACCGTTGGCTCGGTTGCCCACCTACGTGCCAAAAAGCTGTTAGGCCAAATTTGTCTGCGGATACAGTGGGCTAGAATGGGTCATGGAGATCGTATGCCAAACGAAACCCCTCCACTGTGAGAGTTTTTTAAAACTGTGAAACTATTTTGTATTAGAATCATCCATTTCTTAATAAGCATTTTTATAAGCATTACTTGTACAGTAATTAAATCGGCGCTAGGTGGCGCTGTTATGTCAGCCGAATTGCTGCTTCCATATCTCCATCTCTCTCGCACTGCGTTCTTTCTATTTAGCTTTAGGTTTACTGATAAAAGAGTTTTTAAATTGTAAATAACATCAATAACATCAAAACGTATTCTGAAATAGACAATCTATTCAATAAGTAATTAAAGAGAATAAACTTGTTATCGAATTTATTAACCTGTATTTACCAAGTCAAGTACTTTAAAATCGAAATACTATCCACTTGTCCCACTGTGCTCATCGAACGTACTTTGCAGTTTTGTTGTTTTTTGCGGTTTATGTTGCTTTTGTCGCATGCCCACATGCAAAGTGAGCCGAAAGACAGTCGGACATCTTTCCAATTGGAGTTGGCGTCAGCATCTTATAAAGTAATCACAGTTCGCGGCAGTGTGACAGAGAGGGAGATGGAGCGAATCGGTTAGGCCCAAAGAGTAAGGGAGACAGCAACGGCATTTGACAAACAGGGCGTTGGACACTCAGTGAGTGGGAAAGGGAGAGGGGAGGTCGGTCGATCTCTTTTAACTTCCAGCCTACGGCAAAATAATTTTAAATGTTGTTTTTGCAGCTAGTAGTAGATTTGGGTCAAAGTTTGTGTGGGCTGTAATTGTAATTAAGCAGGCGTTGAAAATGGATAACTTAACTAGCGGCTAACGGGGGACCCACACTGAAGACCGCCTTTCCGAATGCTGTCAAAATATTTGCAACCTAACCACAGTAAGTCGCCTGTCGATCGCTTAACTTTTTGATAAAGATTCAAAGGTCTTGGAAAGAGACTTTACCCATAAAGATCTTGATAAATGTAAAAAATACCTTAAAAACTATAATTTTTTCAGTAACTATTAATTTTTAAATGAATAAAAAAGATTTAATACCAGGTATCTTCAAATAATGTTGTGTATTTCGACACATGCTGAGACTTTTAGGATATCGGGACCAAAAATAAATGGGATTTATAGTTACTCAGTTCGATATAAAGAGGTACGACTGTATTTGCAACATTCCAACGTTGACAGTCGCGGGCAAAGCAACAGTAACAACAAAGTACAGGCAATAACAAAGACTTCCGGTCAAATTTGTGCGGGCGTGTTGTCTCTTTCTCCCCACTCTCTCCTCCTCTTCCTCCGCCCACTCTCTTTTCGCGGCTTGCATACCTCAACGTTCAACGGAAGTTTCCAGGGCGCATATAACATAAACACTAACACGAGCACATATGTACATATGTATGGAATGGGAAACGGAGAATCAACGGCGCATTGCAAATGGAAGAATGTGAAAGAAGAACAGGGCGGAGACGCGCTTCCCTTCATTCAATTCTTCTTTTTTTTCTTGGCGGGGGACGACGCGTAAATTGTTATATTCTCGGAATTAGCAAACAGCAACAAAAAATTACAACAACTTCAGTCTGTCGCGCAGAAAGGAAAGCTAAAAAAAAAGAGACGAGGGCATCAAAATGAAATGGAGCCAAAAGTTGTAGTCGATGCGCTTGCATGCATAAATCTACAGTAAATAACAACCACAACAAAAACGCAGAGCGAAGAGGAAAAGAGAAGAACAAGGAAAAGAAGCAACAGTACGAACGCATTTCATCAAAGTGCAAATTAGCTACAGATTCCAAAACGAGAAGAGAACGAGCCACAAACGGCAGCCGAAGAATCGAAAAAGGGTGGAGGAGAACCAACCAGAAGAATGGGAAGAAGCTGCAGAAGAAGCCAAGTGAGAAAGAGGGGGAGAACAAACATACGAACCTCTTGACTTCTACAAGTGAGGATTTTTAAGTTTTTTTTTAACAGTAAACAATTTGTATTTATACAACAGAACATATAAAAAATTAAAAATGAAAAAATGTTTATTTCTTTAAACTGATATAATCTTTGAATTAAGTAACATTATCGGTTAAAATCTTTAAAAGTGTAATAGCTTGCATTTCTACCGTTAAATGCAGCAGCAAATTCTTGCCCCTTGACAATTGTGTCCATCTGTTTGAGCCATTTCTTCTTGTTAAAAGAGGCAATAAACTTCTCCATATGGAAAGGTCGCTGAGGACAGGGAAGGATGTTTCCTTTGGCGGTCCTTTCCCATTAGAAAGATTGAAAAAAAAAGATTCAAGAAGAAGAGAAATAATAAATATATAGGTATATTTAACAAAATTATCCTTTCAAAAGCGCAAAATGAGCAAGTTTCTCCCCTAGCCGACCTTCACTGTGCTTTTATTCATCTGGTGCATATGCAATATTTATAAAATCCCTGGGACCTCCCCCGTCATTCTGTTTTCGTTTCTTATATGCCTCTTTGCGCTTTCAGCATTTCAATTCCAAATGAAATTCAACTCACGTTGTTTGTAGTAGGATAAATGCTACCGTGCAAATGCTGCTGTCGTCGTGGCTGTCTTTTGTTATTTGTCCGCCCAGCGGGTCTCTTATGCCTTGGACATCCCAGCGGGTGGAGGGGGGTTTAGGGGATCGGGGACGCAGTCTTGAACCAAAGTGCGTTTTACTTTTCTTATTTTTATGCAAAACTTGGAGCTGTCTTTCGGAAAGAAAATCAATACCGGAAAATACAGTTCAAATTTCTTGGGGTGCCTTCTCAACAGTTTAAAGAGAATTGGACGTTTTGGCTCTACTTCTAAGATATATAAATATATTATCAGCTAAGCAAAATAAGTTATATCATTTTCTTAAAAATAGGTAATCCGTTAATAATGAATTTCTTGCATTCTTATTAAGAAAGGTTTTTATAATCTCTCTTTCAATATAAAAGGACACTTTATAATTAAATGATGCTGGATTTAAAGTTTTCAGACTGTAGTTCTCTTTTTATATATGTATGTATGTGTATCTAGGCCACTACTTGTTGCACTCCCCAGGCAGGACTGAATAATAAAGTAAATCCCCCTGCAATTACGAAAAGCATCGGAAGAAGAACAAGAAGAGCTGGCTGCAGCAACCGGAAGCTGCACATTAAACTTGACCCATTTGCAAAGCTTCGTCCCAAAAACCCGAAACCAACGCAAGCCCCCTCCACAAAGGACACGCTCACATTTACAGAGCGCTGGCTCACTTCAATTATCCCGGATTGGTTCGGTTTTCCATTGTACGATATATGTACGAATTTTCCCCACGCAACGTTGCCAAATTTCGCCACCACTGCCAACATTGTCAGTTGCCATTTTCAAGCAAATACAGCGCAATATAATTAATTAATAATGCGGCATCCATAGAAGTTAGAAGCAGAAAGAAAGGATCTTTGGGTGCACTCAGAAAAACGTTCTAACTCGTATTTAAAAAGCATAATAAGAAATAACGAAGGAAACAGATATTATCAGATATTATATAACATTAAATAACAAATCTAATTTAAAGGCTTTTCGAATTGGTCATAAGGTCCTTTATTTAAATTTAAAATTTCAACTCCTGAAAACCTTATTCTTCGAGTGTTGAACTCAAGACCCCAAAATGGGTCCTGGGGCAATGTATTGCTGCCAAAGCTGCGGCTTCCTGCTATTTATAGCGCACAGCTCCCCAAGGGATGAAGCGGTCCTGTGTGGCGGGGTTGGGAAATTTTCGGGGCGTGCCTAGACCAAAATTAGGTTTTTGCTTATTTACATTTTGATTGATTGGCTTACGCAATTTGACATTTTGCCAGCGACCCGAGCACGGATGCCAAAGGTAATCCCCCGGCACCCACAGCAACCCCATCCTCACCCCGCACCCATTAGAGGGTCATTAGAGATGGGTGTCCCCCCCCCAAAAATTTATGGAACACAAGGTGAGGCTTACGCAGTCTGTTCAATTGTTGAACTAAGCGTTAAATTTGTGTGTCTGGGCAGGGAAATTATGTAAGCGGGAATATATGTGTATCTGGGGAGTACTTGAAGACGAGTCGAGTTCTTGGGCAAACAATTTAGCAGCCAGGCAAGTTTAATAGCTGAATAACTCATCAAACAGAGAGCAAAGCTTAAATAATTAGCAGAAGTGGGACAAACGGGTAAAAAGATCATAATAAAAAGGTATTGTAGATTATGTATGACATTAAAGGTGGATATTATGATGTATGCATGTGTTGATATACCATAGAAATGTAAATCTGCTTCATTTATGACGATTCCCCAAGCGAACTTCCTCTAATGTTAAATCGACTTTCGTCACTAATCATCGTTACCCCCGAACGACTCCTCTTTTCCCACATGTCTCATTTGCAACTATTAGCTATTAGTTCGTACAGCGATGTAGAACGGACGCCTAACTAGCTTATTTAACCATCCACTCAGTCAGTGAGTCCGTATTGAACGAGTGACCAACTGATTAAGTGAGCAACTGATGCGGTGACTAAGCTCAGTCTCTCATGTCGGCCGCATTCTATTCTCCTGTTGCTTGCAATGCGGAAGTGGCAACAATGGCTGCGAAAAGCTAAAAAAAATTATTCTGTCGCGCAGTCGCTGGGTTCACTAGAAAAAAAAATAATAAAAAAAAAATAATACAAATAATACAATGTTGCAAAAATGGTCTTATCATAATTATGCAATAATGAAATATAAGTTAGAACTATGGTATGAAAAACTGTAAAAATTATTTTGAAAATTATAAACAAACTACAACATTAAATAAGACGAGTAATATCTAAAAAATAAATGGTCTTTTCAGTAAATGAGTAAAATCATCCGAAACCAAAAAATTTTGGGATTAAATGTTTTTTTTTTATAGATATTATGAATATCTTTTCTTTCAGTGTTAAAACCCATCTCACTCTTTTACCGGCACTTCGTAGTATCCCCTCTTCAATTGCTGCAAATTTAGTAGAGGAAAAAAAAAAAACGTAAAACTTAATTGAATGCATGAATGAATGAATGAAATGGAATGAAAATGGACTTTAACTACTTATGGGGGTCTGGCTCATTTTCCATGCAAATATGTTGTCGTGGGTTGTTGAGCAAATAGTTGCGTGCAAAGTTGCCACTTAGTTTACCTACGTAGCCAGACTTCTCCTTCGGCATTCGTTATAACGTCTGGGTTCATTCATAAATACAATTTTGGCTTGGCAGGCGGCTTACATAAAGAAAACTCTTTCACTTTTCCACCCACACAAGCCCAAACTCGATGTATATATGTGTGTATATCAGGTGCAACAGCATAAAAAGCTGTGCGACGAGGTTCGGGTCTATGCTACCCATACATACATATTTATTTTGGTTGATTTTTTAAGAGGTCTGCCTTCGCTTTTTTTTTATATATTTCTCTCCATACAATAATATTTTCTTGTGGGCGAGGCATTTATTTAGAATTTTGTGTTGTTCGATGCAGTTGTTACGTTCATTTTTGGTTTTATTGCTGTGGGCGGGGGATTTTCAGAGGCAAGTTTGCCGGTGTGGGCGACTCCCACAGCGAAAACAACTGAAACACATCAGCAGCTCTGGATTTTATATTTCTGTAGTATTTCCTTTGAAGCCCGTTCGGCAGTTACGTCAAGTGCCCGGGCCAGTTGAATGGCCAGGTACAGTGAAAAAGGCTTGTAAGTGATTGAAAGTTTGTGTACCAAAAAAAAATCGATATAATATCTATTTTAACTTGATATGGGGCCAGGTAAATTTGATATGAGACTGTAACAAGTCAATACTAAGTCTTTTGAAGACTAAGCACCGCTTTCTCGTATGCTTATTAAGTTTAAAGTATACTTTAAACCGTACTTTAAAGAGTTTAAAGCCTAGAAAACGACCCTAAGAGTAATCACCTTCATTAAAAATATTTAAATATTTAATAAATATTTTTGTATACCTAGTTTCATGGACTTTTGAATTATTATTTAAAAACACAGAATATTTTTTCAATAACTAATTATATGTAAATATCAGCAAAATAGCAGACATTTTTGTAATTAACTATTCAAGACTTAACCAAAGCGAATATGGTAATCATCGATCACAATCCGGTGTCAAACTCTTTGATTGATTATCTTGAAACTTTCACCGAATCAATAATTCGAGAGTGCCCCTAAATGTTCACCGCCCTGCTGCCCGTGTGATATTTGCTAAATGCCAGGTAACTTTGAGGTGTTCTCATATGCAAACCCTGCCGTAATTTCCGCTTTTTACCTCCGGCGAAATGGCCAAGGGCAATCCAAGTGCAGCCAAAGTAAACGTGAACGTCTGACATTTGCAAGTCGCTTTCCGTGTCTCTCTCGTTCGCCGCATCAATCAATCATGTTGTAATCAATCAACTTCCGTTCCTTAACACGAGTACAAGTAGTTAAAATGTCATCGCTTTCAGACAAGAAAAAGGAACACGAGCGGCAGTTGATTAAGAAATTATTCGGATCGTCGGGGAAAAGGCAATGATTGGAAAATCAACAATTCCTTCTTCGAAATAAACGCAAGCGGAAGTGGCAGGCATTAATATTTTCCTCAAGTTTTTTCTATCTCTGACTTTTTTTTTCCACATTTTCCTCTGCACTTTGTTTATGCCAAACTGGAAAAAAGTGCCTCATGAATAAGAGCGCAGAAACACGAAGAAAAATCATTTTCTTTTAATAGCTTAATTATGTAAAAAATGTTCCTAAAAATGTTTAAAATTTTATGTAATTGTACATTTTTTTATATAGGTGAAATACCGACTTAATGCATAATAATAGAATTGGAACTGAAAGTTTAAGATACAAATTCTATAATTTTCCCTCAGTGAAAAGCATACAAATTTCCATTTTTTTTGGGGAAAGAAGAAAAATGTAAACAAAATTGGGGCCACGTTGGGTGGGGGAAAAGCACACGCACCCGCCCACATCGATGGGAGATACTAAATGCTCTATATGCATATGGCTAATGGATATGGGGCCCCAAATGGGACTCGCATTATGGTGGCCGTTGTGTTTTACGGCTCTTCCTCGTTCCTCCTTCCTCTTTCCTCATTCCAGTTGAAATCGAAAAGCGACGACTGCGGACTGCGGACTACTGACTCATTGACAAATAGCATTGAACTGCAGGCGTTGTCTCGTGGTCTGGTTTTTCATTCATGCCAGCACTCCCCATTCTGCCACCCAGCGCCTCGCAAACGCACACATGCGTGCGTTTATATATAGCGATATACATATAGGTACTATATATTTATAGTACCCGAGTATCTGACTATCTGGCATTGTGCAACGACCGGCTGAATGCATTTGTCAGACCAGAAAGCACCAGATTGGATTCAACCTGGGTGCGAGTAAACAACATTTACCCACCGCAGCACACATTGCGTATGCGTAATATCGATTTCTTCAACTCCAAAACTCCCCCCAGCTGGCAATCCCTACGACAAACAATTCGAAAACTCTAACAAAAAAGAGCTACGGTGCATGGAATGCGGCTGAAGAATTTATGGGCCGAGAGTGATTAAAAAGGCATTGTGGGGCTCGGGAATGGAACGTAATAATGGGGGAAAATGTAAAGTCAAATAGCTTTAAAATTCCAGTGTACAGGCTAGGAAAAAAATGGGAATTTTAAAAAATGTGCTGTTATTTGTAGAACAATGTTTTTGAGAAATAAAACGGACTCATGGGGATTACGACATTTTGTTTTTCTAGATTTCACATGTCAATAGAACAAACTTTTAAGGTTAAAAAAAAATTGTATATACGTATTTATTTTAAAACAAGAGACGGACATGGCTAGTTCGACTCGGCTAGTGATCCTGATCAAGAATATATATACTTTATAGGGTCGGAAAAGCTTCCTTCTCCCTGTTACATACTTTTGCACGAATACAATATACCCTTTTACTCTACGAGTAACGGGTATAAATATTTTGTATATTTTTGGTCCACATGAAAGTTTTACGTATTTATTTATCATTATTTATCAAACGCTTTCATAAAGGCTTTTAAAGTAAAAAAAAATGTATATTAAATTTTAACATTTTTTGAAACAGTTAAATATACCAAAAAAAATTGTAAAAAATATTATAAATTTCCATTAATTAAATAGCCTTAATAAAAAATCTATTACATCACAAAATGGATCTCAAAACCATGTATCCTTTGAAAAGCTAACATATTGTTTCTTTTACATTTCTCTAGAGCTCAAATTCAAAATTCCATTTCAAAATTTCCGCGGAAAACTTTCGAAACCGGCGTAAACAAAACCATATAAATAGATATGGGAATAGAAATGTTCGCTCTGTGCCGTGTTCCGCTGCATGCATGTGTTCAACTTCCGGCTTGGGGGCTCTGCGGAATCCATCAATGGGCCAAACCGACGAACGTTCCTCGATTCGCTGGGGATTCGGGCATGAATTCGGTTTTGGGGTCTGGTCGCGTATCGGGTTCTGCATCCACTGTTCCACTTAAGGGATCTGCGTCATCTGAAACCGCAAATGAATTAAACAAGGCACACACTCGAAAAACGCCCACAGAATGGCAAACCATACAAGGGCTCCCCCCCCCCCCCCTCGAAAAACACTTCTCTAACTGTTTTCATGCGGCAAAATAGAAAAAAAGCGTAGAAAGACGCGCCTACGTCATATCCGTTGGGAGCAAAAAAAAAAAAATGAAAAAAGGGGTGAACAGGGGAATTTGGGGGATTGGGGGTTCTGAAGTGGTACCTGTGAATGAATAGCGTTGCGGGTGTGGGTGTGCGCTCGTATCTGAGTGCTCGTTGTATCTGCGGCAGTGTTGAAACCCAGCGAAGTGAGCTAAAAGTTATTTAACTCACGTTTTGTCTTTTTTGCGGCTGTTGTTATTTTTTATATTTACACACGGAGATAAACAAAAGCAGCGGGCGAGCCAGATAAGCAGAAAAAATAAAAGTAGTATAAAAAGGTTATACATACTATAATTAAAAACAAACAAATATAAAAATAATAATGAATGAGCGGAACACATATTTCCACAAAACTAAACCCCATTTTTATATTTATACAGGTTTACTATAAAGAATAAAAAGTTTACTAAAAAGGAATGTAAAAATAATAAATACACACAAAAATGTAAAATGTATAAAATAAATAAAAATAAATATGTATTTAAATTCCTTATAAGTACAAATGAGTAGAGGTATTTAAAAAAAAAAGTGCCCCTTTAAAAAAAAATAATTAATTCAAAAAACTCATTATTTGTTTTTTTTTATTGTGTCAATTTAAGAGGAAAAAGTATAATTAAATATTAATATCTAAAAAAAAAAACAATGAATGAGCGAAACAAATCGTTTAAACCCCAAACGTTATCTCCCTTTTTTGTTTAGCTACAAAATTATAAATAATAGCAACATATTTGGAACACTGTGGGGGCGAGGTTGATGAGTCGATTTAAGTGGGTTGCTGGCTTAGTGGTTCGCTGGGCGCTTTCATTCCAGGTGTGCTAAGCTGATGTTGCCAAAATCCGGTTTTCTAACAAATATGAAATATACTCAAAAGCACTTTTTTGTTTGCTCGTATTTAGTTTACGCTTTGTTCATTTCAGCAATTTGTTGACGCGCTTTTTTTTCAAGTTTACATTTTCAACGTTTTGAAGGTCGTTTCCACTGTTATTCACGTTTGTTTTTGTGGTTTTGTTTTTTCTTTGTTTTGTGTGAACTCATCAATGAAACAATCTAAACACAAAAGCACTCACAAGTGTGACACAGAACGTGACGAAAAAAACGAAAAAAAAAAACTATAAAGATATAGATACTTGCACACACTCACAGATATTTGTGTGATTATAAGCCATATAAGGGTAAAACAAGTGGAAAACGAGGGGAAACGATTGCCATATGGGCAGAGATAAATTGTGAATGTGATAGACTGTTGGTTTATTATAGGGAAAGTTACCTGTAGCGGTAAAGTGATTTGGGGTTTTAAACGAAACACAAATTAGTGTGGAGGAGCTGGGGTTTTTTTTCCTTTGCAACAGGAGTGATTAGAGGGAACATTTGAAATTATTAGAGTGGAGTTAAACTTACAATATTTATTATAAAAATTTAAAAAAACAGTATATATAATATTATTTTTTTATTTTAAAATAAAAAAATAAATATTTATATATTGGATTATTATCAAAACATAAATTACACTTTACAACTTTTTTGATTACCCACTAAATTGTATACCTAAAATTTTTTTTTTGCTAAGCTTGTAGTAACTATACTATCGATGGTTTGCAAATTTAGGAAAAATCGATGTTTTGGGCCCACAATCGATACTATCGTTCAGAAAAAAAATCCATTTTGTATGTAATTTTTTGGTATATTTTAAGAAAAAAAGTATTTTAAAGTATATATTTTCGATAGTGTCCACTTTCGATGTTTTAACAACCCTAGCTTGTAGTGATTTTAACTTTTAAATAGCCATTATAAACGACCTTTTCGATAAAAAGCTGATCCAACTATTCCGTGTTATACCGCATTTTATTCAATGCTTGTTTCCATCTATTCCTTCCGATCAATTCGATGGAACTCAACGTTGGTCTAACTTAGTTTGAGCAGGAAATAGCTATCAAATGCAGTTTGCTGTGTCACACTGTGGATTGATATCCAAGGCTATGGCCGCATCGCAATCGGTGCAAAAATAGCCTCCCCCCTTTTGGCTTCTCCTGCTTTTCAAGGAGCCTATATCTCGGGCTATTTTTAAAGTTCTGCGGAAAGTGCAGATTGAGCCGGCAGAGTGCGTATACCACCCGTTGGCCGGCCAATAGGTTGATAATAACTGAACTCTTTGCTGCGCCTTCCGTTTTATTCAATTTGCTGTTTTTCGCATTTAATATGCGCCAAGTAGAAAATTGTAAGCTTCCGTTTTGCGTTATGCCGATGAGCAGTGACCGTTTGCCTTTTTTGATGACAATTCCCATACCAATCTCAAGCTTATAAATATAGAAACAGCATTTCCGTTGAAACGGCCAGTGGCACTTCCGTTTCCAATTGGAGAACTAGGAGATCTCCATTATTTCCCCCAGCCATTTGCACTAACTTTTCCTTCTTTCCCTTTTTTTATGAATGATTCGCTTGCAAGAATTTCACGCATACTTGGGTTGGGTTGGGTTAATAGCAGCAACATGTCGTGTAGGTGTTGCCTTACCAAAGACGAAAGACCAAAAAGCTACACTTGGCCAAGCATAACGAACGTCAAATTCAGGAGGCCTCAAATGACAAGCTGGCCAAAAGAGGCTAGAGAGTTTCAAAAAGCATTCTAAAGTTTCCCCACTCCTTTTCTCTATCTTGCAGATGGCTTCTCCAGTTTTCGCCAGGCATTTCCGGAATGGTGCGAGGATGATAATCAGGCGCAAAACAAAGAAATGGAATCTAGTCGCAACGTACAGACCGATCAGTTAATGGGTCTTAGGTAAGTGGAATCGAGTATAGAATATTAGAAAAAAAGGAAATCAAAGTTACATTAAGTTCTACTTTACTGACAACCGAAATCTCGGAATTTTGTTTTTAATTTTTAATCTTAAATATACTTAAAAGTTTAATGAACGGGGATGTCTCAGAAATATCAGTTATACTTTATTATTTTTTATATTATACATCCGATGAAACATTTAAAATGATTTGCCTTAATCTCACCCTTTAAGATGAATTCATGGAATACCAAAAACTGAACTTTTTGTTTTATTGCAGGTCCCTACGCATTTCCACAACGCATTCCGATTCCGCGTGCAGCAGTTCGGCTGAATCGTCGGATTGCGAGAGCACTGGCCACCATCACCACCACCACCATCATAATTTCAACGAGGCGCCTGTGGAGATAATTCCGGGATTATTGTTCCTGGGAAATGCCTCGCACAGCTGCGACTCGAATGCATTGCAAAAGTACAATATTAAGGTGAGTCCTGGTAGTTTTATTACAACTTTCGTAATTACTAATCACTTACATTTTTCCATTCCAGTACGTGCTGAATGTGACACCAGATTTGCCAAATGAGTTTGAGAAGTCGGGCATTATCAAATATCTGCAAATTCCCATCACCGATCATTATTCACAAGATTTGGCCATGCATTTCCCAGATGCCATACAGTTTATAGGTAAGGTTATATTATATCTAAACGATATTATTCTAAAATAATAATAAAATATCAAAAAGTCTCTAAATGCATGTATGTATTATTATTTTCATTAAATTTTTGCTAATATATTGTTTTTTTATCAATTAAACAATCTTTTTTTTCTTCAAACACGAATATTATTGAAAACTCATTGCCTATGTAAATACAACAAAATACTTATTCTATTTTTAATGAATTCAATTCTTTTATCTTAAATATAACCTTCCATCAAATCCTAAATAAAAACCATTTAAAATATGAGAAGAGTGGAGGACTTGTGACATGCTTGAGGGCCTATGATATCATCCTGTTTTGCCAATTCAAAGCTAATGCTCTGTATTTTTTCCGAAATCCACAGAGGAAGCGCGGTCCGCCAACTCGGCAGTGCTGGTCCACTGCCTGGCCGGGGTTTCGCGCTCGGTGACCGTGACGCTCGCCTACTTGATGCACACCCGTGGCCTGAGTCTTAACGACGCCTTCATGATGGTGCGGGACCGGAAGCCGGATGTGTCGCCCAACTTCCACTTCATGCAGCAGCTGCAGTCCTTCGAGAGCCAACTGCGCCTGAGTCCGGGTGACGAGCAGGCGATGGACGAGTCCGGGATGATGGGCCCCAGTGTGGGTCTCGTACTGGGCCCAGCATCCTCCGGCTCTGTGTCCAATGTCCTGGCGACGAATCCCAGTGTGGTGGCCTCGCGTTGCGGACGCGGATCCAAGTTCTCTTGCAATTGCATTGCGCCGGACTGTAAGTGCATGCAAACCGGTGGCTTTATGGCCGCGCACTTGGCCAAGGCCACTGGGGTTTCGCCGGACTCCGGCATCGAGTTCGACCGCTGGACCCCGTCAGACACGGGTCTCAAATGAGAACAGCTGGGCGGTAAGAGTTTCGTGCTGCCGCCAAGTCAGGAAATCCTTGCAGCGGCCGTCGCCACATCGCCGCCGCCCATTTGCCTGGCGGTAAATCCGGATAACATGTCCCCGGCCAGCACCACCAGTTCGTCCACATCGACCACGACCACGGCGGAGGCGGTTTCCGTGGTGGAGGTGGTGCAGCATCGCGATCAGGAAATGGCCGAGGAGGACATTGAAACCGGGGGAGAAGACGATGAGGAGGCGGTCTAAATGGCAAAGCCTTTCCCAACTTGGTTCCCACACAAAACATCCGTTAGAACACATACATATGAGCCGCTTATTCAATAGGGGTACGAATTCAAACTTTAAACCATGTACAAAGTCTTGAGGAACTACCCAACGTACACATATTAATTAATACCACATAAATAAATTAATGTTTAGTACATTTTTAAGGTCAAATACAAACAAAATCCAATGTTATCCACACGCAAACCAACTACAACTATACAAAAAGAATGAAAAAACTAAAATATATATAATATATTTATATATACGCAGTGTACATGTTTGTATTTAACTCCTAAGCCAAGTCAAGAGAATAAATATATGAAAGCCGAAACAAAAATAAAAAATTTAACTTTAAACCGATTTTCTAGGCATATAGTTTTATTTTTAGTTTTAAATTTTTACTAAAACTCGAAATCGTTTATAAATGTACAATTTGTTAGATGCGGAGCGAATGGCCGCGAAAGGGAGACCCATTATAAAAATATACCTACCACTTAATTACCGAATGCCAAGTCATATAAGTGTAAAGTGAACTAAAATCCCGAATATCGAAGAATTTTTAAAATTTGAAACAAAACACTAAAACAAAGAAAATAAAATTCAACCATTTGCACAACACAAATAACCACACAAAAAATCGTTTGCCAAAAGCCAAACATTTTTTATGTTTTTTTTAAAGGGTGGTCTAAAAAATATTGGCACAGACCATAAAAGTAAGATTTTAGGAAGGATTGAGAATGTTTCTAGATTGTAGAAAAAGTCGATTGATTGATCGTAAAAATACATTCTACTAATGATATGTTAAAGTTGGAGAACAGCAAGATGGAAATAAATAAAATGAAATGATTAATTTGTTATGTAATGGATATGAATAAAGTTGTATGTCAGCTGTTTTCCAGTCAGGCAATGTTGGTACAAAATTTTATCAGGTGACGTTTCAAGAAACAAAAAAAAAACCAAACTAAATCTGAAGAATGGTTTACATGTAATACAGAAAACAAGAAAAAAACAAAAAGTAAAATAATCCCAGAAACTTTTTTGGAAAAAGAAGGCTGTGCGCAATATAAAAACAATATATTTAAACGTAGATGAAAGCAGAGATTTAATACACAATTTGATATAAAAAAGGTTGATATGCCAGAGTGGATTGGTTAGTTGGATTTATGTGACGGTGAAAAACATTCTTTGGCCCAAGGCTTGGATTTGTTTCTAGCCAAAGCTCGACTGATTCGATTTGATAACGATGGGAGAGATGGTCATGTGGTAAGTGAAATGGTCAGAATATTCTAAATTTTAAAGCTCAGGAACTAAGTGCAGCCCCGTCGACGGGTTGCAAGTGTGCGATATAGATATGCTTTGGGAAATATAGAAGAAAACTTGAGTGGGTCTCACAGCATATGCGAGTGCTGAGTCCAAAGTACTCATCATCCAATAACATTCCATAAAAATTATGTCCACTTTGAAGAGTTTTTAATTGTACTGCAACCTGATGTTGCAAAACGGGACTAGTTTGGATTAGAAAAATGGCTTTATTTAAGCAAACGAATGAGTTTTTATTAGGCAGCTAAATACGGATTGAAGTTCCTGTTGAAAAGGAAGCTTGCTAAGCTAGTTGCTCTAGCCCATAAGATTTTTGCATGTAAACCCCTACGATTTTGAACGAGCTTTCCCAGCTAAGCGCCAAAAACTGGGTAAAATAACTTAAGCATTATACAAAAATAAAATGCCAATTTAATGTTGAAAGCCTCAGTCAGTAAAAAATAACTAAGAATACAATTATGTACTTTTGAATGGCATAGAATACGTGTTTTAAATCAAATGCAAAATTAAAAGAGTCCCAAAAACCCGTAAATAATTGTGCGCCAAACGTTTTGCCACTTAATAAATTGAGATAACGGAAAATGTATTAAAAAATGTCTGCTGATCCATGTGACAAATTCCAATTTTTTGAACGGCACTAAGCGAACCACTCTTTACAAGCGAATGCAAATAAATTCGAAACTCGGCTGCCAGGCAGCGCATTTGTTGCTCATGCCAACATTGAAGTGGCTGGGCCTAATTGCTGAGATTATTTTTCTTTTTTGGTTTTTGTTAGCGTAAGATAAAAAATTTTACATATTGTACATCTGAGTGTTGAATTTTTCCATCAATGTTTAGCACCAAGATAACGAGAAAATTAAGCGACAGTGCCAACAAAAAAGAAAAAAACACCTAAAAATAAATATATAAAGTTTAACGAAAATCGAAATTGTACCTTGAGAAAGTCCAACAAACATTATTTGTGGCGGTAGCACTGGAACCTCCAGCTGCAAGCAAACCAATCGATAAATAGTCAAACAATAAAGAAGATTACCCTTCTGTCAATGTTTAAGGACGAATATTCTATAGCTACCTAGTTGTGTTTTGCACATTTTGTAAACTTTACAACACGATGAAGGAAAACCGAACATATAAATAAACGACAGCCCCGCAGCGTTATATATAAAAATATATATACTTATACAGGATACCAGAATATAACTAATAAAACCGTTTTTAAAACCCGTGAACAAAGTTGAACTTTTGTATTATTTTGTAAACATTTATTTAAAACAAGTGAGTAAATTAGTTCTAAAATGAAACACATAACAAGTTAGGATATTAGTGGCTCTAGAAAGCATTTCCTTGGGTGGTTTTCTTTTAGCTTTACAGATAGCTAGCAGTGGTCTTATGGGTTAAGATACAGATCTTATTATATCATTGGGCAAGTATTTCCGTTTAATGAGTTTCAAAATTAATTAATCTAAATTTTCAGCTTTAATACCTTTACCGATATTATTTCAAAATACAAATTTACCCGAACACTTTAAATGAATTTGAATACCAATTAAGTATTTGCCGTGCTTCGGTTTTCACTTTAAAATAATGTAATTATATTTTAAGATTTGAACTCGGTAATAAAGAAAATGAAGTTTTGGAATTTTCGACAGTTTTTATAAAGAAACAGCGCAGAAGGACAAAATATATAGTTTAAAATTTTAAAAATGAAAACCGAAGCACGCTTGAACATTAATTTATGATATAGTTGAGATTCTTTATAGCTTAGCGACTACGACAATTGACAAGAGACAAGGAACAAGTGCAAAATATTGCGCGATCTGATACAATAAATGCTACATAAAACATGACGAGAACGGAAACCACTAACACATTATTGTCATCCTCCAAATCCAGAATTAATATCGATCTGATCTTACAGACCCTTGTTGAAGTAGACACGTTTGGGCACATTGCCTCGAGTTTTCTTCTCGATTTCCTCATAGAGTTCCGGCTCAAAGGTGCGCATCGTTGATGTGTCCAGGGAACACTGTTGTGGGAACAGAGCACAGGCAGAGGGCACCATGAAGCAGAGGCTGAAATGGAGAATGGATAGCTCAACTTCAAGGAATAGCCATTGACAATAAAGCTACTTACAAACAGCCAACCATCAGGGTCTGGAATGGGGCGTTAATCCACTTAATGCGCCTGTAAGCAGGCAGCTTCTCCAGCCTCTCCATTATCAGAGGTAGCACCAGCATTCCGGGCGCCGCCATCGCAATCCTGGATACAACCACCTCGCCTATTCCCTTGATGGCTGCCAATCTACTCTGGCCCACAATCTCTCCGTCCTCGTTTTTCACCTCGATGCCATTCAGTATCTCATTCTGTCGCATCAGCGGAATGTTGACAAAATTGGCCGCCGCCACAGCAGCAAAGGGCACAAATCTTTGGAACAGCGGACTCGCCTTCTTCGACCAATAGTTCTTGCATCCAATAGCCGCTATTAGGGCCGATGTCGTGGCCGATACATATGCCACGCCCAGCTGCGTAACGCTGGTAGGCGAGTTGGCATTGCGATTCGTGTAGTTGACCACCGCATTGAAGGACTGGTTGATGAACTGCCAAAGAACCACGGCGGGCACGGTGCGATAGAAGGCTAACATGCCCCCGGTGATCAACATGCCACCGGGCACCTAAAGGTAAGGAACGCAAAACAATTAGTTAGACTGGTCAGCAAATTAAATATAACATCAATTAGGAGAACGGAACCTTGTCGCTGAAGCGAGCATTGAAATATTTCTTAATCATATCAGACAAGGTCTTTGAAATCTCTAGAGATTAGACAAATTTTTATATTAGATAAAGAACTCTGAGAGTAAAATTTTTGCGACGTAAAGAAATAGAAATGAGTCCGCGAAAATATTATTAAAACAAATATATTTGAAACAAATTTTTTAAAATATAGTATGCAGTAGAAAATATTTTTAAAAGGTTCGTAGTTTTGAAACTTATATTCTAAAACCTATAACTGGCAAATAAACTAAAAAAAACGAAAATAATAAAGAACATCAAAACTAATTTTGGTAATATATCTTCAAGATTACGAGTTTTGTGTAGTCTAGTCTTTATTTCGAGCATTCTCTGTATTTTTGGCAAACCATTCACAAGCATCTACGCCAGACGATTCTATTTTCAGCACCCCACGTGCCAAACCCATCACGAGACTTGCCTGAAAACTCATGCGACCGCAAAAGTTCTGCAGTTCCCCAGTATCCGGATGAAAGGCGGAGTTATACAGCTTCATGTTGTAATGTACTTCCTCCGGTTTCACCTGCGGCGATTGATCACCTTTCCGGTAGCCTTCAATCATGGTCTTGGCTTCGAGCAGGCGATCGCTGGAGAGGATTACTGTTCGGGGATCCGTCATCCAGGCGAAATACTGGAAGCGCCCAGCAAAGGTGCTGAGATCGAAGAGCGGCTTGTCCACATCGATAAGGGCTGGGGAAATGTTTGGTTTAGTTAATTTAGTACTTAAAAAATTTTAAAGAAATATTTTTGGGAGCTCGCAAAAATCCAAGGTGATGCCGAAAGTATTACCTAGCATAGACTCATAAAAAAACTAATTTAAACAAGAGAGAACGCTATAGTCGGGTCCGATTTAAAAAACTGCATTTTTAGTTTTCCAAAATCTTTAATGGTGTGGGCGCCAGACACCTTTCAAAAAATGGTGTAGGGCGATTGAGGGCGTTAGAGGGGGCGTGGCACCATTTTGAAATAAACTTGCGCTGCGTAGGAACTCCAAGAATATGCATGCAAAATGCCAATCCTCTAGCTTTTATAGTTTCCGAGATCTCAGCGTTCATACGGACGGACAGACGGACAGACGGACATGGCTAGTTCGACTCGGCTAGTGATCCTGATCAAGAATATATATACTTTATAGGGTCGGAAAAGCTTCCTTCTCCCTGTTACATACTTTTGCACGAATACAATATACCCTTTTACTCTACGAGTAACGGGTATAAAAATTTTAAAATTTTAATGCTCCGAAAAGTATGCAAATTTAAAAAAAAACTGGACATTCTACGGACGGTTTTGTCCCTATATCCAAAAATCTAAAGGTAATAACTTTTTTAATTCAAAATATATATTTTTTAAAAAGCAGTCGTTTTGAAAAATAAGACTTTAACCATTTCTTGGGATTTTAACGCTTTGCGGACCTAAGATTAAGTTTAG
Organism: Drosophila pseudotakahashii; assembly: GCA_035046095.1. Classification (NCBI taxonomy): domain Eukaryota; kingdom Metazoa; phylum Arthropoda; class Insecta; order Diptera; family Drosophilidae; genus Drosophila; species Drosophila pseudotakahashii. Next base: position 915,966 of record JAWNOE010000226.1, on the reverse strand, counting down.
GTATTTAGTTACACTATTTTTACTCAACACTTGTGATAATTTATAATTTAATTTTAATTATTTAATTTTTATTAACGTATAATAGTCTTTTGTTGCAAGTCCAATTGTTTTTAAAATATATACAAATTGTAATTGAAAATTTAACTTCTAAGATCTTAACATAAGATAAACTTTAGTACTCAGATGGATTTCTGAGAGAACCCTGATAAAGCTTGGGTTTTATTTGATTCTTACTTGATACCTGCGACATTTTGGCTGTTGATCGAGTTTCTTAACTGTCTGTAATTGCGAGTGGCTTACGTAAGCAGTAACTTTCAGCGGTTTATTGCCGGTTTATTGCGGCTTGTTGTTGTTGTTGTTTCTGCGCTGTGCTTTTGGCCCGATTTTCACATTAGGTGTTTACTTAGGGCCGCGTTAAAAGCAAATGATTCCGTTTCATTCACGCACCTGATCCGCCAGCTGTTCTTTTCACTTTTCTGCCTTGTAATGCGGTTCAAATGTCCCCTTTTTATTTTTCTTGCTACCCGTTTTTTGGCACTCTTCCAAATGGCAAAAAACTAATTTGTTTTGCTTATTTCTCTTCTTGTTTATCCGTGCTCTTTGCTTGTTTATTCGCATGCACCTCGTATACGCTGCATTTAGCAAATTAAGCCCTACTTTTGTTGTCCAATTTAGCGGCGAGCAAATCGCGAGTTAAAGTAAATGCTAATTCAAATTGTTTACAGCGACGGGGGTGGAAGGGGGTGGTTTAAAAGTATGACCTTGCGCGTATTAGGTGGAAAATACCAATTGCAAAGTTAAAAGTGTTGACAGAATACGGTTACAAGCCAGCAGTTGAAAAAAATAGCTAGAAAGGGGAAAAACAAAAATGTAATAGAAAGGTAAAAAACATTAATCCAAGGCATTTTACAAGCGTAATTAATTTAAATTTAAAACATTTTAAAAGATTGTGGCAATAGGAAATAGTTGTCCATTTTAAAAAAGAAAAATAAATTGTTTCACTAAAAAAGAGTAATTTTAAAGTATTTATTTTGGTCTTATTTTTTTTTGTTTTCTTCTAATTAAATTAACTTGTCGCTAAAAACGTAGCATCACTGATGCCATTCTCAACTGCTCAGTAGCTAGTTTTGTTTGGCTGGAGAAGCCAAACCCGACATCACTGATTGCCATTCTCACAGAACGCCGACACAGCCGCACTGTTGTTGCTGCCGTTCTTTTCACTTTCGTTGCGCCTTTCTGCATTTTATTTGGCAATCTGTGTGTTTAATTAACACCTGTGATATTGCGCCACCGATTTGTGGCAGCAAGATGATGAAAATCGGCGGAGAAACAAGAAGCAGAAGCAGCAGATAATAATAGAAGCCCAGCAGAGGCTCCGCGAGTGTGCAAGTGTGTGTGTGTGTTTTTTGCAAAACAAAACCGGAAAAGCAGAAACACAGACACGAATGCGGATGCGGATGTTAAGGCCACTGCGGATCTTATCAGCAAACACAAAATGCAACTCCTGCAAGTGTTCCTGGCAACGCTGCTCTGCGGCTTCGTCCTAGGCGCCAATATCCTGGCCGTTTTTCCCAGTGTCTGGAAATCGCATTATCTCTTTGGCCGGAGATTGCTGCAGGAATTGGTGGAGAGTCCGGCCAATCACTCCGTGACCTTGATCAGTCCCCATGGCGCACAGGAGAATGTGGATCTGGAAATTCCCAGGATCAGGGAGCTGCGTATCGAGGGTCTGCGGGAAAACTGGCTGGACATGGGCATGAGTTTTGAGGCCGAGGAAATGCGATCGCAAAGTGTAATGGAAAGGTTCACCCGACTGATCTACGCCGGCACCACCAATGTGGACATCCTGCTCTCCGATTCGCAAGTCCGGAAGCTCCTAACAAGTGGCGAAAAGTTTGACCTACTCATTGTGGATTTGTTTCTAAGCGATGCTCTACTAGGGTGAGTTTACCTCTCCTTAAGAGTTTAAGAATTTTAGGTTTTCAACCTCTCTTCTTGCAGCTTGGCCTTTTACTATGGCATACCCACCGTTGCAATCAGTCCCACCGGCGCCAATTCCTGGCTGAATAATATGTTTGGTAATCCCCAGTCATCGTCCTTGGATCCCAGCAATTTCCTGCCTTTCACTGAGCGGATGAACACGAGACAAAGGATTCTGAACTCACTGATGAGCACCTTCGAGCGGTTGACCTACAAGTATGAATGAAAATCAGTAAAACTTATCTCAAATGTAGTGAACAAATGCCTCTTCAGTTAATTGTGTATTCGGTTACCTTATGAGCCACGGCTTATATATTTTTTACACACTAAAACCAGTTGTAATAGCATTATTACCTGTATCCCGCAGCTTTTTTCATCTGATCTCCCAACAATCAGTGTACACCAATCACTTTGAGTTGCTTGTTAAGGAACTGCCGCTCTACAGGGATCTGACAAAGAATCTGAGCTTGGCCTTGATCAACTCGCATCCTGGCTTACATTATCCACGTGCCTATTTACCCAATATGGTGGAAGTGGGAGGCCTGCACTTAAGCCACTCAAATGAACTCCAATTGCCAAAGGTAAGTTCTTATTTTATGAACATTTCTTATCACTAATGTTATTTCTTTCTAGCATCTTCTGGCGTTTATGGAATCTGCTCCAAGTGGGGTTATCTATTTCAGTCTGGGAGCCGATGTGCAAACAGCTCAGTTGCCTCAGGAAAAGTTATCCATCATACTCGATGTTTTTAGCCACCTGAAGGAGTTCCACATCATTTTAAAATGGGAGAAGGAGGAGTTTGCGGTGGAACAAGTGCTGCCGGAGAATGTGATGATTGCTGATTGGTGGCCACAGCAGGCGATCCTCCACCATCCGCAGGTTAAGATGTTCGTTAGTAGCTGCGGACAGTTGAGCGTGTGGGAATCGATAAATGGACTAAAGCCCATACTTGCCATACCCATATTGGCCGAACAGGAGGTGATGGCCAAGCGATTGCAGCACCACGGAGTCTCCCTGACTGTTGGCTACGACTCTGTAGCCTATGATTCCCTGCTTCACGGTATAAGACAACTCACACTTAATACCAGCTACCTGGAGAAGTTGGGTCAACTCAAAGAGCGACTGATTAGCAGGGATTCCTCGCCAGCCAAGAAAGCAGTACGAAAGATTCAGCTTATATTGGACTCCGGAGGAGCCGATTTCCTGAAATCCCACGCCAATACTTTGAACTTTTGGCGAGCAGAGGGTGTGGATGTACTGCTTATAATAGCCGTGGGCTTTTGTGGAATTTTAACCATTCCCTTCTTGGCCATTTGCATTATACTTAGAAAATCCTACCACAGCCAAGCGGCGCAGGATCAACCACCCTATAGAACCAACCTGAAGGTGGTTGGAAGAGTTCATAGCTACGGTGAGCAAGGAAGCTGTAGATCTCCCAAGGGAGCAGAGTCTTTGCGGAGAACGCGATCAGCTCAGTCTTTATCGGCTCGGTCCAGCTCTTCGAGCATGAGTTCAACCACACCGACGAGTCCTTCTACTGCGTCTACTACACCATTGGACCTTACTCCCCCACCTGCGATTCAACTGCTCGGGCAGGTTCCACCACTGCAGCTGTACGTCAACCAGCAGCGGATATACTCAAGCGATCGAAAGACATCACAAGAGGACAACGCGGATCGAAGGTTCTCAACAAATTAGATCCCCACGAAACATAAAATGAAAACTTACTGAGGGTTAAATGGAAACGAGGGTTAGGCCCGTTTTTATATTCTATTATATTAGACCTAGCTTGTAAACTGTAAGATTGCATCAAATTCAGTTTACAATCTGGAAAATGGTAATATGAAAGAACGGGGATTAGGGTAGGAAAATATTCGTTGTACGATCGACAATAGGGTTATAGCTTTCGGGAACGTTGGGAAGTTGATAACCAAGTTTTGTATAAGCATAAATGCAAAATTTCTTTACAATTATTTTGGGTGCTCAAAACGGCCCATTTTCTGATTAAAAACTGTACGTCGATGAAAAAAACATTATTTTATACACATAAGAAAATGTTTAATCATGTAATTTAAGTTTAGGCATTTACCTCCTGATTGAATTGACATTTTAATTGTTTTGTATTCAATCTTTTAAAAATGTTTTTAAAATATTTATTTTTGATTGTCTTTACCTAAATATATTCTGCATGCCAACCAAATTTTCGATTGTCCAACGAGTACGTTCTGATCCCTAAAACCCGAGTCACAAAAATCGATCCAACCCAAACTAACCTATACTTATAAATATCGACTAGTGGTAAGTGTGATTTTTTGTTAATAATTGTGGATATGTGAAAGAATTTTCTGGTTTTATATTTGGATAAGTTTTAAATGTTATAAATTGTACATATTTTGAATATTTTTACTGTGTATGAACGAAAGTTCAGATTTTAAACAAAGGATATTTATACCGACAAGTATAACAATATATTGGGTATTTGAAATTGATTTTATGTTTCTGTCCATTGCCGCTACCCTTTTCAATAAATATTTCAATTTAAAGACTGACAACTACTTTCGTATACCCCATAAAAGACAAAGTTAAGCTTAAAAGAAACAATAAATGCGGTTAAACTGCAAAGGTTCAGCTCAAAAATGCATTAAATATTGACAAAATATGAATGTCCTAATTGTTAGTTTCAAACTGAAATGAACAGCTTAAATGTTTTTATGGTAATTTAATAATGAAGTTACATTTTTTACAATGCCAAAACTTTTTGCAGTTTTCAATTCGGTTTAGTTTGTTTTGAATACTTTAGATTAAGAATATTTTATAAAGCCATGTATGAATTGTTAAATAAAATATACAATAATCCCCAGATTCGAAAATGTTTTTATTGCACATTTTATATGTTAACAAATATAACCAGGTGAGATATTTGAAAATATCGTTCCAAATCCATTAACATTTATTTAGCGCCAATTAAAAATTGTAATTTATGGTTTATATGGTTTAATATATGTAGATCTGAATAGAAGTTTATAACTATAAACTTTAAGTTTGAAATCCGATTTTCAGCAATACTTGATTAACCATAATTAGCTTAAATCAATTTTGCACAACTAAGAAAATATTCTAAAGTTCCCAAAAAAAATAATAGAACTAGAAATATAAAATTAAAAATATTAAAATAATATATATTTCCTATATTTCTTTAAATTTTCTTTAAATTCAATTTGATGCCCGCCTCGCAATTTTTAATTACAAATTTCACTTTGCCCTCAAAAGCTAATCTCTTATTTGTGCCACATCTTTGTTTGAACTCTCCTCGTATTATGACAAATTCAAAATTCTTTTAGCTGGCATAGAACAGTTAGCGCTAATTATGGTTTAATATGGCATCTGGGGGCAAGGGGCGTGGCTAATTAGTTGACTGCACCAGGCTAATGGCGGCATGCTTTGATGTGCATGACGGCGTGTGCACTTCATTTAAGCCGAGTGAGGCTCAAGTGTCTCTGAGGATGTGCCGCGGATGTGGATGCGGCTGCGGATGCTCCGCAAAGGAAGGCAGGATGCCAGTTGTTGCAGCAAAGTCACCTGTTTGCATTCATCAGTCCGCACACGTAGACAAAGGAAAACCGAAAGCAGGTGGTGTGGAAATGGGAAATGGGGAGGAATGTGTGCCCTGTGGGTGGTTTTCTTTCACCGGGCTTCTCCTCCTGGCTGCCTGTTAATAAAACTGCATTTATTTATGCCAAAGGTGAGCTACTGAAGAACCCTGGGAGGAAAGTATGCTTAGGGTTTGGTTTCACCTCTTTATGCGCATATTTTTGGTCAGACATTGGAAATTCAATATGTAAACCACAAGTGACACTACGTGATAGTGTTCCCATGGCATAACTCCTCATAGCAAAGTGTTAAGATCAAGTTTAAAGGTCCCTGGGATGAAGCTAATTCTGGATGGGCATGTTCTGAATGGATGAGTTATATAATTCCTAAGATAATCTATTGGACAATTATTTTTGGATACTGATACTATAAAAATTATTAAAAAAGGAATGCATGATTTATTTACAAAGGGTTGCTTATTTTTAAATATTTATATAGCGCTTTTGATAGAATCAAAGCTCGTTTAATAGGTCAATTTATAGATATAATAGTTTTAATAAACTAATGTGTTAATTTTATAACAAAATTTAAAAAGTTTAGCTAGAAAGGAAAATTTGGAAATGCTTTCTTTCCACTTATATATATATTTTAGGTTAAAATTTTTAACATAGCTGCAAATTCATATTTAACGACATTTTACGTGTGTTTTTGAGTTCATTGCATTAACCGTGAACTTATAACCATCAAGGACATCGCAGCTTCCATTTGAACCTCATCTAAACCGCATCCTCATCGCATCCTCATCGCATCCCAAGTTCAAGTCCCATCAACGGCGGTCAACTTTTGCTCTGGTTCGCTGTCAGCTTATCAAACCGACAGTCCGATTTGGTGTCCCATCAAAGCCACACTTGTCACAGGGGCAGAAGATCGGGCAAAGAGCAGGAATGGGGGCCAACTGGAGTGGAGGCCATAGGCACGACCGCCAGTTGCGAATGTCAACCGCAAGAAGAGCGGCGGAGTCAAGTGAAGACTTCTCCCATTGACAGGCGGCCAGTGCAGTCGGCCACAGGATGAGCACATGAAAGGGGGAGATTTACACACTCAGAAAATAGGGTAAGTCCTACGACTATATGGTATATATATTATATTTATTTATTTTATAAAGAAAACACTGCACAATAGTGTTTTTGTGTAAGATGTCAATATATTAAATTATTTTATTCTGTCTCTAAAGCGTTTTTAAATACAAAATTTTTAAAGATTTTTTTTAAAATTCAATTTTGAACATTTTACCATAGTTGTTGTTAGCAGATACCAAAAATAATTTTTCTAATCTTTAGTCTATAGTCTTTCTATTGATCTCTTTCCTTCTGTGGTCTTTTGCAATTAGTTTTTTAATTTTTTCTGGCTTTAAACGAGATTTCTCTTAGTGCACGCAAGAATTTGACATTCCGAGGTCTCGGGTTACGGCCATGGGAACAGAAAGAGTTCGAATTGGTTTTGGCCGGCACAGGGGCTTCCCCCTCCCGCATCGCCATCTCCCATTAGCGCTGCTGTCAGAGGTCCCATGGGGATCCGTTGGGGAGGCCCGGCATCAAAGGCCCCCATTGACAGAGCTGCCGAGTTGTTGTCATCATCTGTCCACGGGCGGCTCCTTTCAGCTCCTTTGAAGTCGGGCTACAAAATTAATTGCATGCTACACAAATCCCTCCTTGGCCCATCTGGCAAACTAAAAACTAAAAACTCTAAATCAACAATCATCATAACTATAACTTTGCAGTGGCCCAAAAGGGAGGGGGAGGCGTATGTGCTGTCAACATGCTGCCAGTTGGTTTGCTTGCTTCATTTCCCTCCCCTCGGTATTTTCAACACTTTTGTTGGGAGCACACTTGACTCTTGCCATGCCAAATCCCACGCAATGCACATGGAAAAATAAATGTCAGGAGAAATAATAATGTTGTGGTTAAAAATTTTACTTTTTCAGCTCTCTGGAGTGAAGGTTTTGAACTTAAAGTTCATTACAGAATTTGTATTTAAAAAAAATGTTTAATCATAGAAAAAAAATTGTTTACATTTTTTTTTTACTAGCTAGACAGTTAAAAACTACATTTATAAATTTTAACAATCTGCTTTAAATGTCTTAAAGTAATCACTTAATTATTATTTTTCTATTTCCGAAAATGTTAACTATTTTTTCTCAGTGCCTCGCCAACACGAACATATGCCGAGCTCCTCATCCGCCCCACTCATGGAGTTTCCGGCTTTTGTGTGCATTTTGCACTCTGTTTCAATTTAATTACTTTCGAGTTACGCAATAAGGACAGGACAAAGTTGGTCGGTATGAAAATGGAATAGTAGCCGAATGATTTAGATGTCCTCACAGTCCTCACAGTCCACCGCTGCAGTCTTCAATTTAGAATTCATAACTCACAAATTAAATGAAATTTGAAGGAAATCCACTGGTGAAATCCTCAGCATGGGATATCACAGTTGTTATGGCGAGAGCACTGCTCCAGGATTCGTTTGCACAAATTTGCATATATCGATTGGTGGAGTCGACAGGTCCGAGCGGAGGCTTTTTCCAGATTTCTGTTTTTTTGCTGTTGTTTTTTTGGGTGACACACAAAAAATAACAACACAATTTGCATAAACGTCAACGGCAGCAGAAGAAAAAGAAACAAAATGTGGCAGCTGTTGCAGCAGCAAGGAAAAACAACATCAGAATAAGTAAGTAGGGGGCATAAGGACAGGATGAATCGGAGGAGAGGATAGGACTGGAGACCTGATTTCCAAGTTGGGACTGAGAAGCTTGCTGTCAATTTTATGAGCTGGATAAAAGTCCACAAATATCAAAATACCAGGAGTAAATTATGAAGGAATTCTTTTTGTATAAGAATGGATTGAAAGATCGACTGATTTTATTTAAAATAAAAATAAAATAACAGAAATCTTACATTAATGAAGGTTTTCTGTTTTAGTTGAGGCTAAATACGCAATAAATATTTTGTATTAATAAAATACTTGTATTTTTTTGTTAAAATAATTATTTAAAATATTAAAAAAAATATTTTTAAACCTTTTGTTTTTTATTTCTAATGTAATTAGTTAAAAACTGTTTTAGTTATTATCTTTTTATATGTTTCATCAAAAAACTCCTAAATATTATCAGTGCTAATTAGTTGCAAACAGCTGTAGATGATATATTTCAAGATTAGAAACAAGAAGAAATAAACAGTAAAAAGGTTCCTAAATCATATTAATAAGATGGTAAATATAATATTACAGTGCTCCATAGCCAGGCAATGGTAATGCATAATTAAAACACATACGTAGATGCACTTAGTTACGTACTCTTTTATGACTCCCCAACCGACTTGAAACAAGTGTGTTTGCCAAAATCCCAAACTTTGCCAACAAGTCTCCTTATGTCCCTTATTTGAGTACCAAAAGTCCAATTTTGCTGACCAAAAAACCCTTTCCCCTTTCCACATGACTATTTTTTGGCATAACTTTATTGTGGCTGTCACGGTTATGACTGTTGTTGCTTTTGTTGGCAACTTTAAAATGCATTCGAACACGGTTAAAAGTTGTCTGTGGGTGTGTTTGTGTGCATTAAGGGGGCGTGGCACAGAGGGCGCGGGAACAGCAGGAAATGTATCCCATAAGGAGTAGACCAGAAACAGAGTAGAGCGGAAGGCACTTCCTGTGGATGTTTCAGAGTGTCTGTGTGTGTGTTCCTTTTGCATCGGTCCTCAGTACTGTCCTGGCCGTATTCCCGTCCTGCTCCCACTCCCCACCCCTCTCGCTCACTCCCTCCGCTTGGCTCGATGCAGATAAGAGGCATATACGCTTGTCAAGATTTGCTTTGATGTCTTTTTCATGTGCCCGACTTGGGTGCGGCCTGCTCCATGTCCAATGCTCCATCTCTACACTGCAACAAATATTCAGGTTAGAAAATAAATATATTTTCCATTTGGTAATCGAACATTAAATTATTTTTGGCAAATTCCTATTCACTTTCCAAAAAAAAAATCGATATGAAACGTAGATCGATTTTACATTATGTAATATCAATTTTAACTTGATATGCGGCCAGGTAAATTTGATATGCTCGAAAGGGTATTTCAGGTAAAAACGATATGCGTATCAAAAATTTAAATGCGCATTTCGATTTGCATTATAAATTATTTAAAATTTTAGTGTATTTGTTGTATAAATTCATTGTCTAGAAATGTATACAAAGTAAGGTAATGGTTTTGTAATAAAGACAACGAAATTATAAATAAATAAGAAAATACTTTTATCGAAATCATACCAAAGTAAGTTACCGGATTTATAATAACTTTCCTATTGGTCGTTAATTGTCGTGTTAGGCCATAAAACTTATTTTGAAACTTTCAGAAAATGGATAAAAAATATAAGTAAATTTAGTTTTAATTTCTAGGTTTCGATTTAAAATTAATGACACTTTTTTAGGCCGTATTTTCTGTTTAGGATTAATTGTTTCTATTAAAAATGTATAAAAAACTCACAATGTCAAATCTTTATCTCCCAGTGTATGCCTCTGTTTCTGCTTAGCTCTACCGCTCTTGTTCTCTTGTGTGGGTTGACAACAATTAAAAAGTGACGGGCAAAACAAATCGCCAGGAAGGGGTGCGGGTGGCAGGAGGCGGCAGGGTGGCAGGATGGCCGGGCGGCGGGTCTACCAACTTAAGTAGCAGCAAATATACAAAAAGCAAAATCTCTTTTAGAACCATTTCAATTGCCTTTTGTTTATGCGAGCGACTTCCCCCCTGGCCAGCGCCCTCGAATTCGCTTTGAAGTCGAGCATTTCCATGGGTCCGCCACGGTGTGAGTAAGTTTTATTTTTGGTAGCGAAGAAATTTTATTAGCAAAAGGGTTGGGAAAGCGCTTTGAAGTTCAAGTGTAGGCGCAGCAGCGGCCCCATTGATATATTTATTTCCACACACAATCATTGGCTTTGTGGCCGTCGCAAATTGAAATATCGCATCAATTTGCCATGCCGCCGTCGCGCTTTGTAATAAAAGTAAATAATAATTTAATAAAAAGGCAGACAAAAACCACCGCAAACTACAAAACGAAACACCGAAATGCGGCGCAAAAAAATCGAAAATCGAGTGAGCAAAATCAACCATTAAACGCTGCCGGCAAAGAACAAAGTCGAAGCAACAGACCGGCAAAAAGCCGACAACAGCTGGCCGCGAAGCAAAAAAAGGCTGAAAGAGCTGCCCGGTGGAGGGGCGGCAATATCGCCCTCTATGTGTCAGTTGGCCGACAGCAGCCCACCATCGAATCTGCCGCGCATGCGCAGAGGCCCGATGTGTGTGGTTTCCAGTGCTGCCAATCGGAAAACTAAAAAGATTAAACTTTTGTAAGATGGTATAGAAGATAAAATTAGTTTTCATTCAATATTTAATTGTGCTTGCGTTAAATAATATTTGGATATTCAATAACAGTTTAAAATAACTTATTGAATATGATATAAGGCTGAATGATATTATATAATTTAGTCAAGATGATTTGCTGTAGGTCTGGAACCTGAAATTGAGACCAAAATAAAATTCTTACACAAATCTTGAAACACATATGTATATTTGTAGCGATTTTCGGTTTTAAACTATATTTTTTGTTAACTTTTAGTAGGAGTTACTTAACATTTCTTAAAGGATAGTTGTAACCAGAAAAAGGACAAATTGGCAGCACTGGTGGTACCCGGTTTGAAGTCTTTCGAGATGCCGATGCCAACCGCTTCAAATTGATTTGAACGAGCGCAAGAGCTTTTGGACAAGTTGATAAGAGCGGTGATCCGACAGCACCGTTTTGCTGCTGTTGTGGTCGGGTTTCATCTTTGTATACCCTTACCTACTTATTTTAAATATTGTTTTTTAATTATCAGCAATTTAAAATTTTATATAGGCTACTAACATATTTTCCACCAAAAACTAGTACAATTTCCTTTCAAATCCGGCAAATGACACTTGTTTAAATGTCGAATATTGCATTTATTTAAAAATGTTATAGAACTAAAAGCTTAATGATATTATTTAAAGTTTCAAAAGAAGAGTTTAATACTAGTCATTGTTTAAAATTTAAATATTTTACATATAAAGATAAAGAATGCAAGGGTATATTTAAACTTCGACTAGTGAAGTTCTTTCAAAGATGTTTTATCTCATTTTTTTCGCACGGGTGGCTTTCGACGTGGCTGAACTGTCCGGAGAGATTCGATTCTCGGCTGAGATGTCGGCGCAACATCAAAAGGTGTGTGATGGGCGAATGTGTGAGGTGGCCGCCTGCGGGCCGGGCTAAAATGAACATGCGCACTTTCAGGCGGAGGGGCGGAAAAAATTGGGAGGAGTACCTGGAGATGGAGGATCGGCTCTGTCCAGCTAATCAAGCATCAACTTCATCATCATCATCGCGGATGCAGCGTGAACAGTTAGTCATATGGGAAATGCATGGGTAATCGGAGGGAAAGGAGCGGCACAGCTTTGATAAATTTTTGAGATAAATGTGGTTGGATAGCCTTAAGAAACTTTGAGAAGGAAACGGTACGTTTATAACTAATTTTTTCCTAAAATAAATAAAAAGAGCGTTTAAAGGTAAAAATAATAAAACTTCGTATTTTCAACACCTCGGATTAAACTTAACTAAACAAAATCATTAGACACCAAAAAATAGCTCATGTGAAGTTGGAGATATTTTTAAATACTAGTGTAATTACCATGATTATGTTTTAATTAGGAGTAAAATCAAGAAATTAATTATTTTTCAATTAAATGTACATTTATTATCGATTTGCTCAGTAAATTGCATACTAAAAATAGCCAGCTGATACAAAAGCGTCGAAATATTACAAGAGTTTCATTTGTAAAAAACATTTTATGAAATGAAGAGAGTTTTCGGAAAGGTCGGGAAAACAGTCACATTTATAATTTTTGTATATTTTATTAAAAGCTCGGACTCGCTCTTCAAAGTGACTAATATAAAATGCAAGTGTTACGATAAAGCCTTTTGCGATTTTCCACAGTGCGAATTAAAAGTTTTGGGTCGAGGAAAAATTGGCATATTTGTTTACACCAAAATTCATCAGCTCCCAATAAAAAAAGTGCTTGTAAGTTTATAATTTTTTAATGATAAAATTAATAACAATAATATTTGATTTTTTTAGGTAAATTTTAGCCTATTTAGAAAATTTAGTGGCTATCGCCCTTTTATGTACAATGTCACCGTGGATTTCTGTGATTACATGCGAAATAAAAAACGTTTTCCTTGGTTTGGCATAGGCCACGATGCGATTACAAATTTTACAAATGTGAATCACAGTTGCCCGTATAATGTGCTTATCAATCATGGCTTTTTGTAAAAAATATAAACTAAATATGATTTTTTTCCAGCATGACCTGGTTGTAACGAAAATGGTTCTGAGTGATACAATGCTGGAGAAGACCCCCTTTCCAACCGGATCGTATATGTTCCAACTGATTGCTGGCAATCCCAAGTGGCAGGGCATAGCACAAGTTATGACGGATATTGTTGAAAAATAAGTATTGAAAAGTAAGCTCATGTAGATTAAAGACATTTTTGATCCTTTTGACTAGTAATCCCTTAGACTATTAGTTACAAAATACCATCTGCGCATGCGTGAGTCCTTTCCTCGGTAGATATGACCAACGTGTCGTATGAGTTATGGCAATCGAATGGGCACACGTGTAGACGCCAGTCCAATGGCCAGTAAATCAAACTTTTTGGCAGGGCGTGTAAACAGTGTTATAAATCAGAAAACCGCAAGGCACCCACCAGGCAGCGACCATATTGTACATGGAGGAAGTCAGACAACTGGCAGCATGGAGTTGCAGTTGGTGGAAAAGACGCCCACGCTGAGGGGAAAACGTGGAGGCGGATTGCAGTGCGCCAGGATGCAAGTGACGCATAAAGCTATTAACATATTAGTGGAATGCAGGGTGGGTGGATAGCACATTCGGTCGGCGTCTGAAAGTGCGTGTCTAAGATTTAGAGCAGTTGGAGCACCCAGCCCAACATGAGAATTTAATTAAAACCAAACACTAACTGAGAAAAATATTTACACATGGAAATGATTTTGAACCGTAGTTATTTTAAACAGTTTGGCTGGTTATAATTTTGATTTTCGTAAGCCAAAAACAAATACTTGCTTAGGAATAAAGTTCTCTACTGTTCGCAATCGGCCAATTTTGTAGAACTCAAGAAGGCACAAAATGTTAACAAAATAGTGGCCATCAGTGGAATCCCCGTTTATTCCCGTTGAAGTGTTCGGTTTGAGTCTTAGTTGAACAGATATTTTGTCAAGAAATACGGAACAGGTCATTTGAAAGAACCATTATGTGTTCCCATGTTGGACTCTTTGAAACAATGTCGTGGCTAGAGGTATATTCATCCCAGTCATAACCGCAGGCATGGACGATTTGGTTCTTTTGCCGAGAAAGGGCGTTACCTGCCAGGATGTCTAGAACAACTTAAACACCCAGATTAATGCCGAATTAAGTGATCCCCGGAAAATTCACTTAATACTGCCCATATGCGAGGCAAAATTTGAACGGATATTAGTAAAATTTTTAAATAAGTAGATATGCTAACCTGTTTTAAAAGGACCAACATAAAAATTGACGAGTTCCCGCTCAAAATTGTGGTTCAATTTGGCCCGAATATCCCTTTAAGTGAGTCAAATTTTGCTTATTAACCTATTTATTCATATTTTAAACTAACTATTTATTTCCTTAGATTAAGTGATTGATATTAATACACGAAATAATGAAAAATTCACTGTAAATCGATAATTTTTCTTTGTCCTTAAAAATAAAGATATTATATATGCAGTTGGTCGAATTGAAAACCTGGCTGGCTCCCAATCTGACTTGTTCAAAGGAATACTTTGAGACGGACTAACTAAAAGATATGTTAAAAAATAAAGGAATTAATATATGTTATGTAAAATATCTGAAATTATCCGAGAAATATATTTCGAATTTTATTAGAATTAGAATAATTAATTTTAAATTAACTAAGATGGTAAGGGGTATGGTATAGTCGAGCCACACATGAGGAGAATAAAAGTGAAGCTTTGGTAAATTCTTTGTTAAGCAGTGTTTTGTTGTGCGTTTTCCACAATATATTAAACCTTTAAAAACAACATTTTTTTTTTGATTATTATATACCAAGTGTTCCATTTATCTGTTTTTACTTCCCACCCCTTCAAATCAATTTTTAATTACAAATTGAATAGATCTAAGTTTTTCATTTAAAATTCAGTGCTTGAAAATAATAAATTTTGAAAGATATGCGACATAAAAATGTTTGAGAACTTATAAAATGCGGCCGTAATTCGATTTATGCTGGGGAGACCCAGACGAATGGATCGGCTGATGAATATGGATATGACTTGGATGGGCCTCTGTCTGGAAATGGAACCGGGTTCTTGGATGGGAACGAGTGCATAAATACACATACATATATATAGCGAGTACATGCAGAGTGTTCGTTGAGTGATGTGCGCATGGATAATGAAGCAATGACGGCATGAATGACTGAATGAGGCGGCAACCTCTATAAGATCGGAGGGTTCTCTCAAAGGGGCAGCCGCCGATGCACGACTCCGCCAGCGACTTGAGCTCCGCTTGCGGCTTGAGCGTTTAATTAAAAGGCAACCAAAAAGAAGAAAAAAAACCACGAAATAAAGGAAAAAATATATGTAAAGAAAAAAGGCGGCATCTGAGGCGTCGGTCAGCAGTTGATCATTATCAGATACGGCAGCGTAGATAATGCAAGATACGATCGTGTTGTTGGGGGAGTCGGGGGGCAGGGTACTAGATGCTGTTTCTGGGCAGCACTTTAAAAAATGGTTTTTATATTTCGCTTGGCCCCAAAAGTAAAGCCCCTCCATGCCATGCCAGCTGTCTGTAATTTACGAGTGGAGCCCAGAATAAATGGAAAACTTTATTTTGGTCAAAAGCGTGTTGAAAAATAAATGAAAATGCATAAATTATTATTTCTTTGCCTGCGGTGCGACCAAGATTTCCACTTGAGCTTGGCGGCAATTTAAGATTTCTGTGTTGCAATTCGATTATTTATTTTGTTAAATGTTTGTAAAAGGTTAACAAAGTTTTGGGGGCGAGATTGTAGGTAATTGACTTTAGTAATTATTTTTCCTAATTCTTTTTTTCGGATTACACTCTATAAAATTGTTGTTTATTTGCAAGTCTGGCTGTCTGTTTAATTTATTTTTATTCACCTACCAACTCTTCAACTCGAAATATTTTAGGTGAATTTCTTGGAAATACATTAGGATATTATCTAAAGATATTTGGGATACATAAAGATTCTTCAAAGTTGCATCTTTCTTGAGAAGAATTCCCTAAAGCTAATAAATCCCCACCCACTCCCCCACACTTAAATCGCTTTTATAGCTCCCATTTAATCTATCGCTTCCCATCATGTTTTTGGCATCATTAATCCGGTCATTAAGTCCCACAGAAACCATAGACCCGATACAACAGACACACTCTCTATATATATGTATGGATAGATTTGCCGGGCCTAATCGTTTGATGGACATCGATGGACGACGGACTCTTGTAAATGTAAAATCGTAAAAAATACAGTCGAAACAGGCGGGCAAAAAGCGCCCAAAAAACACTCATAAAACGGCTGATTGAAATGGCTTTATTTCGTAGACGAAAATTTGTTGCCTCGTAGCTGTTGTTGCTTGGATAGATTTTTAATGATTTCGGCCTAATAAGCAACAATTGGTTGCACTGCCTATCCTCTTTTCCCCTTTCGCTGTTCCAATCAATGCACAGTTACAATTTCCGCTTTGGGGCGGCAAACAAATTTTCCTCTGGCCCCAACCCAATATGCATCTTTTATTTTTGTCGATGTGGGCCCGCGTTTATCAAAATTAATTGGAAATTTTCGTCGTTTTTTAACGACTTCTGGGTAAAAGTCATTTGGGCGCCGAGAGGTGGGGACTTCAAAAGGCCTGTTGCACATGTTACCAAGGGACTGAAGATCTCTTCGGGTGCTCATTTGGTTCTCCGGCCCTGCCAGTTTTATGGCCTTACAAT
This sequence comes from Drosophila pseudotakahashii, assembly GCA_035046095.1. Classification (NCBI taxonomy): domain Eukaryota; kingdom Metazoa; phylum Arthropoda; class Insecta; order Diptera; family Drosophilidae; genus Drosophila; species Drosophila pseudotakahashii. The sequence goes on along the minus strand of JAWNOE010000226.1, from coordinate 899,275 downwards.
ATAATTTCCTGTCAGTCAGACGACGAATGCCAAAAACTACAATTCATAATTGCTTTTGAAATTTGTTTATAAACGCGTCCCACACATCGACCATCATCAGGGGGACAACTTCATTTGAATTTTACGACAGACATACTATAAAATATAAATATTTATGACCAGCACTTACAACAAAGTTAATTTATTTAATAGTTTCACGATGTACACGGCCCTCGCAATACACATATGATTTTTATTTGATTTTATATATATTTACGACTTTAAAAAAAATTATTTTGAAACTCTTCGCCGAGCTGATCGGAGAAAACATATAAAATTATATTGAGCTCTAGCGCCTCTTGGAATGTGTCGCAAGTTGGGAAATATATCTGCTTATCTAATTTATGTTCGCCCCATAATTTACTGAAAATATTTGGGGAATTGGGAGCGTATCATCGCTTTGTTCTTGTTGAGCGTTTAATGGTATCTGAACAAAAAAAATAATCAATTGCTGCGCATTATTCGTACATTTTATAAAGATTTTCAATGGATTCTCGGAATTAAAATAAAAGCATTTTGTATTAATGAATATGGTGTTTAGAAGAAGAACAATAAACAATTCGAAACGATTTAAAACTTATTTTATGATTATTATTATGTCTTTTAAATGGAAAAAAACAAGATTGACAAGGTTTCCAAATAGATACTAATTTTCGCTATAGAAAACAAATTTTAATGAAGACTTCAGTGATTCTCCTACAAAATACTGCAGTTTAATTAAATAAATAGAGACTGAGAAAAGTTTTCGATTAATATCTTGCCTTAAATACTGTTAGAGACAAGACAATTATGTTATCTCCTGTAGCTAAAATGACCCCCCTAACCTAATCAAGTCCCTAATGCAAACACACACGCCACATAAAGCTCGATTAAACTCGTCTAACCCTTCAAAAACTCATCAGCATTGCCAATATGTGTGAAGATAGGGACATTTCTGTGGATGAGAGCGCGGGGGAAACTGGGGAAGGGCGAGGGAAAATGACACAGAGCGAATCCAATACTGCTTCCTTGTCAATTACAGTGACAGTTGCCATGGCCGTCACTCTGTCATCGTTGGGGCAAATGTCAAAAGCCCTATATAAAGCCGGTCACATATGACCGACCGCCGCCCACCAAAAAGCAGAGCCGCCAGATATGTTCCACTCGTTTTTGGGTAATTACATTTGCAGCCAGCCTGTACATCGACTTTTGTCAAACGCAAAGCTGCAAAATGTTGTGCGAAATTCAGCAGGACAAAGTGCAGGGGTTGGGGTTGCGAAACCGGAGAAAACATAAATCAATATCGGCTACAGGGCGGACAGATCCCCGACATCAATCAGGGGCCCGCATCCAAAATAAAGGGAGCGAGGAGACGCAGCGTCCTGAAATTAAGACGATGGATCAATGTATGACGAAGGCAGCACAAAAGAGGGTCAGACAAAAGAGGAAGAGCACAAGAACCGAAACCCTTCTGTTAGAAGGAGGTTCCCGCTGCCGCCTTTGTAGACCTCCCCCCAACCCCCTGCCCAGCCCCTTCCCCTATGTTCGATCGCGTGTTCTTCTTCAATTACAGCGCCATTATACCAAAAGCCGAAAACGTTTTACGGTGCGAAAGCCTGCGGACCCCCGAGGGCCAAGTTAACCCTCTATAAACTCCGACTGCCTAAAATATTAATTTATAAAAATTTATTTAAATATACGAATGTGAAGTCTACAAGTAAATAATATTACCATTGTCAATTACATATATGTTTGACTATTTCTTGAAAATATTATAATATGAATAAAAGTTTGTGGTTTCATTTATTAAAGTAGAATGTTAGTAAGAACATTTATTTAGAAAAAGTTGTTTACTTAGAGTCCCAATTTACATATATTAAAATATGTGTAGGTAAACCCTAATCCATTTATTAGCATTATTCTATTGATTCCATATAGCCCCGTTTGATCTTAGTGGGTTAAAGAAAAGACCATCTCCGCGGGTTCCTTCCACTTGCTTTCGATCGCCGAAGAAAGAAAGAGCTTTGCGTTTTTTCTTTTTTTTTGCCCTGCCTGCTCTTTGCAGCGTAATTCAGGATTCTCCTTGCTCTGTTATTATCGGCGGGTTTTGAGTTTGGGTTTGGGGTTTCTTTTTTTTTTTGGTTGCTGGTAGGTAATTGCCCCGATGTTCAAGCTCAGCAGGCGGCTTCTTCTGCGAAGCAAAAACTGGAAGGGGCAGCGGTCGGGATCAAATTTAAAAACAATCAAAATTTTTTTCTGCCGCGGCTATGCATAGAGCCAAATTAAAACCGGGTATTATCCAAACATGTGTATAATCAAAAATTGATGGTCGAGATAAAACTGGAAAGGTGTAAGGCAAAAAGAAAGCAATGAATTAAAGGCGTGGACATTGCCTACAATTGAAGATGTTGCTCGCATAATTGCTATTTTGTACGTAATACTTTAGAACATTCTGCGTAGAATTGGAAAATTGAAAGCAAAAATTTCATGTTCAGGTTTGAATAGCAAAGGAAAATAACTAGCATTTGTTTATTGAAATGTTGAAACGTTTTTGAAAACTAAAAAACCATTTTAAAAAAGTTTATAATATTGTAGAATATAAAAACCAAATTAATTGTTTCCCAATGATAGGTATTAACAAAATGTACCATATTAAATTTTTTAAACATAGTTATTAAAATAAAATAAATATAAAAATACCAAACTTTAAAATTATAAGTCAGATATATATATTTTTTTTTTAACTATCTATTAAAATATTTATAAGAAAGTGCGAGTGACCTGGAAGTTCCATCATACCCTTCGTTGATATTTTCGAAAACTGCCACAGCCCCAAAGAGCGCGAAATTTCGCTCGAAAATGCTCTTAAATAAACAAAACTACATCGAACTCACTGGGTTGTTTTTGTTGTACGTCCACAGCTGTCTCTTTGCCACTTTAAGTAAAGCCACAGTGAGAGAAAAATTAAATTTACCATATATTTTCCATTTCGAATTTCGAGACAAGAGAGCGCAGCGAAAGAGAGTTCGAAAGAGAGTCGCTCGAATTTCGAACACCCAACCACTGTGTCGGCGGTTCTCGAATGTCTCGGGGTTTTCAGATTGTTTTCGTCCGTTAATTCGAATAGACGTGTGAACTGAGACTCCGAGATACAGCGGAAAGTATCTGGAAGATACGCGTAGTTTGGCCCACCAAAACAACTACTGACCGAATGGATTGTTTGTGGCCCCAGTGAAGTTATCATTAAAATTGGAAATTGATCAAATGAATGAATAAATATATATCTGCGAGATACGCACTGTGAAGTTTTCATATTCCAGCCCCAGAGAAAAATCAAGTGTAAAAACCAAAAACGAAAAACCGAAAAACCGCCCCCGCAACAATAATAAAAACAACCGGTACGCCGCCACCCCCCGAAAATCGACGTCGCAGTCGCCATCGTCGCAATCGTTTGGAAATAAATCGTGCTTTTGCCTTTTTGCATTTGTTGTTTTTTGTTGTTTATACGCCAAGTTATTTACGTCGTCGTCGCAAAGCAAAATATAACAACAAATCGAGTCGGCGAAAATGTTTTACAATTAAAATTACGCGCGCAGCGGGCACAAAGGTACAAATACGACTACGAGTATCTGCAAGATACACACACGTAGATCAAATAAAGCAGCGCAATATGCGCAAATTAAACTAAAATGCAGCACATCAGAGCTGTAAAAACTTTTACGACGACTACGACTGGTAACTTTGCCACCCGCACAGTCGAAAATAATACCAGATACAAATTAAGGTCGCCCAGCGGCAGCGCATAAACACGGTGGATTTGGAAGTGGAGGTTGTTCTTCTCTACCTGGAGTATATTAGTCCTCAGTCCTTAGATCCTTACACAAAAGGATAGCCAGCCAGGGAGCGCAAAACGCACACACAAAGGCCGTAAAACATTTTGGGCTGTTGCTGCTGCTGCAGGTCTCCTCCTCCCAGGACTCGTAAATTTCCAACCCAACCACCAACCACCACCCGGAAAAAATAAAAACACCGAAAAATCCAAGACACCGCCAAGTAACTGCATCCTCAACCAAACGTATATATATAGAAACGTATATATATATATATATATATTCGGGCAGAGATGGCGGGCAACATTGTCAAATGGTGGAAGCATAAAATTCTCGGCGGCTACAAACAATTCTCAGGTAAGCGAAAGCCAAGCGTCCTCAACTTGTTTAGTGAATTTCCAGATAGTTGGCAGCAGATATGGAAAAGATGGATGTTAATGCTCTCGGGGAGTGCCAAATGTTTGGGGGACGGGGCGATAGCATTCAAGGAAACAATTTGTTGGCAATGCCCGAGTAAATTAAATTGAAAGATTAAGTGCGTCAGGGGTTCCCTTGAAGTTGTGGATGAAATCTCTTAAATATGGGGTATTAATTACGGAGTGATGTTGAGATATAGAAATACAATGAGTCAGAGTTATAGAAATATATATAAAAATATAATATTCGTACTCACTCATCAGGGTTTTCAACTGAACCTTTGAACTATTCACCCAAAACCAAGCATATTAATCCTTGCAGATTGTTTTCTTTATTCATTTTCCTCTGGCTCCTTATCGAAGGCCATTCCCATTAACATACAACTATCTGGGCCGAAGATCTAAAATATTACCTTCTCCCTAACAATTGTTCACTCGCTCACACACAGACCGACCCTCATATACCTACTATTCGGAATTCATTGAGTCAAGGGCTTCTCCCACATCCTTTTCCAATAATTACGGCGAACAACTAAAAGTTGAAAATAAAATGTAGGCAATCCCCCGGCTGCATTTTTTTTATCTAGAAGATACACAGCCGTTCGCTTGTGGTCTTTGGAAATGGTGAGGAGGAGAATGGTAGGGAAGTGGTAGGGAAACGACACACACAAAAATAGAACGAAAAATCGGGCATGGTGCTGAAGAAGAGAAACACAACGGCCAGAGAACATCAAAAGGAAAAGCGACCCATGGAAAATAAATAGAATAGAATTTTTTGGAAACAGATCGATGCGAAGCGAAGTGAAGCGAAGCGAAGGGATCGCGATCAATAGAACGTTTCGCTGTGGCTCCTGCTGCTGCTTAGAGATCGGCTCCTTAGTCATGGGTAGCACATATCATGAGCGTAAATAAACAAGAGGCCGCAAAGACCGCGGGTCCAATTCCGATTCCGTTTTCAAAGTGGGATCGGAATTGGAATTGGAAATGGAATATCGGACGACCTTTCTGCCAAACGAGCGACGTTGATGTCCGAATCGCTGAAGGAACATCAATCAATCAATGTTCCTTTGGGTTTTTTTTCTTCGGTTCTGTCCACAAATTCATTGGAAATATTCTGGGGCCCCCTTCCTCCTACTTGATTTTTCTCGAGTCTGTTTTCTTTATTCGTTTTTCGGTTTTTTTGTGTTTTGTGAAGCCTCAGAGAGAGATTTCTTCTTCGGCTGGCAATTGGTCTGCGCCAATTAAATGCCAGGCCAACACTTTGAACCCTTTTGCAGGACGACAAGCCCCGTACACTAATTGCTGGCAGATGCAGGGGGAATTCAAAGGAAACCTCCAAAGGCACACCGAAGTATGCAACTTCAAAGAAAGCTGCCTCGAAAATACTACACAACAACAAACGGGAAGAGAGTGGAACAAAAAATGAAAAAAAGCGAATTGAAATGCCGACGCCGTTTAAAAACAACGTACGAACATTTCTTACCTGTTGCAGGTAAAACCGAAGGCAAGTCGGTGCCGCGATGGAGGTGGAGTTAGCCCGTCGCTGATGGAGTGCACGGAGAAAAATTAGGTTGAGTAGTTGTGCAATTTTATAGTATTAGCCTGAGTTTGAGATGGTGGTTATGGTCTTTTAACGTATTAATATTAATATTCTACTGACAAGATTTCTTACTAGTAACATTTTAAGATATAATCTTGCAATATTAAAATAATTTTAAATACTTACAATACTAGCCAGACATATTTCAAAAACAATTTTATATTTTGAAACTAAGAATTCTAAAATAATAAGATTTTTATTTAGACCAACATATCTCGAATGAATTTATTAATGATATTAATGGTATTATATAAAATTTAACCTTTATTAAGATAACTTATTTTAAGAATTTTTAAGATCGGTAAAATTAAAAAGGAATTTATCAAAGTACGATAAACACTAAATTTTCATCGATACTTTTTCAAAACTTTAACAAAATTATTAAAGATCGGTTAATTTAAAAGATATATATCATAGAACGATAAACACTAGATTTTTGGCCAAACTATATTTTTTTTCAAAACTTCAACATAATTATTTACTGTGTAGAGAGCAGCAGCTGCTGCGAGGCCAAGACCGATACCATACCGACTCATACACAAAAACCTTTTAAAACCCTCACGTTGATAAAACAACAACAATAACAACGGGCATCAGCGGCAGCAAGTCGTCGAGCCGCCGCCGCAAGCAAAAATAATAATAACTGAGAGGCAGGCGGCAGAGTCGTTGCAAACTTCGAACCCCCAACCCCGAACCCCCATCCCCATCTCCATCCAAAACTGAGAAACTCCCCAACTCCATCTCGAAGATACATCCACATCCACATCCAACCAGTTCCGCGGCCAGGCCAACTATGCCAAACATCTCGGCAGCGGCTACACAAAAGCGGTTTAGAGACCAAACGACGATCGACAGACGGACGGACTGAAAGACTGAGGAACGGCGATCCAGCGATCCAACGAGCGCACTCTGTTTGTATCTTTGAGATACACACCGCGCCGATGCTGCGACTGCCAAGCTGCGCTTTGCGCTCTGTTCAAAAGATGCGCTTTTTGCTTTGAGGCGCGGCACCAGAGGCCGTCCACAGTGGTTCGAAAATGTGTGTTTGAATGGGGATTATCGGAGGTACTTACGGGTAGGGAAAATATGAAAGATATATGGAGATTTTAAGCAGATTAAATGCCATTTAATAGATACGTTGTAAAAATGAATTTTAGACATACTAACACAGATTGAATATATGAGGTGTAAGCATTCTTAAATCGTTATATTTACGGGTTGTGGCAATTTAAAGCGTTAAATTTATGTATTCTTATATTTAGCCTTCTTAATATGTTCTTATATGCAGATACTATAGTATTAATTTAAAATTATTAGTTGTTTAGTATTTAACAACTAATAAACAATTAAACACTATTAAACATTTTTTTACTGTCCCATAATTAAAGTCTTAAATAAATTTTTGTAGATTACTGCAGAAAGGTCCATTTCTTGTTTGCATTATAAATAATTTTTAAATTAGTGGTATCTGAATTATATTTATTCAGTTGTTAGCACACACACATTTGGAAAATAATATTCCTTTTATATTAGAAATTACCTTTTGGTAAATTACTAACATCTTGAATACTTTACCCATTTTTCTGTCCACCGTTTGATAATTTGTGCTTAACCCACTGTATCTTGTGCGGGTTTCACAACTTTTGCCTTGGCTTTTCTTCGATGCCGTGCTGTTGCTGTTATTATTATGGTTGTGGTTGTTGTGAATTACGGTAGAAGGCAACAGGCGAATCGCGTCGGCATTGCCTTCATGACAGGCCGAAAGCAACGTGGCTCAAAACCCAGCCTCGAGGTCCGGGAAGAGGGCTCCAGCTTGAGCTCCAGCTCCAGCTCAAGCTGCGACTACCAACTTTGACTTGGCACTTTTTGGCTGATCCACAGAACTCGAGATGGCCGGGGAGAAGGGGCAGGGAGCAATAGCCTGGTATAAGCAATTTTCGTAATATTAGCCAGGAAGTGGCCGCTCTGCCTTTCGACATGCCAGCGACCCTATATGGCCGGTTCGGTTCGGTTTGGATCGAATCGGATGGGTCTTTCGTTTTGGTCCAGCTCGATGGACTGGTTTTTCGGAGGCGACTTCCAAGCCAAAACAATGCTGTGCCGCCTTGTGCCAAAAGATAAAAAGCTGTTAGCTCGTAGCTTCTGCATTTCTGCAGGCTGGTCGGGGGGTTGGGGTTACCCAAAAGATATATGTAATGACTTTTGAGGTTTTTGTTTTGGTCATCGGCTTTTGTTTGTGTTGATTTAGCAATTGGCTCTTCGGGCCTCTTCTTGGAATTATGCCGCACTGGGGCTGAATGAGCAAATACCACGACCCCTACATTGCCTTTCACCCATCTGGCCATAACTTCTAGCCTAAATACCAAGTTTAAACTTACATAAGAGGGTCATAACTTTAACTGAATCGCTGCAAACTGTATTTTATATTGGTATTGGGAACGTAAAGAGTTAAAAAAGTAAATACAACATAATATTATCTTACAATTTTATGAATAAATCACAGAACTAACCAAACTATTATGATAAATATCATATTAACTGCTTCACCAACACGAAACTATTTCTATAAAAGGCGTAAAGGAAAACAAGCTCTGAACAAATATTTACGAAAACTTGGTTGCCAGTTTGTTTCAATAACTCTGATGGAAGAACCGTGTTGGCTCTTCTTCTTTGCAAATTATATATACGAGGGTCGGTACCTCTGACGTCTGATTGATAAGCGAACCCCCCGCCTTATCTTAATAATATTTAATGCATGGCAAGGCGAAGCGTGGCGAGGCCGAAGCCGAAGCGAAAAGTGTTGTCACCAAGGGGGAAGGGTGAAAAATCGGGGCTTTCGGGGGGCCAGGGGAATAGTTTGTGTATAGTGAAAATGAAATTGAAAATAATACAAAACGCTTTGTCGGTCATTAGCTTTGAGTGGACGCCGCCGCCACCGCCGCTCTTTGCCGCTTTCGAGTATTTTTTTTTTGGGGATCGTCGCGTCATTTGTTCGCTTGGTTTGGGCTTGGGTTCGGTTCGGTTTGGTTTTGATTATGTCAAAGCGAAAAAGCCGCCAAACATGTGTGCCCCCTGCCCGCATGGGTGTGTGTGCGTGAGTGCTTGGAGGAAAGCGGCCTGGGAAACTTTTTGGGGAAGACCCCACCAAAGGGGAAACTTTGAATTGAAGAAAAGGGAGCACTACAAAAATGTAGTAAAAAATATATTAAAGAAAATCCTTATTTTTTATAAAAATAATACAAAAACCTATGATATTGTATATATATTATTTCTATAAGAACTGTCTAAAAAGGTGGAAAAATCTTTTGATGGTCTGACAAGATTTATATTTTACTTACTCATACATTCGAACTTTAAACCGTATCTAGCCACATATGGAAATGATCAGTATTTAATGATTTTCCATTTTATTTCCCCAAAGTGGAATGGCAGGCGCTTTTTTCAGGGGGGAGGAGATAAATCAAAAGGCGGCTAACAAACAGAAAACCAGCAAACCAAGCCAACTGACAACAAAGCGAACTATGGATACCCGTAGTATCTGTGTGTGAATCAGGCACTATGTGGGTGTGTGTGTGTGTGTGTGGGGGTATTTGGGTGTCTCTACCGCTTTTTGTGTATGCGTGTCAACGGCACACACACACACTTTCCGCTTTTGAAGTGGCTTTTAATTGATAAAAAGCAAAAAAAAGAGGAAAAATAGGAGGAGAGTATAAACCGTAGCGAGCGACAACAAAAAATGGGCATTACACATACGCCGTGGTGGCTGTGCCGGAAAATTGAGAGCTGATAGCAGCAGGAAAAGCGGCAAAGGCAGCAGCAGAACCGCCACGAACGACAACGACATTGATATTAATTCCCACGCTGTTGATGCGAGAGTGCTCGCTCCTCTGGACGGGATTTATTTTCGGGGTCTGAACAACCCCCCACCCATCCACCCATCCACCTAGTTAAATGATAAAAACGTGTTGCAGTGAAAAAGTGGGGGTGTTGCGGGCCAGATACTTTAAAATGCAAAAGCTCCGCAACAACAGAAGCTAAGTGCTTTGGGGAATGAGAATAGATAATGGATGGCTTGCAGCTCTATGATGGCAGCTTGGATGGGAGAAATTTGCTGGGAATTGTTTGTCAGGCGGAGATAGTATATTCCAAAAAAATTATTTTGTAGAATCCCGTTTAAGAGTGTTTAAATTTTTGGGTTCTACATTTTTATAATTAAGAATTTTCAGCCAGCTTTCCCATAAATACATTTATTTCCAACTCAATAACAACGAACAATTTTAAAGACCTTTTTTGGAGACATCGAAACTCCAGTCTAATAGAATTTGCGACTTCAAAAGCTGCCTTCAAAGGGAAACTTGTCAAAGGAAAGGCATAATTCTCTTAGCTTCAAATCCACCAGCTCCTGCCACATTTTTCCCACAATCTCTGGCGCTGAAAATAAAATGGAAACCCATTTCCTTCAATCGTTCGCCGCAGACAAAAATTAAACTGTTATGTTGCCGGCATTTGCCAATTTATAGAAAATTTCCAATTGTGATTATTGATTATTCATTTCCTCCGACGACCGACGACCGACGGTCTCAGCTTTTCAGGTTCCAACTTTATTTTGAGCTTGGTGTGGCGCACCTACATTTCGATTTGGGATTGCTTAACCCACTCTGCCCCGCCGTTTCCATTTCTACCCCGCCAGCCAGGGGTTAAGTTGAGTCGTCGTCTGCGGAGCCGACATCATCATCATCATCGAAATGGTAAATTGGACTGCAGAATTCTCGTATTGGAATTGCCGGGATTGTGTTGTATTGTACAATAGTTTTTTCCCTACCATTCTACCATTTTCTCCTCTCAGTCTCTGGGTTTTGTCGGTGGACTGGATTGGTATTGTATGGGGGGGGACTGGGGTAATCATAACGGGTCGCTTGTTAACATGCTACATTAAATTTTTATCAAGAGCCATGGCAACAACAATCGTGGGCGCACATCTACAATCGGTCGGCCCATCCCACAGCTTACATAAATATCATAAATATCCGAAATAATGATGTTGTTTGTTGTTCTTGTACTCTCTCGATTATTATGATTATTGTGGAACGGCTGCAATGTAGCATGATTAACACAATCCCGGTGGCGAACTCATACCCCTCGGGAACTCAATCAGCCCGGATAGAACCTAAAAGCATTGAACTGAGCTTTCCCCTTCCCCCGCTCGCACATACATTACAAATAATCATAATAACAATGGACCCTCATTGCCTGTAAAGATTTTTTTGGTACCGCTGACCAACTGGGAAAATTGGTCGAGGAAGTGAAGAGGGTTTCGTTGTTGTTGTTGTTGTTATTGTTGTGGGTGTGGTCAGAGCGGCATAAAAAAGCGTTGAATTACAACATGAAATATGCCCATGGCAAGTACTTAAAGTCCGTAAAAAAATAAACCCGCAATGAAGGGAGAGTTGTTCATTAAGCAGGGTTTAAGAAGTGTTAACTTGGAGAAAGCATATGGATTATTGCTGCTTAGTTGGGATGGATTTACTTATAAAGATTACCACTTCTGTACAATTTCCGAAATTTTAAATCATTATTACAATCCGTATCCAAAAATATATCTTCTGCCCCACTGAAGCACCCTCTTGAAGAACTCCGTTCAAAGACGAACTCCCACCCCAACCTTATAGCGATCATATATCAAAGTTTCCCATTACCGCAAATAAAAGAAAGTATCTATGGAAACCTCGTTAGAAGTTCGGTCCGTTATATTGGGTAAATATGGGCTATATAAATTACTTTCATGATTTATATAATATTTATTGCACAAAACGAAGACCATAACAATAAACATAATGACAGGACAAACAACAACAAACAAGCAAACAAACTCGCGCACGTACACATGCGGATACTTTAATGTATTTACGAAGTTGAAGTTTGCCTGACTGACTGACGAAAAGTTTTAATCGCTTGGGGGGCGGAGTGATGGAGGATTGGATGGAGGGTAGGGAGAACTGCCATCGCCATCCATTTGGGGCTTTATCATACATTCAACTCGCTATCGGCCGTACAACGTCATAAATTTGTAGCGCCAATTAATCACTTTTCCAGCGGCAGGGACTGCGAGGGTAAAGTTTTCGTATGACTGCATTGCAGTGCAGTCTATTGAATAATTGATGATGCATCTTGCAGATACATTTAAAATGAGCATACTCAAAAACACACAGAAAGAGGGCAAAAGCCCACATAAATATATATATAATTTGTGTAGATATGAAATGCCAACAAACTGTCAATTCCAATTCATTAAAGACTCAGTGCGACGTGTGGGAAAAAATACATAGTACCGACTGCAGCAGCAACAAGTTGAGATACAGATACAGATACCGAGCACGCAGAGATACGCAGCAGAGAAGTATCTAGGGTAATGAGAGAATATTTCAAAAAGGGACCGCTGCGTGACTGTGAATTAATGAAGGGATGAAGGCGCAGGACCCTCGCATCAAAGATGATAAAAAACTCTTATCAAACAGAAGCCCAACAATTTTTATTGCTTTGACAAATGCCGAGAGGACCGCTGATGCTTGTGCTGATGCTGATGATATATATATCCATTCTTTTTTTTCGGAGAATTTTAAGTGTTATTTATGTTTGTACAGTTAATTTGCATCCCATTGATGTCGGAGACCCGAAAGGGTTTTCAGAGCGGTTCAAAGGGTCTCGAAAGATATTTTATGCGTACATAATTAATACTTGGTGCGGGCGTTTCGGACCCTAAGCGGAAATGCGGTCCTAAAAATTCCTCGAACTCCCTCCCTGCACATTCCATGGGGCATTGTTCGTCGTAAGCTGGCATTAAATTTTCATGCCCTAAACAGCGGCACGGAATAGGTTTCGGCTTCGGTTTCGACCACTATTTGCTACCTCTTCCTCTGATTTTCCTGCCCATTCTTCTCGTTTTCCTCCTCTGTGGCGCGGCTGCTGCTTCGTTTTCATCATCGGAGAAACGTTTTTCACTTGAATTTCTGTCGGCGGCCATATAATTAAGGTGCACACGGCAAAATATGAGTGCAACGCAACACTTTGTGGCCAGGGCTCGAAGGAAAAAAAGGAAAAGAGAACCTGCAATTTGCCCTGGCCGGGACTCTCGGTCTCGGAATCTCGCTGAAGTCACCAGTCGGTCGGAGGTTCAGTCTCAAAGTTTCCCCGATGCGGCCACGATGCTCATTAAAAAGCCACATATATATAGGGGAGCACTGGGGGGAAATACACCAATGTAGAGATCATATGGAAGATATTTTCTCCTTTAAAAATAATAATTTCATAATTAAATTATAATATTGTTTTATTTGTATATCCCTATGAGACATGACTGATCCTACATATAATTTTTAAAAATTATTATTTTTATTTAAAATAAAACATTTTCTCTCGGTGCATGCATAAAACCTGACCAACAAATTGAAGCTGCTAGGCTAACGGGGAGTAACTAAGGGGTGCCGTGCCCCAAAAGTGCTACAGTTAATGGGCAGCAAACAGTCCCGGGTCCTCGACGTCGTGTCTGTGTTAATTTGATATGCTGCAGGCTGCCCAAGAAGGTAACCGAGTGGGCGGAGGGGGAGTGGCCGTGGGAGGGGGGGGGGGGGGGGGGGGCAACAGGAAGCGAGAAGGAGCCATCTGTCAGTTGGAGTTATGGCAAATGCTCTCTAGATTGCGTTACTTTTTCGCTCCTTTGATGAATTTTGTTCGTAGATAATTTAAAAGGGAATTTTTAATAAACACAGTTTGAAACTTTAAGTGCCCTCTACTTTAAAAATGTGCATAAATGGTATGAACGTTAAAACGGAATTAAAATGGAATAGAATTACTGATGGTTCTTGAACATAAATTTGAAATATTAATATTTTTTTCAGTAATAATTTTCTTTATTAAATATTTTCAAATAAATGTGAAAGTCCAACGAGCAACTTTTACGAGTCGTAATCAGATATCTGTTTTGGCCCTACACCAACTATTCGTCGGGTATTTAATGCAATTTATTTAATTAGTTTTCGTCGGAAGTTTGCCTGTCTTTCTGTTTGCTTTCGAGCAGAGTATTATGTGTCTGTTTCTGTCGTTGGCTATACATTTCCGGGCTACGCAATCGCGAAAGGCATCCTACACCACAGCACCCCACCTTTAAAAATAGTCGAAAAATTCCACAAGCAAAAAAGCGCTCATAATTCACTTCACAGGCGACTGGGAATAACAAGGTTTTGACGTTTATGAATTGATCATTATGCAAAATGATGATTTGTTGCGTTCAAATTACAAATTTGTTACATATTCTTTTCGCCTCCCACCTTCTCCTCTCCACTGGGGGTTCCTGCCTCGAAATGTTGCGCCAATTTCATCCAACCACAAATCATTTTTTCGACTCTTATATACACATCTGAATGTATACGGATCGGTTTATCTGGCCCCCATCGCGGGTCTGTGCGTTATAAAAAATTGACTTTTCGCAAAACGATAAACAAGAAATACGGTTGAGACGAAAGGAGGGAGGTGCGCATACTTACGCATAATTTGTGTGGCCCCCATTCCGATAATAAAAATAGGGTACCCAAGGATGCCAAAAATATGCATAAAATCGTGGGGGAAGGGGGAAAGACCGGGGGATCAGAGGAAGTGCAATTTTTCCCAGTGTTCGAGGTACTCCTTGAGGTGCTATAAAAAGAAGAACGGGGGAAAGCCTCAACGCGTAATGAATGAAAACAGCTGAAGAGACTTAAACTATGTGGGATACTTAGGGATTAGAGAATTTATGTGCATTCGGAGGGGAAAACGAGGTGGTCTTAACTTTTAAGGCTTTAAATGTTGATGATTTAAACAAATTTTTAACACAAATGTATAATTAGGTTTTTAAAAACTTTCTTTTGGATGCCACAAATATTTGTATTATAGAGTCATCTCTAATTCGATTTAATCGCAAATATTTGTAAACTTCTGGTATCTTTCATATGTATCTCAGTGGTACAACATTCTTTTGTCTCATATAGATGCCACCATGTGCATTCCAAGCAACCTTTTCCACTTCCTCCAGCGATCTTCGTGAAATATTCGAGATAATACCCATACATCAACTGTCGGTCTGAACCCTCTTTTATCAGAGATCTAGCGTATTTCTGCCACGAATATTTGGCCGCTTACTCATCCAGCGTTTCATTCAAACTGCCAGGCAAAACATTTGCCTAATTATCCGCTTCGGAGGCCAAAAGATACAGAGCCAGCCCGGCTCAGGGCTAAGCCGAAAACGGAGTTCCTGGAAAACCTGACACATTGTTAGCAGCTATAAAAACGTCAAGGAGATCCATGGTCGGATAGGCCCAGGACACATGGCGAGCACAGTCTTTTCAGGGATTTTCATGGCGAACAGAACCGAAACCGAACAGCATGACACATGCACGGGAACAGAGAACTACGATTTCGATTGCAGCTAATGATGGCAGCGGAGCGTCGTGTGTGTCTTCAGGCGATTCCTCCGTATCCCACTCCAATGGCAATTGATTTTAATTTCCATATGTGTGTGTCCCCCAGCGGATGCACTGAGGATAATTATACAAAGAAAGTTTATGTTTGAGATTTAAAATATTTCGATTTGCAAAAAAAAATTATGAAATATATTTATATATATTAGAAAATTTATTTAAAAATTATATTTAATCAGAATATCGTTGAAAAATGTTTTTTTTTTTATATAATTTGACACATTTTTTCTCAGTGCATGGCAGTGTGTGTGCGGCGGTTGTTAAAACTTCCGCTGCAGCCTCAGTCGGAGAATAAACCGCATCCACAGCTGCTCCAAAATGCGGCGCCGACGATTTTGTGCCTGTTCCCCTCTCCCCCTTCTCCCACCCTCCTCTGATGCTGGTCGGATCCTGCTTCTTCTCTTTTCCACTGCCATTAGCTCTTCTTCTATGCACTTCCGTTCCACACACACTCTCACATGCATGCATGTGGACAAAGTGACCCAACTGATGGGCAGGTGTTGCCGTTATGCCGGCATTTTGTGGTCTCCGAATGCGGTTGAAATCGGATGAATTCGGGCTGCATCTGTTCCAGGGAACCGAAGCCAAAGGTGTGGTCCCTCCGATAAAGGCGAACTACATTTCAATTCCGAGTGGAAGGGACCGATTAAGCCGATTCCAGATACCGTAAGTGCCCGGCCGTCATTAGAGCGGCATATTGTGGTTCGGCCACGGGAAAAGGTTCTCCGAAGTGATTGTCTTTCTTTTTCTCCTCAAAAGACCTCATTGTGATTGATTGATTGATGAGGCAGCCGTCTGGAACTGGAGTTGAGAGTGATTAAGAAAGAGATCATAGAGATCGGCACAATGAGGAATGCCCATGGTATAGGGAAAGTCTTTGCCCATTGTCTATATAGTTGTGGGGACATGAATTGGTTGTCTTTGTGGTTGGAAAAGAAAGGTTGAGCCGGTATTGATTGACAAGATTGAGTGGGTTCGAAGTAAAGTACTTAAATAAGCTACGAAAACTGCTGAAACGAGGAAAGTAAAATCTACAAAATATTCATATCAAAAAAAAAATATATATAAAGAGATTTCTTTAAATCATTTAGCAATTTTTAGTATAACTGATGAACCTTTGTCAAAAAGAAAGTTCTCCTTACCGATAATATTTTCCCATAACCGAAAAGGAGTGCAGGATAAGGGTTATCCCTTTGCTCTGCCTTCTAACCCAATCCCAACTGTATACGAAATTTGCATATAGCAAAAAGTATCCTATGTGGATCTTGAACACCTCCCTCTACTCTTTTTTCTACTGTCATTCACCACTTGCCGGCTGTCGTTTGTAAAATTTATGACTTGCTGTCAATGAAATGCCACCCAAAGCGTTCTGCTCTGCCATTGTTGACACCACACGCAGATACAGATACTTCCACTTTCACAGATACAGATACAGATACAGAGACTGAGACAAGACAAAGGAGCTGGCAATTGAGCGATGTTGTCGCATTGTTGCACATATTTAGCAGCCATTTTCAATTTCATTTGTGCCACAATTTAAAATGCAAAACACAGGCGAGGATGTGTGGGCCTTGGGAGTAGTAGTACGTACAATGTACATATCTGGGATGGGACATCATCGGGGGGACTTTGACAAATGCCGCTGGCACTTGGCCTAGGTGCTAATGGTTCGCTGGTGGTCGGTTCGGTTGTACGGAATAGTCGGACTCTCAGCTCCCTCCCTCCGAGGCCAGCTTATTGAAATTGATGAGCGGCCAAGTACGTGGCAGCTTAGCTTAAATCTACCCCGACCCGAGCCAACCCGAACCCCAACCCCAACCCCATCTCAGTGTTTCGAACGACCCTGGGCCTATAAGCGCAACTCAGTCTGACTTTGACATTGATTGATTGCTCTGGCAGTGTAATTTATATGATTGTATTAGGGGAGTTCGCGGGGTCTTCACTGCTCCACACTTTGTTATTAATAGTTGCCGCCGCCTCTGGTTGTTATTTCACCAACAAATTCAGCTGAAAATGATTTTCGTTTATAAAATATGCCCGGGCAATTCATTTTTAATGGTTTGCCCTGCACTTTAGCGCTTTTCGAGCAGCCAGAGAGTTTAGCCACCTAGATCGAGTCCAAAATCCACACAAGAGTGGGGAATTTGCTGAAAAATTGATGGCAAGTGTTTCCGGTTGATAAGGTAGACCAAACTCAAGTACACTCTTTTTGTCAGAGGAGATTACGGATAAATTTGGGATTATTAAAAACAAGTTACTAAGCGGATTAGGAGAGATAGATTTGATTTGATCTAACAGAATGTTGATTATATTTATTAAATTTTACGTTTTATAAGTGAATAGATTAGGAAAACATGATAAAAAACTATTTTATATTTAATTTATATATTTATTTCCCAAGATCTTTGAGTTAGTTAGCTATTTTACTTTTAATCTTGCTGGGTAAAACATTTTCAGACCTGTAAACAATATGTGAAATACTTCCATCGCACCAGACACCTTCGAATAGCCAGCATTCCTGGACTTTTTGGGCATACCCTTTTCCGGAGCCCTGTTGAAAAATATTTCCCAATAGAATTCCATCGAGCTGTGAGTATTTTGCACAAAATTTGATACGCAAAATATGCTGCAGCAGCAACAGGAAAGGTTCTGGGAGGGAAAGGGAGGGGATTTTACCCGCTATATGGGATAACCAGTCACGTACTGTGGAAAAGCCACGGACAAGTGCAACGAGCAATATTCACACCCACCGCAGTCACGCCCCAAGCCCCCAGGTCCGCCCCCTTTTTCCAGCCCGCGAGCCAAGCAATTTTGTTTTGGTTTTCGGGAAAAAATTTCGCATTTTATTTATGGCAGACGTTTAGCAGCGCAAAGGTGGCGAAGGGAATTCAAGTTGATTTTCAATTTCAGCAGCTGCTTTAAAAAGTGGCGCTCCGAAATGTTTTCGCTACTTTTTTTTTGTAGCTGTTTTTGCATTTTGTTTTTATTTATCTTTTTTTTTGGTTAGTGCAGCACTAACTTCATTAGGCATGGAGAGACGTCGGAGTCTTGAACTTCTGCAGCTGCCCCGGGCGAAAGTTTAATGTCTTTTCTGGCTAATTGAGTAGCCGGCACCGGCAGCTCCAGACAAACGGACGGACAGACGAACGGACAGACGAACGGACAGACGGACGGACGGATAGACGGACCAAGCGAACCGCACATAAAAAGACCCTGCCAAGTCATGCATCTAATTATGGCCAGCAAAAAGGCAAAGAAAATAAACGTCGAAACTATTTACTGCACTGGGGTTTAAGGATGGAGGTGTGTTCGGTTATTGGGGGAGGGGATTGGGGATTGGGGATGGGGGATTAGGGGTGGGGATTGCGGGGTACATGTGCTCCGGTATGGCTGCTTAAAGGCAATTAACTGTTACTTACGTTGGCATTTTCCAACCAATTAAAAACGCGCAAAGTTAGCGGACCAAGAAAGCCATTAAAGCTAATGTTTTTTCAGTTAGCCATTAGTTGGCGTATGTTTATGAAGCGATTAGAAGGGATTGTCCTGGGAAAGAGATGTTAAATTGTGGGTATATTTAATAACTTAAATAATATAACAAAAATAATAATAAAATTATAAGAATAATAGTATAATAATATTAAATAATTAATGGTATATTTTAAATATAAATAATGCTATAAAAATGTATAGATTTAAAATACAAAATTATTCAAAATTATAAAAATATTATTTTCTTTATTCTTAAAGAGAAATAAAATTCCGTAACTCATTTTAATAAATTTAATTAATTATCACTTTGTTGATAAACCAATCACGCTACAGGAATTTGATATATAAGTGATTTATCATCCATCTTTTTATCTTACCTTATGTCCGACAATTTGAATTAGAAAAGTGAACTTGTGCTCATCGATCAACTGGGCCATCCATCAACATTCAGTTTGCAGTTTTCTCCCAACCTTTTGTTAATTACCTGTTGGCTTCCCACGGGGATTCTCTTGGCCAACTCGCACGTTCTCTTAATTAAGCTAATCAGGCCAAAGACCAGCTCCAGTTACTTGCGCTTCGGCTTAAACTGTTAACTTAAGCTGGCCACAGCTGATGTTGGCCTTAAGCCGCTTCATTGAATTAAGCCAACTGAAGGCAGCGGTCCCTTTCCCCCCTCTGTCCCTCTATAAGCCACCTGTAAGTAAGGGGGAACGAAGGATGGAAGCTCTGGGCGCCATCTGGCATCCGCAGAGCGCCAATAAAATTATACACCGATGTCTCTATTGGACTATCTGCCCTGCTCTTTTATACATCTCTTCACCAGTCCACAGTCATGGCCTTTTTTCTTTCTTTCCTTGGAGTGGACCAGTCCCAATGCGGTTTTTTATGTGGCTGCCGCTCTATCTGTAACTATTTCCAAGCTGTTGCCAGCAATTAAACTTTGTGTCTGCTTCTATATCTGCGTTCCCTTTTTCCCCGCGTTTCACTGCTTTTTAAATTGCTAATGCCATAAAATGAAATTAAAGCCGAAAGGGGGTTTAGTTTGGGACCTGGAGTTCGAGGCCAATCCATGGCTCTGATATTTCCGTGCACTTAAACACTTAACGCCATTGTTTATACACTTGAGTGCACTCGCCTCGTCGCCTTTTGATGTGGTGTGAAAAGTCGTCGTCGATGGCACAAACACTCACTCGCACACCCAAGCTCAGTCACATTTCCCTCATATTTTCCTCGGCTTTTTCTTTTTTTTTCGTTTTTAAATCCCAAAAACGTATCCGCAGAGCACAATACTCATAAGTGTTCAGCTAAATGGAAAAACATTTCTTTTAAGCGTTGACAAAACAATAAAATAAAAGACACTTATGCTCTGGAGGGCATTTTGATGCCGTTTCTCGATTGCGTTTGTGATTCCGTCGCCGATTCCGAATCCGATTTCTGGCTCCCTATAATGAAGGTATTTGGGATTGTCTAAAGTAGTAGGAAGTATTTTCTTTTTTTTCGTGTGAAAATTGCCGGCGAAGATTTCCGTTAAGACAGCAGACGGCCATTTGGAAGGAAAAGCGAAGGACTGTGACCAATTTGGGGGGAAGCAATTTTGAGCACAAACAAAAAGCTATAGAGATAGGTTTTTCTTTCCTTAAAGGTTGAAGGAAGGGGGATCCGTTGGAATAGGGGACCCAACAGGAAGGTGGAAGGAAACGGAAGGATGTTCAGGTGACAAAGATGTCAGTGTCAATGTGTGTGGCGGAAAAGCCAAAGACATGAGCGGAAAAATAAGTGTAAGGAAATGGAAGGGGAAAATGTCTTGTTGATGTAGATTTACTATGCCAATAAGCAGTTTAGACAGGGGCAATAAAGGGAAATTAAATGGGAATTGATAAAGATTTCACACATATTCGTATAAAAGGTGCGGAAATAAATGGAATTCGTATTTAATATTCAAAAGCCTTAACTGTGGGAATAAAGAGAGAATATAATATAACCTTAAGTTGGTATAATTTATTTAAATATTTACTAAAATATAATTCTAAAATATTACAACTGGTTTAAGGACAAGCTTGATATCTTACCAAAGCATTTTCTGTAATTTAGTCGCCTCTCCTGACTTTACCCCTGTTTTCCCACCAAGAAACTGGGTCAACTCAATGCCGTTTGTGTGGCATTTACATTTTGTGTTAGCCCATCTCAACCTATTTTCGTTATATCCCATCTAGCTGTAGGATTTCTTGTTCTTCTGCGACAGCAGTTGGGCCAAAAGTGAAATGCCAATGTAGCCCAATTATGCCATGTCTCATTCCCTCCCCTCCCCTCCCCTGTCACCCTCCCCTCACCGACGCAACCGACTTAACCGAAAGGTAACTGCCAACTGCTAACAATGCAAGGCCTACAAACGATGCCACTCCCCTAAATGTATATGTCCCATAGTAAATACTTGTATATATTTTTGCTTATTTCGCCTTTTCGTTGTTATCTTTGCCATGGCAGCAGCATCTCCACTTTCCCCCAACCCCCAGCCACCCCCTCCCCTTTCGCCCTTCGCCCTGGGCAACAGCTGTCAACCAGGTTACGTGTGTGAAAGTCGATGGGGGTGAGGTTGTAGGCATAAATTTAGCCCACTCCCCTGCCCTTACCTAAAATTGCGAAAAACAGAAAAACACCAAAAACCGAAATGACAACGCTACACAGGGAGAAATATTGAGAAAATCTTTTAAAATATATAAAGTCATGGGATTTACATGAAATTCTTCATTTAATAAATATTAAAAATATTTTAAATATTTAATAAATATTTTATTATGCCTTAGTAAAAATACATTCTTTTCATGGAGATTATTGTGGTAAAGGAACTTTTTTTCCGGTGCATGGAGGTCATCTCACGCGTACACACTTACACCCTCATATGTATGTATGGTATGGTACCCTAATTCGATTTCAAAGCACACAGAATTAAGGCAACTCCGGAGGCCTTTTGTTCTATGCCATGGATTGGTTTTAGCCAGCATGAAAAGCTATTGAAAAATCATACATGGAGTGGGGAAGCCGACAAGAAAAGAAACGAAAGACAAAAGACAAACACAGCAGAAATGGAGACTCATCCACAGTGATACGTGCCTGGCATTTGCCAAGCTGGATTAATTTCATTTCACCAAAAAAAAAAAGAGAAGAAAAGAAAAGAAAATACACAACAGACACAAAAGGGAAGCCTCTCGGATAACCCTCAACTCCCCGATAATGGCAGCATTAATTTGAATTGCATAATTTGTGTTGTGCAGAAAGCAGAGACGAAGAAATTAAGTCAATGGCCCAAACAAAATATAAATATCGATTAGGGGACGAGCTGCAAATGACGGGGAAAATAACTCTCCGCCAACCCATTTAATTGGGAAAATTTAACACGTACGCCACATTTGTATTCATTCTCGGTCTGCGTCGTCTCATGTCGCTGGGAAATTGGATTAAAGACGTTAAAGACTCTTGGCCCTGTTGTCAACGCTGTCTCCTCGGCAACTGTAAATTACATTTCATATTAGCGGAGTGGCGGGCGGAGATCTGCGAAGAAGTTGGGGTCGCGGAGCAGCCTCCCCGAGATTTCCCCTACAATGTGCAAACAAAAAAAAAAGAAAGAGAGATTCTGAACGAAAACAAAACGAAGTTTGTTAGTATGCCATAATCGTATGGCGACGAGGCCTTATTTATAGCATTAACGCATATTAGGCCTAATGGGCATAACATACGAGGGCAGAAAGGGAATGGCTGCGAAAGGAAACCGAATAGGGGGCGTAAATCCTTATAAACGTTCTGGAAAAAGACTGTGATCAGGAGTTATGCAAGCGGTGAAGAATATCTAATGCAGGGATAGAAGTATGAAATATACTCATATTATAAAGGTTTAAACATATATTTGTTTTAATATTTAAATACACATTATAACAAATACATTATATTCTTTATCAGGGATGTCACAGACATTATTTTCAACCAAAGTCTGTTATACAAAACCAACCATCTTTGGTTGGAAGAGATTTCTTTGACACCCGGACGTTTTTTGTTTCATTTGTAATATTTCTAGAGTAAAGGTATATTATATAAAAAGTCACTAAACACCATTTTTATACTCAAGTATAGCAAACATCAAAAGAAAAATCAGGATAAAAAGAAATTCAATCACAGAAATATAAGAAAAAAACTAAAAGATACATGAAAGAAAGCTTATATCTAAGCTAGTTCCATTTCATAAAAAAAAACCCTATAGATGCACTGAGCCGTATTTCATCCAAAAAAATAACAAAAC
Source organism: Drosophila pseudotakahashii (assembly GCA_035046095.1). NCBI lineage: Eukaryota > Metazoa > Arthropoda > Insecta > Diptera > Drosophilidae > Drosophila > Drosophila pseudotakahashii. Next base: position 876,122 of record JAWNOE010000226.1, on the reverse strand, counting down.
CTTCTTTTACCCAAACATAATCTAGTCCCATCCTCTCGGGGGATTCCCCCCAGCCCTTGGCGTATCTCAATGTTTACATGTCAACTCCATCACGTTCTAGTTGATTAAATAAACTGATTGATGGCATGCCTGATTGATGCCTTCATCGGTTCGTCATCCCCCACATCATTGGCATTTCTTCATCATAACTTCCTTGACTAATGCAACCCTTTTTCTCTTTTTCTTTGCAGGTGTGTACCGAACCAACTTCAAATCAAAGAAGTCAACCCCTAAAGGGCTCGTAAGCTGCCAATATTTTTTTTCTTCTAGCTTGGGGGTGTGTTGTTCTTTTCACGCTTTGACAAACTGGGGAATCTCGGCGGGAGAGAACTTAGCTTGGGAATATTTTAAGCATTATAATCGCATTAGAGCGATAAATGACCAAAATCGATAGGCAGTCAGCAGTTTTGGCTATTTAGTTTCAGTTCCCGCCAAGCGAAAAAATCACCGAGGGTGACTTTTGACAGCCCCCGAAAAAAAGCGTCCAAAACGAAGTCACGTATACGTTGCTTTAAAGCAACCCTTAGACCCCACTCCCTGTCCTTATTTTACCACTCCAGCGAAATAAAACCGGCTTAAACGCCCCCAAATTAGAAGAGCTCGAAAGCAGCCCAGACAGCCAGGAAATATGACAAGAGTCGGGGATTGCTATCGCCGGATTGCAGGCGGCCGTTTGCTGCAGCGGAAGCAACCCCAAAAAACCGGGAATGGTAGCACTAGGCGAAATGTACGGGTGGCAAACACCCCGATAGGAAAGTTACAGAGAAAGGAAATTAACAAATATTTTTTAAGAACGCAGTATTAGAATGTTACTTCAATTAAATTGATATTTTCAAAAAAAAGGTATTATATTTTGATTTTTTTTTTCATTACTGAAACCATTGTTAGTATCCTCTCAGTGTATGCCTGAGTTACCTCCCTTCGACCGTTTGGATTTTACCGCCTTCGGGAGTTTCTTTTCGAATTTCGCAGTTTATTGTCTGCTGATGATACAATGCATCAAATAATGAAAAGGGTTCCAGGAAATGCGCCACAATTAAGCCAGGGATTTCCACACACTCCATCCAGGCCATCCAAACCATCAGTCCATCGGAAACACCACCGATGCGCCACCCTCATGGGATAACCGCCCCAAGGCATTTGAAAAACTTTTTCCTTCACACTCTCAAGTTGCCATTTCCTTTCTTTTCACAGTTTTCCTCTATTTTTTTTTTCGCCATACAAAGTGCAAACAAAATTTATTTTCCATTTAGTTTTATAAAGCGCAAACAACATACAACAAGAGAAAAGAAAATGCGGAGAACAAGAAAAACATTGGTGGGCAACATAAAAAATGTAAGGGAAAACAAGAAAAGCAGCTAAAGGCAAAGCCAAACAAAGTTCAATCAAGTTAACTTTGTTGCCAAAGCGAAAGGAAGTGGGCGGTTGGGGAAATAGGGCGGCAAAAGTTCAAAGCAGCTTCGGACTTTTGACTGAAAGTCGTGGCCGATTTGACCAGGACACACTCCGAACTCCAAAACCTGGCCAACCATCCTAGCTTAAGTGTATTTAAAAAAGTTTTCCTTTTTTTTCGGTTTCCCTTCGGTTTTTTTTTTGTATTTTTGCCAGTACTTTATCACTAGGATCTGGTCAACCGCATTCCCCTATTTTTGGGCCCAATGTCCCTCCCAATTTTCAATCAAGCTTTAAGTCGGGCCAAAAAGAAACTTTAAGTTTTAGCCTGGAGGGTAGATATGATTGGCCCTCGGTCAGAATGTTTAAGTAAGTATTCTGTTTAGTGAGTGCAAATTTTGTTGAGTTTTTGTCACGTTCTGGGATTTTGGAGATGTGGAAGGAAAGTGGATAAGTAAGCAGACGTTTAAGTTGGGGAACGCTAAGTTTGACAGTAAAGAAATTTAGTCGTGTGACAAGTAATGTTTAGCATTCCATTGTTACTAAAGTGATTTATCAATGATAGTGAATAAAACTATTAAGACCACCTTGTAAATGTTATGATTAAAATACGAATTAGTTAAAAAATACCCCCAATCCGTAATTATAATTATTGTGTGAATAACTTTTAGAAACTTGGTAAAAGAAACCTTCATAAATTTACCTTCAATCCAAGAACCTTGGCCAAGAGTTACTTGGACCCACATCAACAACCACTTTTGAAACAGGACCAAGTGTAACTTCAAGTATGTGAGATATTTGAAAACTGCAACAGCTGCTGGCGAGCATCCTCCAAAGGCCCTGGGGTCAGTAAAGTATCTTTTTAAGCCGAGTCTTGGGGAAAACAATTCGCAATCATCACGGACGGGGCTTCCGCTCCACCTAACCCAGAATAGACTTGGCTAAAGTTTTCTGTTCTCCTTTTTTTTTCTTCTGACTTTACTTTTTGTAATGACCCGGGGCACGCCCAGAAAGTGGGTCAAGTTATATGCCAATAAGGCATGAACGTGGACATGGACTTGGATATGCGCCTAGGAAATGAGTATTTGCATAGAACTTTGGCTCGTTTTTGCGGCCTGTGTACGAGGGCAATTAAATGGTCTCTCTGCGCGAATGGAACAAGAAAATCAATTACAAAACCCCACTTGAGAACGGTGAGGGACCAAATGACTTCCGCTCAAGATGTTGTGGCCGCTTAATTGCTGGCCCGCAGAGTCTGGGGAACTCCTAAAACGGAAATCATGTTATGGCCAGTGCTCTGGGGATGGCAATGGCTATGGCGATGGCCAGCGACAGCAGTTGTAACTCATAAATATAATGACAAATCAGAAAAAATTCAAGAGCCAGCTGGACAGCAATCAAAAGCTGACGAAGAGACCCCGGCCTCCCTCTTCTAGTGCTGAGTCAGAAAAATAATGGAAAACAATTTGGACCCTGTGTGTGCCGGGGCAGATGAAAGAGGAACGGAAAAGGGAAAAGGGAATGGGAAAAGGAAAGGAAACGGACAGGACAGAAACGACCAGGGAGATGAAAGAAAAGCCAGCAATAACAATTGAATTTTCAAATGCTGCTTATTGTTTTTCCAGCATCGCAGCCAAAGACGATGAAGAAATTGGCCCGACCGAACCCCTTGTTAAAATGCAATCAAATTGTAGCCGAGAATGCTGCACGGGGAGCTGTATTTGAGTTGGAGTTTGAGCTTGGGGGCCCAAAGCCAAACCACAAATATTTGCCGGCCAGGCCAAAAGCCAGTTTAATTTTGGCCTCAAGCGGGGAGGGTCAGCAGCAACAACAAACTGCAGTGCTCCATAAAAGAATAACAAAATTAAATAAACGGATGCCGGCGAACGAATCTTAGATACTCTATAGGTTCTTCTAACCATTGCTGTTGAATAATATCCTTCTATGATTTTTTCTATGATTTTTTAATAAAATTAAATCAAATCGATATGCACATGGTAAATTTCTGGTATTAATACCATGCAATACTGGTAAATTAGATATTTAATCATATCATTTTGCCGAATTCTCTCTTTCAGAGATTCTCTGACGTCGAGCGCTATAGGCGACTTAAATTATGTGAGAGAAAGAAGAACAAATTTCAAAATAGAGCTAGATATCGCTCACAAGGTTTCTTAAAGTTCCAAAAATCCCCTAAGTTGTCAACGAAAAGCACCGGCTCCTTTGGAACTTGTTTCCACTCCATAATTGATAGACCCCTCAAGTGCCAGAGTATAACGAGTAACAAACCTCAACTTTTTGGCATTCACTCGAGTGCAACGTGGCATGGAGCCTGGCTGCAAGTTTTGGGCTGTTCTGCAGCCGCTGTCGCTGCCTCTGGCTACTGGTTTTTCTTTTTTTTTTTTGCCGACAAGCCGCAAAAAGAAAAGAACTGAAAAAAAGCTAACAAAAAGAAAACCTCCAGCGGCCAAACAGTAGCCCCTTGTCAGAGCCCACATATGATTCTGACTCCGATCTCCGAACTCTCCTCCCCTCCTCTCCTTGCCCCAGTCGAATCTCAGTCACAGTCTCGCATGTGCGGCTGCCAAGTTCCAAGTACGTAAATCTGGAGGCTTTTTGTTTCCTTGCCTCCGTCTCTTTTTTTTTTATTTTTTAAATATGCTACGTGCAGCGACAACCGACAAACTCGACTGGAGAACGTGCTGCGTGCGGAGTATTTGTTGTTTGAAATACGAAAAAAAAGGCTACAGAAGAAACAAAAAGTTACCAAGAAGTTGCCGACAACGTTGTCGGTTGACTTTGTCATATGAAAAGTAAACAAACGACAGGCAAAATGCAACAAAAATCCAGGCCCACACAGACCAGGCCAAGTCAAGTCAACCAGGCCCGAAGAGTAGAGTAAGAGGCAAATTATGGTAGGAAACGCGGAGAACCAGGGGCGTAGGCTCAGGGGGATGGGATAGCCTGGAAGCAGGTCAGGGATAAACATATTATGTGACCAGGGGTTTAAAAATATATTCTAAAGGATTTGAGTTTTGGTTTTTTGAATTTTACTGACTGTTAAAATTACGCCTATAAATTGTAAAAAATAGAGTACATTGTGTTTTTGCTTTTTAAACTCTTTTTTTCTTTGATCCTGAAATCCCTTTCTTATTTTTCCCGCCACCACCCCTGCTTCCTTTCAACTTTGTCACATAGTTCAGGACACTCGACGAAACTTCACATTAACTCTCGCGAACGTCGCACACGTCTGAACTTCTCGGGACCCAGGGATCCCGATCCCACTTAAGCCCTCCGGCTCCAGATTGTTTGTGGCACTGACGAAAAATAGTTAATTATAGTGGCAAGTGGCTTACGAAGAATGGCGACAATTCCAAGAGCCAGGGCAGTAAAACTATTTTATGACCAAAAGTTTCGCATTCATGAAAGGCCCCGAAAAACTTGATTTAATAAAAGTTTTCTGTTTGCTTAAAGAATATTAATAATAGATGGGGCTGGGACAGCAGGGATAGCGACCGACTGCAATCAGCTTATGCAAATCCTTGTTGATTTTAAAATAATGAAATCGTCCTGGCCATTGCATGAATAATCCACAAACAGTTGAGCTGTGCAAATATCCTTGGCGCAACGCGGCGTATACGCAATTCCTGTTATTGTTGGCCTGCCCGGCGTAATGTAATTGCAATCGAAAGACAAAGCCGAAGTCGTATGCCTGGGAAATGCGCATATTTTCATTAAATATTTAGCCAAATGGTCGCCAGTCTCGTTCTTTTTTCCCTCCGCAAAGCGAATGGTGCGGGCGAATCCAATATCCATTCTCGACTTTATGTGCAGAAACTTAATTTGCCGCCGTTTGCACAAAAATTGTTCGCATTTTGGCTGTGCGTCTGTCGGTTTGTGTTTGAGGTAATTGTGCAAACAAATTGTGGCAGAGGGGACCGCCCACGCCCCCAGTTGGCCCACGAAAGTGGCAGAGACTTCGGAATCAAAAGCGGAGGCGGGGCAGAAACACGGAATTTGTCGCCGCTGCCAAGGCGTCGACTCCGTTCTTGGCACAGTAGCTATAAAAACACCATAAACAGTATGAAATTATGTGAAACACTTCTCCAAAGTCAACCGAAAAACCGGGGCAACTATCAAAGAGAATATAAAAATTCTTCTAGGGTTTGAAATTAAGTTTAAAGTCAATAAGAGAAACTAAAAAGGGGTTTATAAATAGTTCTAATAAGTTCTTTATTTTATGTCTTTATCTATTTTAATGAAATAAACTAAACAAGGTTTAACAAGATTAATTTTAATTAAATTATAAATGTTTTTCCCTCAATGCATATTAATTTGAGATGCATACACCTCATTTTTACATTCAAATAAAATTACTACATTTATTTAAGAATATTTCTGAATTACTATTTTGAAGAGAGCCAGAAAAACAGATGTGATTGAACGAAAAAGTATACAAAATACGAACCAAAAAAAAGAGAATCCGAGAGATACGAAGAGAGCGGCGTGTGTGTGTTGAAATATCTAGGCCGCATGCACTTGAGATGCATTTTTCCGCCAGAAGATACAACCAAGGAATTACTGAATGAGTTGGCCGGCTGCGTGGGCAATCGAGTTGTTTAGCTGTTGTTTTTCGTGGTGCTTTGTTTTCCTTTCATCCGTTGCTCTCCAAGAAGCCGAAAATGAATTAACAATTTATGCGTGTGACGCATTCTGGGCTCTCAAAGTCAAAGCCGAGACAACAACGAACGCAAACAAAAACAAAATATAAATCTTCAAAGCATTCTTGTTGGCAAAAAAAAAAGTAAAAACAAAACAGAAGCAGCGGGCAAATTGTTGTTTTTAGCCAACTAACTTGAAGGGAGCTAAAAGGAGGGGGCAGGGGATGGGTTTGGGGACTTGGCCAAGTAGTTGGCAGATAAAAGCCGCTATAAAAACTGTCAAATAAACATCAAAGCGGATGCGCAACGCTTGACATGCTAAAATATACTTTATAGTCATGCGTGGCTCTGTGAGATTGGGATGAGAATGTATCTGAATGTTGTATCTGTGAGATGTATCTGCCGTCTATCGGTGTGTGGGTCCGTTTAATGGCCTGTCGGAGGTGCCAGCCATAAGGGGGTTTCGAGGAGGCAGGGAGGCAGAGGGGATGGGTTGCCCTGTATGTTATGTGTAGGGTGTTCGCCAATGCTAAAGTAATAGCACATGGCATAACATAACATAAAAACATTGATGGCTGCAAATGATAGAGAGCCATGCCAGGGGTGGCGGGCGGAAGGGGATGATGATTGATGTTCTTATTGAAATATGATAGAATATAATATTATACGTGGCGTTGAATAATGTTTGCCAGATGAAGTGCAACTGAAGTGTGCAAAGAGCCAATAATATCAGAGAGAAACATATTTTTTGTACTCATATTTATAATTTCAATCGTTATAAATAAACCAATTGAAGTCTATAAAACTGGGCTATTAATGTATCAAATTTAAAGCTTTCTGTAATTACTTGCCCTATTAACACAGCAATTATGCAATCACTTTTAAGTAAATTTTAATTTTGTATTTTATTGGTATTTATACATTTAATTCTACAAAATCATTGGGAAGTTTTTCTCTTGAAATAAATGTTTAATTCCCAACGAATGTATGCCATTTTATAAGATATTCCATTATTTAAATTTGAATTTCCCAAGAGGCCCAAAGGCATACAAATATATTTCTCATCCCCCTGGCGAAAAATGTTAAAACCATTTTCAATTTTCACACCGAAATTACAGATCGCATGTGTATGCTTCGGGGGGAAACCATAAATATTTCCAAGCCCCCCTTTAAACCACGCCACTGCCCGCGGCCACGCATCATGGACTCCCTGGAACCCACAGATACCCCTCCTCCCAGCCCATCGGCACATTAGAAAACGTGACAAAAATTTCATATTGATGTCTTCTTCTCGAAAAGGAAGATGGGGGACTTCTTGCCCATTTTCCCCCCATGCGTGGTATTTTTTTGATGATGCTGCTAAAGGCAATACATAAAATTTTCACACACAACCAGAACGCTGTTGAAGAAGAGGACAAAGTGTGAATTAGGCGCAAAAGTTGAAAGAAGCACAATAATTCAGTTCTGTGTGTATATTTTATTATTATAATACTACGAAGGCTTTTGAAGTGCCTCCTCGTGCGAGCTCGAGTGTGAATCATGGCGAAGGGAATACAATGGGAGAGTATATAATAATCATTTTTCAAGTATTTTGTCGAGTTTCTGTTCGTTCGAGTGCATATGTCACTGGCAGAAAGCGAGAGTTTCGGCCGAAACACGCCTCAAGTTCATAATTTGTACAATTTTATTGTCTCTCCGGCGAGGCGCATTGTGCGTAAATTTCCTACTAAATTATTTATACAAATTGTATCTCTTATCTCGCATTTGGCATTGCAGGTGGTCGTAAAAGAAGCCGCCTTGTAATAATAAAAGCGCATAAAACTTGAGATGTTGTCTCACTCAGCTCGCTCTGTCTGTCTGTCTGTCCATCTCCGTCTGTCGGCTGTCGTGTGTCGCGCAATTTTTTACATGACCATAAAAAGGGCCAAGAGTCAACAGCTACAAAGCAGTCAGCACACCAAAAACAACGCAGTACAGCACTAAAAACCGAAACAAAAAGCGGCACAATAATTTACGTAAATGCCTAGGCATATGCGATATGTGATATTTGAGGGTTTTTTCGGTGCCAGTTTGGGCCAGAAGTGTGGGGGGCCTGCGGAAACCGTGAGCGACGGCTTTGGGTCTTATGTTCGGGGCAAAAACGCTAGAGTTTTGAATTTAAAGAATGTTCAAGTTGGACAAGAGGAATTTTGGACATCCGACACTGCGAAACTTGCTGAGGGAAGTGAATTACTGGTTGAACTAATATGGAAAAAGAAGGTAGAATAGGCCCATATAGTTTTATATATGAGAATTTACTCATAAAATCTATACTTAAATGTTTAAAAATATTAAAAGTAAATTTGTATCTATAAAATAGTTTTATATTTTATGTACAAACACCCAAAAAAATCGATATGAAACGTAAATCAATTTTACATTATTTAAGATCAATTTTAATTTCATATATGGCCAGGTAAATTTGACCTGGTCGAAAAGAGTATTTCATGACCTGACATTTACATGACCATATCGATTTTACGGGACTATGCTTTTTTTGCGTGAAGTAATTAAAACAAATTCAAAGATCTCTTCCCTTTTAATTGGACAAGTGTTGAAATGCAAATCGAAAAAGTTGTGATTTGTTGCCCACCCATTTCACTTACCCTTTAACTCTCGGATCCACCCTCGCAGCATCATTTAAGGGGGGAGGCCCTCCGAAAACGACACTCAGCCTATCTTATCATCTGTCTAAAAGTTCCGAGCGCTCTGAACGAACACTCGAGTGTCGCCAGCCTTGTTCCGATACAAAGTACATGCATATTTACACAATTCGCTGCAGCTTCTACGCTTTAGCAATCAAATTACTGGGCAACAACAGCAGTTGAGACAGGGTGACAGCGTGAAAACTGGAGCATTGTTTGATTGACATTTGATTGACAAACACAGTCACGAAATAAAGCAACAACTAGAATGAATACTGCTGCGAGTACGCATAGCTAACTGCCATGGGAATGGGAAACTTTTTGCCTTTTCGCCGGCATTCGCGACATTCGATAAATGTTGATAAAATTCCAGAAAATTGGCGCCAGAGCAAAAAATTAGATACAGTGGTATGAGGGGCAGCGAATAATTTGCTTATGTCGGAAATTAACGCCTTTGAGTTAATGGCCAAAAGCAACAACAGTTCAGGCGCTCAGCATCTGCCCATAAGGCAACAAAAACAACAGCCTTCATTTATTATGCCGCTCATTCATTATTGTTTTTTTTATTTTTATTTTTATTTTTCTTGCCGCTTTTGTTGTTGCTGCTACGAGTTTAAGCCCGCTGTTTGTAATTAATTTCCGTTTGTGTGTAGCCGCAGCAAACTTGGGCGAAAAACTTAAATAAACCGCAGCAGGAGACAAAGAAGGAGAGGGATATACATCGAGTAAGGGAGATGGAGAGATCTAAAGAGGGCGAGATAAAGCCAAGTTAGCACACACGCTCATAACTTACAAATATGGCCGAGATATAGCGATTGGTTCATGCCCTAGGCTCAAGTTTATTGGTACTAAAATATAACTAAAGGTTAATTTAAGTCAGAAGTAAAAACTTGGGTGTCAAGAACGTTAAATTCATAATTTAGAAAAAAATAACCATAAGACTTAGATTTTTAAAAACTTTCTGGGACAACGTTTATTTATTATTAAGTCTATATTTAATTTGTCTCTTTTATTTTAAGTCATGTGTTTAAGTTACTATAAACCTAATATTTATTTTAAGGATTTTTTCATCTTTAAAAATTGGTTAATCCTCTGCAAAAGAGTATTGAAGTTAAAAAACATTGGCCAACTTCATATGTAATTTGGTATGCCCATCTCTGGCTTATAGAGATACAAAATCCAACAGATACAATCCAACAAATGCCCGGCAAACCCGTTTTCCGAACACGTTGCGAGCGGCAGAGATGAAGGCCTCCAGCAAGCCGACACGCGCTGTGCTGGGGCTCAGCTAAAAGCCGAAAGGGAGCGGGAACTGGGGGCCAAGAGGGGGGCCAAGAGGGGCTTAGAGGGCCGCCGAGCTAGGGACTTTCGTACCGTAGCCACATGTATCGGACAAAAGGCACGCTCGATCTGTCCGATGTCTGACGTTGTCGTTGTCGGCATTTGTTTCACTTGATTTGTGACATTAAAGAAAAGTTATAAAAACGCCGACCAGAGGGCAGGCACAAACTAAAAAAAACTGCATTATCCATCCGCAAATAGCCCTTCACTCTGTGGAACTCAAAAGGTTTCCCGCCTCGTCACTATTTCGCATTTCACCGTGAACTTCAGACGGCGATAAGTCCGGGGAGTCCATCGTGTAACTGTTTGGGTAGGCGCATCGATTATCGGCGTTTAATTAAAAGTTACCAGACCCGGTTCCCCGTTTCCCTTCCCCATACCCACTCCTTGCTTCCCCTCGAAATAATTGCTACTGGTATTTAGCAAGCATTCCCCCTGATAAGATTTCGCCCCGTGAATGGTGCCGGTAAAATAACAAAAAAAAAAAAAAAAAACACTCAAAGCAACGCAACACAAAAACAAAATAAAAGTAGGTAACAAAAAAATTGAGGCAGATTTCTTTCGCTGATAGGGAATAATTTTTTAGGACCCGTTTGATTTTTGCCGGCCTTATTGCCCCGGCTCGATAAGTGCCATGCCAAATTGTGGTTGTAAATTGTGAAGTGTCAAAAAAATATTATAAAAAAATAGACGTCGAGTATAAAACACAAATTGGAAAGCACTTGAGTTGGTCTGATCCAGTGATCGAATTTTGATCAGGCGGATGATTAAGACGGCGGCACTTAGACCTAAATAACTGGGGTATTTGAATGAATATGTTAATTAAAAATTAAAAAAAAAAATATATTTTAAATGTTTAATGAAAATTTAAGATATCTAATCAATTTTTGTAATATTTTTATGCTGTCTTAAAGCTTAAAATCTTACGAAGTATTAAATCCCCCTTTACTGGTTTAATTTTTAAAAATCAACTTTTGGAACAACTTTTCAACACGTGTTAGCCTAATTTAAACATTTTTCTGGCCTGATTCATTGGATGCTTTTTCCTTCTCCGGATGTCTACATTTTTCCCTGGTTTCTGAGTATTTCTATTTTACTTTTTTGCATTTGTTGATCTTTATCATAGAGGACCGAACATTTTTTGTTTTCTCGCCAGCTAGCTTGGACTGGATGGTATGCGACTTCTCATTAATTGTTTGTTGCTTTGGTTATTGCCGGTCGTTCGCGTCAAAAACACTTAACTTCATTAACACTTACATGCCAGATACGAGATATCTGGCCACAACTACTTGGGGCAGCAAGCTTTTTTGTTTTTCGGTTTATTCGGCTGCCTTTTCCCTCAGTTTTCTGCTTGGCCACACAGACGCAATTATGAAGTTTTATCTTTGGTTTATGTCTTTTATTTAACGAATACTTTTGGCCTGGCCATGCTGGCACATCTTCGGTCTAATAAATAGTGTTGCCAAGCGGCTCTTGGAGTCCATTATGTGGTTTTTCACAAAGAGAATACAAAATTTAAGATCAGGTTAACTTATAAATAATTTTAAAATCCTTTTACTTTAGTTTTCTGTAAAGATTTGCAGATTTAAGCTAGCCATCTGTCCAGACTTACTTCTTCAAAACTCAAATCTGGTCTCTGGGATTATCTTACTTAAGTTATCTCAGCGATTGTATGTTTATTTTTCGTTACTCGGCTTGTACACCTTTTCTAATTAAAGGTCGGCAGCTTGATGTGTCTGGGATCTCTGACTTTCCGATTTTTCTGTTCTCGGCCGCTTTGTTTTGCGTTTAATTATCGCCTTTGTGTTTCTTTCAGTTTTTTTTTCCATCGTCTTTTTTTAAGCAAATACCGCGGCCTTTGCCGACGATCGTGGCGCCAAGATAAAACCAAAAGAACATGTTTTGCTCTCAAGTGGCCGACACAATGGGAATCAACTTGTTGTTGTTGTTGAGTCATCAAGAAAGCATTTTGGCGTCTGATATGAAACATGCCGCCTTGCAAATTAACTTTGGCCTAAGCCACTCCAAGCAGATATAGGCGCAAATTGAATGGCGAATGGCCGGGGGCCGAAGGCTTACGTGACTTGCCGATGACCTACAAAAGGGAATTTACTGAATAATGTATCATGAGAAATTGTTATTCAAAGTATTTCTAGGAATTGCAGGAGGAGAACAATCAAAAATCAGGGAAATAATCTTGAAACCTTTCCAAAATGACTCTAGAAATAACTTAAACGCTATAGGGTTTTATAGGAGGTCCTTACTAATATTTTGTAGAATATTTTAAAAATATATTTTTGAAATTATTAACAAATGGGGAACCACATTGTAACTTATTTTTATTCTAAGAGTAATTTTGTAATGTATTAATCTTTGAATATTTTCAAATTTATGTAGGTAAGTCTTATTTATTTTTATAATTTTCTGCTCCAAATCCATTTACATTTTTTTTTACATTTTCTGTAAACTGCGTGTGTTAAACTGTTGAACAGTTACATATTTAACTACAGCTTAAATCTGAAAGGTAAATAAGACGCATACCGCCATTGTAAGGCAGTGAAAGCTCTAGCCGTCAACTTCAGATGATTTTAAGATGCGAAGGGCCCCGCCCTGAAAACGGGTGGAACCCAAGAAACCTCACCTCGAGGCTCTGGAGTTTGCCCCTAAGCCTGCGGGCATAATGAATTGAATTTGTGCATTTGCGTAATGTGTGCGTAGGGCAGACGGAATGAAAATGATTAGCTACGGCCGCACGGACCACTTCAATTCCTCAGACGACCGCAATACTTAGATATTTTCGAGGGACTGGGGCCAAGCCCAAGGGCTACGAATTACCTGAGAGGCGAGGTCACAGTGTCGAAATGGGCGGCCCAGCCTCATGAATTTTCTATGATAAATGGAACGTCACGGCCTAAGGCTTATCTATCAAAAGAAAAACAAGCAAATTGAATGCAGCCTACGTGGCGGATGAGTAATGCGTGCCGAGTTCCCTTGAAGTTTCGAAGCCAACTTGATGTCGGTTATTTCGTTGGAAATAAGTCGTGGGATCGTTTTAGGCCCATATCAGATCGATGTTCATTAACATATCCATGTCCATGTGTTTATCTGCATTTTTTATGCTGTGTAATTTTGGCGTTATCAAGTCCACCGATGCTGTAGATAAAAGCTGTCCACCTGAGATTTGCATAATTAATTAGTGTGCTTGTGGCTGGGCTTTATAGTGCAAATCAAAAATGCGCATAAATTGGATGAAAACGTTATAAATTGTCCGTAATAAAACACGAATTTACAAAAAAATCTATTGGACCGGTAGAAAGCAGGTGGCGTTTGACAACTTTTTTGAACTGATTTTAAATCGACTTGGCGCCAAGGGAAAATGGGAAAATATATATACATCAGTTATTAGCGATTATTATCTGGTTAAATATTTTCTTGAAATATTTTTACATTTTTATATATATTTAAAAAAATTGTTTTCCAGTTTTGAAACAATTGGCTAGAATCCCTGGCAAACGGCCTAAATTACATTTTGTCGAGTGGCAACTGGGTCAACTCTCGTACTCCCCCTCCCATCTTTTTCCACCTACACTGCAGTGTAAACAATTCCAGTACTTGGCAGGACTCAACGACTAGCTCATTTCCCAGGCACTTTGGCTAATTGTCTTCAATTGTCGCCACCTCGGCAACTCTTTTCGCAATCTCCCCTCTCCTGCTGGGAAACAAAACAACAATGGCGAAAGGAAAGGCGACCAACAAAGTATACAAAATGGAGACTTGGGACTGCTTTGCTTGCATAATGTTCATGCAATTAAAAGCCATGTCCTGGTCTCAACTCGAATGGGCGGGGTCCTTGGCAAGGACGCGGCTGGCACAAATGAAAAATGAAAGGCAAAATGAAAAATGAGAAATGGAAAATGGAAAAACGCGCGTAGAAAGCGGGCTAAACCGCAAATTTGGGTCAGCAGGCGAGAAGTGGAAGTTTCCCTTCGTTCCCCCTTCGTTTTTTAAGCGCGCTAATTAATTAAAAAGACCAGATACAATGGAGCCAAGAATGGATAGTGCGGCAGAAGAACCTAGAGTGGAGTCGGTGAAGTGAATTACTGCGGAGAAAGGCGTCGAATGGGGCTAGTGGGAACGGGATTTATATGTCAAGTGGGGGTTATGCAGCAGCAGGGTGTTTCCCTCCTTAAATTAATCTCCCTGTGCTGTGGGGAAAATTGTATTTTGCGAGATAAATGGTATGAAAAGAGGTAAAGGCAATAAAAGATGGCTAGGATGTGCATTGTAATAAATAAGAGCAAGGTTTTTATTAACTAGCTTATACTTAGCCCGTTATAAACCATTAAAAAAAAGCGATTGATATAATTTTTAATAAATTTCTTTGTGCATATAATAAATGCAATATAAAATCGACTTTGTTCACCTAATAAATCAACAGGAAAATAAAAAATACCAGCAAATACATAACAGCTAATTAAAATCGCTCTGGTTAATTCTTTTGCAAATATTTAAATTTCACATTCTGCCTTCGCACTATTACTGAACATCAAACAGTCGCAGTCGCTGCAGTCGGATTCGCTTGGCTTTGGTGCGGTTCACGCGTCGTATGAGCAATGTTGTAATGAATGGGCCAAAAGCGACCGCAGACCGTCGACTGCTCATCTGCCGGCTCAGCTTTCAGCGCTCGGGTGGCCACAAACGCCCAGATAATACTACGGCAGCCATTTCAATTAAAAATGAAAGAAACAAAACCGAAACCGAAACCAGCACAAAAAAGGCCGAAGAGAAAAGAAAACTTTGAGTGCCGCCGCCACCGCCGCCGACGACGACGACGTCATTAATTAGGAATGCTCTCCGAGCAGTCGCCTTTCAAGTTTCTCGGGGGGATTCAAAGAGATCGGCATTGGCCGCCCGGTCGCCATCGCTTTGTGTTGGCGTTGAGGCATAAACTTTTGTGCTGTTGTAATGCGCTTTGTGCAAATTGCAAATAAATTGCAAGACGCCGGCGAAAGGCGCACAGAGAGAGAAATATTACGCAGAGTGTTTCACTTTCAACTTTTCAAGTCGTAGGTTAAAATTTATAAAAACTTAAGTAACTTAAATATTTTTTTATACCCTCATAGAATTTTTTGAAATGTGTCTGGGGCCCACATTTGTAAAGATTTCGGTAAAGTATAAGTGCAAATGTGGTTGTCTTTATTATACCTATCGAAATGTAGAAGACATTTTTTAAATCCGTCCATTCAATAAAAAGTTATGAGCAATAATGGAATCAAGCAGTGCAAGCAGTCGCTTTGCTGCAAGCATATCTTCATCTCCCTCGCACTGCTCTTAGCTGAGTAACGGGTAACGAACTATAGCGTTCTCTCATGTTTTAGTTTTAAATGTAATACTTACTATACCTATTTAACCAATATTTCAAAAAAGAATACATATTTTTTTACATGTAATTTGAGAGCGGGACAAATTGAAGCTACTTATTTTAATTTGCAAAAAATATGGTAGACACTTTTGCGCGGTGCGCAGAAAAGCCGACAAAAGCCAGGGGGATTAGATGGCCGGGCGCCTGTTTTTATGCCGCCAATTTCATGCCACTTTGCATTTTAATTAAAAGCATCCCACCCTTTCTGTCGTTGCAGTCCAGGAATGCACCACAGACTCCGAGGAGCTGATGTACCACCAGGTGCGCGCCTCCTCCTCCTGCAGCGCCCCGCCCGACCTGCTGCTGGTCAGCGAACGTGACAACAATATCCAACTGCGATCGCCGGTGGTGAACATAATCACCACGCCGCCGGGCAATGCCTCCAGTGGGGCGACCAAGCAGCAGCACCAGTCTCACCAGCAGCACCACCACCAGACGAACCCGCACCACCACCACCACCAACCCTCCTCGGGCAGGAGCCATCCGGCGCATACGGGACATCCGCAGGATGTGAGCAGCGGCGGCAGCCACAGCAAGCATTTGCGAATCAGCAGCACTTCCAACGGCAAGCACGGCAAATACTCAAATATGCAGCAGCAGCACTTGCCGCAGGACGAGGATGTGGTGGATGCCGCAGCCGCCATGCAGCAGCAGCAGCAGCAGCACGGCGGCCACGCCCACTCACGTCACCTGCACCACCACAAGGAGGAGCGCATCCGGCTGGAGGTGAGTCGAACTAAGTACTTTATGTATTGCCCGGACACAATCAAATTCCATCTTTCAAGCCCATAAACACCGAGCTTAATAGTCCATTCTGATTTCAATTTCCATTTCCATTCATTAATTAATGAATTTATGGATTGGATTTGTCTTGTTTTCATCGTTTCATAACCCAGATATTTATGGAGCCATTAATTGATGGGCACTTTCAAGGGGTTGTGCCGAATTTTATAGAAGTTCTCTATCGAAATCTATGGAATTAAAATATCTATTCGATATGCGCATGGTAAATTACTGGTATCAATAAAGTTTTATTTTAATTGCGGCAATTAAATTAGATGGGTAATATCTTAGATCAGTTAAAAAACTTAAAGATGAATTAAAATCGATTATTCAGATTTTAGTATTTCAATTTCTCCATTAAAATGTTTACTAGAGTATTTGCAGTCAGCATTCCCTACAAATATTTTCAATTAGCCCAATACAGGGTGATAAATTAAATGATGTTTGGTTTTCCATTTGCGGTCTCTTTCTGACCCCCAGCCAGGTGTTTGGTCAAGTTTAATCAACTCGCCGGCTGTTATTACCACCCCCTGGCCACGATTCCTGGCCATAATTCATGACCCACAGGGCACATCGCACATCGACCATAAACTCAACATTTCAATGTGCTTTTAATTAAAATTTCAATGGCTGCCCGCTCGCCGCGATGGCCTCAGATTTCAGCTTCATTTGTTGTTCCAACAACATCGCAACCAACGAAAAGAAAATAAAATCGAGAAAGAGGGAAAAAATATTTCATTAACACAAGGGCGCCGGCAATTTTCCATTACCACCCACTGCGGCCGAACATTCTCTGTTTCGGACGCTGTTTCCACTTGTGCCAGTTTCGCCAAAAAAATATCAAAACATTAAAATTCAATAAAACCCATTAAAAGCAAAACAACAAACACGAAAAGCACTCAGGGGCAATTAAAAATCTACAAGCCAAGCAGCAGCAGCGGCAAAGGAAATTATATTTATTTGTATGCGACTGAGGGGCAGCGGAGTGGAAACTCTGGGTGCTGGATGCTGGGTTCTGGCACTTTATCAATGGTAATGGCTCCTCCCGCCAGGTTCCCAGATTCTCGGACTCCCTGCCCCCTGTGAAGTTGACGTGGCTGCTTCTGCAGGCGCAAATTAAATATTTAGTCAAATTATGGCCACAATTTTCGACTGGTTTTAGTGGTCTTGTGCCAGCTACCAATTGTTGTTTTTGTGGCTTCAGTTTTGGCTTCTTTTTGCAATGTAGCATCATCAGACGAACATGTTGCAACATGTTGCATCGGCAAAAAGTGTTGCATACTTTCGGGTTGGGCATGAAATTTGCAGCACAATTTTTATGCTTGAAAGTTTATTAGTTGGGTTTTTTGCTTATTTCTAGTTAGTTAGCCACTGCATCAGGCTTATGTATATGTTAAAAATTTGTGGGCAAAAAGTTTTCGAAAACATTTGAGGGTAGGGCCTTTGGGTTTGTGCTAAATTCCATACGGAATGGTATTTATTTGTCTGAGGTGTTAGGAAGAAGATTAAATTTGTTGGCATGCTAATTTATAACACATTAAAAGTTTTTAAAACTACCAAAGCAGAACAGCAATTTATAATAATGGCTTTCGCACTTGTTTAGGTAATTAAACAGTAGTTTTAAATGTTTATCTTTTGGTCTTCTTTAACGTATTCATTTAAATATATTTAAATCAAAAACTTTTCAAAGAAAATTATCAAACATCAAGGTGCATTTGAAGAAGTTCTGGTGGTGAGAAAAATACATTTCAACTATTTAAACAAAGGTCTTTAATTAAGGCAATGTTAGAGCAACTCTTGTAGGCCCTTGGGAAAATTCAATTACCGAAGAATGTTTATTTGCACACACTTGATTTGAATGAATCTCAGTCTGAGACAATCACTCATCCCGCCTCTATTCGTATTCAAAAACAGGAATTCACCTGCGACGTGTCCGTGGAGGGTGGCAAGTCATCGCAGCCGCTGCAGTTCTCGTTCACGTTCTACGACCTGGACGGCCATCACGGGAAGATAACAAAGGACGACATCGTGGGCATTGTGTACACCATATACGAGTCCATTGGCAAGTCGGTGGTGGTGCCCCACTGCGGCAGCAAGACAATCAACGTGCGTCTCACCGTCAGTCCCGAGGGCAAATCGAAATCGCATTCGCAGCCGGTGGTGCCGGTTCCCGTTTCGATGCCCGTTCCAGCCGGATTCGGCGGCAGCCATGCCAGCAAACTGAAGAAGCTGCCCACGGGCCTGGTCGGCGGAGTGGGTGGCGGTGGGGCGACGGCACTAACGACATCCGCCGGCAACCGCCGCCAGCATCGCTATCGACCGCGCAAACTGATTAAGTCCGATGACGAGGACGATGACAGCAACAGCGAAAAGGAGAAGGACGCCATCGCGCCCACCGGCGACCAGCCGAGCGGAAGTGGAAGTGGGGCAAAAAAGGGCCATCACCACCAGGCGCAGGCCACCAGGTATCTGAATCAGAGCCAAAAGAAGGAGCAGTGCTGCAGTGCGGAGCAGAATACGCCGGACAATGGCCACAATACCTACGAGAATATGCTGAATCTCAAGTGCTGCAAGCCGGAGGGCGACCAGGTGGACTGTCCCTCGCACCGCCAGCAGCACCAGCAGCACCACCAAATGCGGCAGCAGGACATCTACATGAAGCAGGCCACCCAGCGGGTGAAGATGTTGCGAAGGGCGCGCAAACAAAAGGTAGGCACAAGGTAACAAACGAAATCATGGCAAAAACAAATATCCAATCCAATATTAATCCAAACTAAAACTGCTGCCAGCCTAATGCAAGTTTAATATAAGCATGAACAATTTTAATACTAATTTTAAAAATAATAAAAAATATTTAAATTATTTTAAATACATTTATGAATTTCCTTGCCTGAACTATTAATCTTAAAATTAAAAGAAAATCACACTGGCAGCAGTTCTTTCCCCCATAAATAAATGTCGCCCCTTGTTTTTGTTATACTTCTGTTGCTTACCATATGCGTTACACACACTTTATTGGTTTCTTTATTATAATTTAATTTTATTTCCCATTATTTTTGGTTAACTCATCGTCATCAATCAGTACCAGGATCACTGCCTCGAAACGCGACAACGCAGCCTGTCAGTGGGCAACGATTCCGCCTGGCAGAATCGCCATCTGCAGCCGCAGCAACCGCTGCCGGTGGGTCAGGCCGCTGCCACGCCCCCGCCCGCCCAGCCGCTGAACCACAAGAGCGCTTCGGGTTCGGGCTCGGGCTCACCACCTCTGGGGGGTGGTGGTGGTGGCGGCGATATGATGCTCGACGGTGTGCAGCTGCGCCAGCCGCGCCCCCAGTCCCTCGCCCACCAGCAAAATCAACAGCAACGCAAATCGGCCGAATGCTGGAAATCGGCGCTCAATCGCAACGATTTAATTAGCATCATCAGGGAGAGCATGGAGAAGAATCGCCTGTGTTTTCAGCTGAATGGGTAAGCCAATCCGCGATGAATCCACCCCAAGTCCACAATGATTAGCAGCGGAGTGAGCCGAAATGAATTTAGAAAGCAACCATGCACATGGCAGAGGTTTGACATTTTCCGAACAAAAATTGACTAAGGAAAATTAGACAGTTTTCAAAAAACCATTGATTGTAAATGCTGTATCTCTAAATAAAAAGAATAATTTTATTATTTATTTTAACTTTATTTTGTAAAATAATTCTGAAAAATTGACTTCAAACATATTGTTTGTATAACATGAAAATAAAAATTTTATTTGATATTTTAATGCTGCCTACACATTTAAAAAAATGAGTTCAAATTATTTGTATTTATTAATTTTGTTATTCTAAAAAATTCTTAAAATTAAAATTAAGTCTTTATTTCCTTTAATTAATTTGCATACTAATTAATTAATCTTTAATAATAATTATTTAACACAATACAAATCATAATTAGGCATTCGATATTTAATCTAAAAACTCGCACTTTGATTGGCACCTATAATTTTCAATCAACTAACTGCAATAAACTATAAAAAAATCTCTGCCAAATAGTTATACCCTTTAAAAGTGAATGAAGATTAAAATTTTTGGTTCTGACTTCATCGATTACTTTTATTAACCTTTCCAACAAAAAATTATTTGTTTGCCTTTTCATTTTCAATTACATGGCGACTCCTTACCTCCTTAAAATAGCTAACAAAATGTACCTCAAGACACATGAAATCAAGACTAATTGAGGGCATGTTGTTTTGCATTTTGCAGAAAACCCCAAGCCAATGTGAGTCCCATACGGCAACCGGCAGCACAACAACAACAACAACAACAACAGCAACGCCAACGCTGCAATACGGGCTCGAAAATACCCACGTTAATTGCCAACCACAGTCCGGTCGCACAGCAATCGCCGCTCAGCTGCAGTCCACCTACGGCGGACACCAACACCACCAGCATTCCAGTGGCCCCGCCGGCCATCGAGGTCAACGGTCAGCAGCACCAGCCCAGCCACCTCAGCCACCACAACCACCACGAGCATCCCCAACCGCACATACCCATCTACCATCAGCAGCTGGCCATTAATCCGGCCGTTCTGGCCGCCCAGCAAACTCACAATACGGCCCACAACAAGCTGAATCTGTGCGGCTACGACTCCTTCCTGCATGCCACCATCTGCGGGGGCGGGGCGGCCGCCCACTCGCCCCCGGCCACGCCCAGCAATGTGGCGACCGTTCAGCCGATACCCAAGAAGAGCCAGAAGAACCTGCTGCCGGGATACCAGCGACTGGAGCAGCAGCAGCAGCAGCAGCATCGCAGCAGCAAGGACTACAAGAACTATGGCAATCTCATCTACGCCAAGTTGAGTGAGCAGCTGCAGCAGAAGGATCGGGAGCAGCGGCGCCAGCGGCACAAGCAGCAGCAGCAACATCAGCTGTTGCAGGATCAGCACAAGGACAAGGAGCAACGACCCCCCACCTCGAACTCCAGTTCGGCGGGCTCGAAAATCTACGGCGATGCCGTGGAGTGCGCCCATCTGCTGGCTAGCGAGGAGGAGGATCTGCCGCCCAGTCCGCAGCTCACGAGTACGCCCAGCAAGGTGGTCAGCACCGATACCCTCATCGATCTGAACGATGATGTGGGCGAGGCTGTGGCCGAGGCAGTCGCCGGAGGAGGTGGCAAGCAGTCGCTGGAGGCCGAGGAGTCTGGCCAGCAGGTGGATGCCGAACTGGACACCAGTGCCTCCAGCTCCATGATCCACCGCTACGTGCACGAGCATATCCACCATCACTATCACCACTTCAAGGAGCAGCAGGATGTCTAGGCTAAGTCGGGGGGGAATCTATCTACTATTTAAATGTTGCTTATGTTTCAGTCTATTGATTAATGTAGCGCGAATTGTAATTTAAAGTAAGCATTCATCAACTAAAAAACAAGAAAATATTCTAAAACGATATTAGGGCCACAGGATGTGACATTGGATAAGTGAGTTTGAATAGGGTGATGATAGTCCCAAACTGAACCGACAAATTAAAATATATAAGAGGGTTATTGTTGACAAAAGTTTTAACTTTAATTTAATATAATTACAAAATTTCAAGATTTAAGATTATAATTTAATACATTTAATTAATTAATTAATTATTCAACCGATTTCAAACTCACTTTTCCAACTTCACTTGGGAAACTCCTTAGAACCAATCTTGAACTCATTGAGGACTGATCCTCCTGATCCCAGCATATATGTATATGTAGCTTCTTTAGCTTACGCAAAAAATCGAATGGAAAACAAAAATTACGCGCCTTTTGCCTTAGCAACAATCGAATCGCCGCTTCGCTATGCTAATCAACTAGCAACATGTTACAGCACACCCACACATATCACTATCAGAAACAGGATCGGAAACGGAAACGGAAACAGAGGTGTGTGCGTACGTGTAAACTAAATGGGAGAATAACTATTGTTTAGTGCAAATTATTAAATCAAATTGTTGTCTATGATATAAAATTTTATGCGCCGCTTTTTAAGTGTTTAGACAGAGAGCAACAAATGAGTATAGTGGGACTATGGCCGCCAGTTTTAAGTTAACTATCGATCGTGTATATTTTTTATGTTATCTAAGACCATTAATTTTAATACTATTTTTAGTTTCTAACACTAACCCCCAAACAAGACAAGCAACAATGCAACTAAATACTAAATTGCAAAACAAAGCAACAACGACAACACATAAATTGTAGTTCAATTATTATTTTAAAACTTGATTTTTATTTCGTCATCTGTCAACCAATCGAGTTAGCAACCCAATCAATCAAATCAAACAAAACAAGCACAAAAACAAAATGCATTTAACTCTTATTTACATAAAAAAGACTGATTTCCAATTAAACAATATATTAATTAATTGCGTACGAATAAAATATATATAAATATATATAGACAATTTATGAAAAATACTAAATAAATTATTGAATTGCTAAAATTAAACTAAGTTGAACATGTTTTAAGCATGAAGTGGGATGCAAGGTGATGGGGAGTTAGGGCAGTTGTCCATTCTCATAATAGCCCTATATTTATCGGTAAAGATAAAGAATGTTTATATTTTATAGATTCGGAAATGCTTCCTCTACGAGTAACGGGTGTAATTAGATGTTAATCATCCACGGTCACGGTAGATATTCTTAACCTCTCGTCCTTACTCGACCTTAACCTTCGATGACCAAAATTTTAGTAGTTTTTATACATGATAACAGAAAAGAAACACAAGCACTACCAAAAGAGAAGTCCGGTTCTTCAAGTAAAACCCACAGGCTACGACATGACCACTTCTCTTTAATTTTCCACAAGGCATTCCAAAGTTTCTAATCACTGTACAAAAAACGATCTAAAATATGGAGCAAAATATCGGTTGAGCTAAAAAGTCTAGAACTTTGTCGCTTTGAGCGCCGGCTTATTTACTTTTCCGAAGGTCATGTAGCGAAATCTGAGCTGAAGTTACCCCTTTAAAGTTGTGTCGTATATAAGGTTTTTGCTCTCTCATCTAGAAAGATAACAGAGAGAGAACAAAGAATCAAAAAATATTTTGTTAAGAGAGTTTGTGCTCTTATAAATGTCGTTCTCAGAAAAAATTGAGAACTATTGAGAATTTTCTTTGAGTTTTGGTTCCTTGAATCAAGTCTGATTCAGTTCTCCTTTAGAATCACATCGATGAGCCGCGTCGTCAAAAATACGCTTGTGTTCTGAGTAGAAACCCAATTGAGGCATTTAATACATCGATCATATAACATGTTTGAAAATTACGAATTAATTCTAAACACGGATTGTCTCTTAGAGATAATAAAATACGTCATTTCTGATTACGAATCGAAAGAACAATATTTTTATTATCAATCTTCTAACAGTAATGATTTAATCAACTTTCTGCTGGCTCACGAGTACTTTGTGGATTTGGTCAAGACCTATTATAATTCCCACACAGAAAAAAAAATTGATATGAAATTGCCTTAAGTTAACATTATTTCATATCAATCTTGCACCGATATTAATTCATGCAACATTGATATTTCGAACATATCAAGTTGATATTTTCGAGAATATCAAGTTGATATTTTTAAATATCAATTCCATCTTAAGAAAGATTAGTTTTTAAAATAACATTTGAACTTTTTGGTCATCAAAATGATATTTTTCATATCAATTTTTGTCATCAAAATGATCTTTTTTATATCAATTTTGTTCATCAAAATGATATTATTAGTATATTAGTACCCCCCAGTAAAACAAAAATTGTTATTTTATTTTAAAACAATTTAATTCTAATCATTTCACATTTTTTTGAGTCGGTGTACATATGTATAGGTGGGCCAGCAAAATCTTCAATACTACTTATTTTAAATATATTCGTGGGAGAACCCACTTCGTATGTTTGGTAATGTTCATTAAATCTACTAATTTCAAAGGTCTCTGATATAATATACATTTTGTTCATATAACTTAAAATTAGTTTTGCCTGTGACACACACAACGTAAAACTGCGGCCGGCACACACACACACACACACACATTCAGAACCGAAATGTCTTTAAATTGTTTGCTAACTCGACGGCAAAGTTAAAATCACCACAACTTTGTAAGGTTTCGACTTAGCACTCAATAAAAAAATAAATTGATTTCATTTAACAATAAAAACTCACCTTGTTCTCGAATATTTTTGGTCGCAAAGTTGGGCTTCAGCTGTTTTTGCAGTGCTGCACAATCTCACATTGGTACAGTGTTGTAAACTGTGGAACACTATTTCTCCCTTTCGAACTAAATATATTTTTCATATCAAAGTCATACGATTTCATATAAATTGTAAATATACTTGTTTTAAATACCGAATTCAGTATTTTTTTTCAAAAATTAATATGAAATAAGATCAAAATAATATTTATTCATGTTAGAATGATATGACAAAACTTGATCTTAAAAAAGATCAAAATAACCAACAAATATCAATTTGATATTTTGTCATATTTTTTTTTCTGTGCAGTATAGACAAATTGAACTAGCTCTCGCGGCTAGAATGACAAAGTTACTAATAGATCTGCGCCTCAATAAGTTATTAAATAACGAAAAAGACATATTCTGGAGATCCTACCTGCATGCTATCAGAGAAAAAATAGACATTCCTTATGTTGAACTTATCTTTGAAAATAACTGCGTGTTCATTCGTTTAAGTCGTTCTTCTGGTAAGCTAAAATCATGAAACGATTAAAATTTTTAAAATTAAACTAAATCGGAAACTTTGAATTTAAGCCAAAATTTCCATAATATTTACATTTTATCTATCAATCAAATTCTGATCTTATTTCAAGGAATCGGAGTGGGATCGTTCCACGAAGAAATGATCATTTTAAAGGAACAAATGACTGCGGAAGCATTGGTGGACATCTGTGCCTCGAACCCCAAATTGAGAAGGTTAGACTTGGGAAAATCGCAAGTATGTAGCAAAGTTACCCAATTTAGAACGATTTTTTATTACTGGAATTCAACTAAGCAATTCAAGAGCTGAATTTTTTAATGAAATGAGAAAATGGGAGAGACCCAACAGTCTGCCACCCCTGACGTTGACAATCGATGACTGCTCAATCCTAGGACAATCTCTTATGGTTGCGAATTTAAAATCTTTGCAATATTTACATATCTACAACGAAAGAAAAGCTGTATTCTTTAATGCCAAGTACAAATTATTCGAAACATCAGAAGAAATTAGTTCATTTGAAGAACGTCTCATAACCATAACCGTAGAGGAGAATGTCACCATATCATTTAACACTTACAGTGGAAAGCTTAAATTATTCATACCTAAAGAATCGGACACAAGCAAATTGGTTTCATTGTTAAAACTGCCTAATCTAAGTCGCTTAGTCATAGAGCGGCTGGGAAGAACGTGCACGGAATTGAGGCCAAAACAAAATTCAGTTTCAAATCTAATTCGACCAATAGTTCCATTAGCTTGGAAATCTTTTATAGTAAAAAATGAATCACTGGATCGATCTGAAACAAAGGACCTTGCGACAATAAAATCAATCCGTTATCTTTCATGCAATTTGTCCGATTGGGAATCGATGGAGCTTTTGGATCAACTAACTAATCTACAATTCGCGAGAGTCACTGTTTTATCAAAGTGCACTACTCCTGCGATGGGAATTTACAATCTCCTAGCCACATGCCAGATGGGTGCAGAAATCGTTAGCAGAGACTTTAATATTATATTTTTGAAGAACAAACAAATTCTCAAGATTCAACTGAACATTGGAACTAAAGCTGATGTGCTGGTTCCCCTTGCACAATTAAGGCACATTAAAACTCTCACAATCTCAGGACTACCTCAACCAGGATCCTTAAATGCACTTTTTCAGGCTTTTGCCACCAGCAACATGAATCAAATTGAAGAACTGGATATTCAATTAAATATAATAAATTTTAGTAATATTTTCAAAGTGACGGAAATTCAAACCATCAAACATCTAAAAATATCAATGATAGATCCCGCTGGCATTGAGAAATTGGCCAACTTAAATAACCTGGAGGAATTGTCAATAAGCACCGGTGAACAAGGAACTCTGTCTGGTGCTTTTATAGAACTAGCTTCGAGAAATATCATTCAGAGCTTGAAAGTACTTAATAAAAAACTTTCGCCTGAAGATGTTATCAAAATTTCCCAAATCAGATCTCTGAAAAAACTAGAGTGCAGTATCTTGAACACAGAAGACCTTCTATATTTGACGGAACTGGCTAACTCGCCCATTGAAAACTTAACAGTTTTCGGATTTGATGAAAACAATTCCCTACGGAAATTATTTTCTGCCATTTCGTCAAGTAGTACAACTAGACTTCAGCACCTAAAGATTGAGGGAAGAGCACTGAACAAAAAAGAGGTATCATACATTTCTAAAATAAATGGTCTGACAAGCTTAAGTGCAGGACTCCTTCACTTAAAATGTGTGAAATTGTTGAACCGACTTCCACAACTAGACCACCTAGTTATTGATTGCTTCCAGAGAACTCGAAGGAGTTATTTAATATGTTTACCATCTACCCTTCGGAAACTGGAATTAAATTACCGTATTGGTCTCAACGCATGTCGACATTTGGCTAAACTGGAAACGTTGGAGTCATTAAAATGCTCAGATGTCGATGGTCCGGCCATAAAGGTCTTGGCAAATATAAAAGGACTCAAAAAATTGGTTATCTATAATGCAAGTGGATCGCATTGTAAACGTTTTTCTGCATTTGCATACGAAAGTGTGTCAAAGTTACAAGAACTCCATACCACAATTAAGTCATGTGATGATATTCTAGCGATATCGCATATTGGATCACTAATCTCATTAAGTATTTCCTTCGACACATATTGTCATAACTTAACAGTCCTAAGCCAACTTACAGAGCTTAAATCATTGCGTGTAACTGATAATCACACAAAAAATGCTATAGATAACCAGATCTGGTTACCGATTTTCCAATCGTGTCAGAAGCTCGATTTCGTGACAATTGAAATACGCAACGGAGTAGCCAAAGGATTTGTAAGAGAAGTTTACTCCATTTTAAAATCAATTAGAGATCCCTTAACCCAGACACCGTTACAACTTAATTTGTTTGAAAATACATGTTTTCCCAGTTTTCATGTAAGTATGAGAATGCAATACAAAAGTTTTCAGCCTTCAATAATGATTATCTTTCAGCTGGAAGACATTGATGAGGCTTACCTGAAGGTTTCCCATACCTACAATAAGCGAACATTGTAGCGAGGACTTAGACGTCGTTTGCCAAAACTCCTATTATTTAATTAGACTTTAAAATAAAAAAGTATTTTGGGCACAATAAAGTGCCTTTAAAGAAGACTTATAAAATGGGTTAAAGATAATTACTTGCTAAAATGTTAAGTATTTGATTGGTTTGGAAACAAGTGAAGTCAATAAGGTAAGAATCAATCGAAAAAGCGGCTATCGGTTATTATTGAGCATAAAGAGCCTGCCCGATGCACATACTCTCCCGATTTAGATCTCGATAAACATTAGGCATTAATATATTTTGCCGGCTGCCAACAAATTGGACATTGTCTTGGCTTTTGGGCAACACGACACAGAGGTCTAATTTTAAATAGTCGTGCGCCATGTGACAGAGATGTGGACGTGGAGAGAGATCCGAATCCGCTCGAGCGTTTATTTTTTGGCGGCAGACGGAGACACAAAGGAAAATGTTCTCGCAATCAGATAGCGAGTAGAGTCCGAAGACGGAGCACTGAAAATTGTTTAGCCGTCTACTCAGTGAAATTTCAACCGCGGGGCATTACGCAAACACACAGATTAGTGGGAGATTTATTGGATATCTTCGGACTGCTGGGGGAAATCGCTTTTCGATGGCATCCAGTTCGCTGACATCCTGCGCCCTGTGCCAGGCCAAGGCATCTCAGTTGTGCGCCGCCTGCAGGAATGTGGTCTACTGCAGTCGGGAGCACCAGAAGGAGCATTGGAAGAAAGGTCACCGGTCGGAATGCAAGTGCTTCGAAATAGCCACCAACGAGATCTTGGGCAGGCATCTAAAGGCCACCAGGGACATTAAAATCGGAGAGCAAATCCTTAAGGAGGCTCCCTTGGTGCTGGGACCAAAGGTGGCCTCGGCTCCACTCTGCCTGGGCTGCCACCGGAATCTATTGGCTCCCGAAAAACCCCAAGGAAACTACTACAAATGCAGCTCCTGCAGTTGGCCCCTGTGTGGAAGGGAGTGCGAGGACTCTCCGCACCACAAAGCCGAGTGCCAGCTAATGTCTAGTAGCAATTTCCAATCCAAAATTAATTATACACCTGGCGAGGAGGAGCGCAAGGAGTCGGCCTACTGTGTGATCATGCTGCTCCGTTGCATGCAACTGAAAACCAAGGACCCCGAGGCTTTTGTTCAACTCTACACCCTGGAGGATCACCTCAAGGAGCGTTTGGAGACTCCTCTGTACCAAGTTCTTCGGGCCAATCTCATTACGTTTATAAAAACCGTTTTGGGTTTGAGGGACTGGGCGGAGTTGGACATCCTCCGCATTGCCGCCATACTGGACACAAATACCTTTGAAGTTAGACAGCCCAGGGAAAGGCGGAAAATCCGAGCCCTGTTTCCGGGAGCGGCTATGATCTCGCACGATTGTGTGCCCAATATGAGGCATCGTTTCGATGACGACATGAACATTGTGTTCCTGGCCAAGCGGAAGATTGCCAAGGGTGAGATCCTGAGTATTTCCTACACCCAGCCCCTGAGGAGCACCATCCAACGCAGGGTGCATCTGCGGCAGGCCAAGTGCTTCGACTGCTCCTGCGCCAGGTGTCAGGATCCCGAGGAGCTGGGCAGCTTTGCAGGGGCCCAAACGTGTCTGAAATGCAAGGCAGGAAAGGTCAGTGATATATATCTATATATATAGTATATATCTATCATTTTCAACAAAACCCCAACAAGTAAAGGCTTTGGATCACATTTCTTACATTTATTGCAGATCATATCACTGAATCCCCTTCAAAATTCCGCCATTTGGAAGTGCCAGCTTTGCAATCTGAAGAGATCAGCCAAGGAGGTGGTCACTTCGGATGCAGAGCTCCAGCAGGAGCTGGAATCGCTGGACAAGACAACACCCGTGGCTCTTGAGGAATTCATTTATCGCCACCGTGCTGACCTCCATGAAACCAATACCCACATTTTGCAAGCTAAATACGCTCTAACCCAACTATATGGATCCGCACAGGGATTCGCAATGGAGGGTAATATATTTTCAAGGTCTGTTAAAGCAAATATTCAATGGTTTCCCCCGTTTTAGAACTCTCTGAAGAATCGCTAAACAGGAAAGTGCAACTATGTGAGGAACTCCTAAATCTGGCCAACCTTTTCGATGGTGGCTGGAGTATTTTCCGAGGAAATCTCCTCATAGATATGGAAGAAGCTTTGGTGGCACAGGCTCTACGCTCAGAAGATCCAGTGGAGTGCGAAGAGAAGCTGAGAAGAGCGGCGGAGATGCTAAGGGAAATTCGAAACATCATGAAACACGAGCCGGAAATGCAGCAGTTACTATTAGAACGTCAAGTCATATTGAACTCGGCCCTGGAGCGCTTTGACCAAGTTGAAAATTAAAAATATGTAACTCTTTTCCTATTGTTTCTAGAAAAGTGGTTTAGTTTTGTTTATTTACTGGGTGAATTTTATCAAGACTTAAATTATCAACATATTAGTTTTAAATCTACCAGAAATTGTCAGTGCTCATCCATTGTGAACTAATTTCCTGTTAGCGAATGCACCATCCTTAGCGGAGACACCCGCCTTACATTTCAGATTGACCATTTATGCAGTATTTTTGGTATATTCGTTAATGGTATTTATTTCTGCCGCGGTCCCACATTTCACTTCACGTGTTTTATGTTTATATTTTAGTTTGCCCCAAAAAAACAATTTATTTAGACGAAATGGAGTGTTTAAGCACAGACCTACCATCTGAAGTAGTGGATAAATCGGTAGAGGTCAAGGAAATTACAGAAAATGTAAAGGAAACTGAAGAAACTGCAGTTAAAAACGGAGAAGAGCAATCGGAAAAAGCCGGCGAGGAATACGCGTATTTAGAGAGAAACGAATTCACCTCCGAAATATTTAAAATTGAAGTGAAAAACCTGGGATATTTCGGTATTGGGGTAAGTATCTGAATACTTTGCTTAACAAGATTAAAATGAAGTGGTTTTCGCTTGCAGGAGTTCAAGAAGCTCTTGAGAACCACCCTCAAGTTCGACGTGACCAAAATCAAGGCCCCTACTCGAAAAGAGTTTGCTTTTGTTTGCTTCCGCAGTCAGGAGGACCAACAGAGGGGTCTGGAAACCCTTAATGGTTACAAGTGGAAGGGAAAAGTCCTGAAGGCCCAGGCGGCCAAGGCCTCCGCCGATCCACTTCAGAAAAGACGAGCTGCCGAGGATCAGGAGTCGGAAAGAAAGCCCAAAAAGCAACGCACAGCCGTGGAAGCCACTTGTCCCCTGTCGCACATCCCCTATGAACAGCAACTCAAACAGAAATCTGAGGAAATGTCGGCCCTACTGGCCAAATACACCCAGGAACTTAGACGCCTTAATCCGCGGGCGAAACCGCATCTGGATAAATTCAAGTTCCAGGAGGTTCTTCCCTCGCCCACCGTCAATGGTTATAGAAACAAAAACGAGTTCACTGTGGGAAAGAACTCCGCAGGAGATGTGGTTGTGGGCTTCAGATTGGGATGTTACGCAGATGGATCCGTGGAGGTAGCCGAGGTCCAGGACTTGCCACACCTACCGGAGCAAGCCAAATGGGCTGCTCGCAGTTTCCAAGAGCTTGTAAGGAAGTCCAAGTTCCTGCCCTTTAATCCAGACGGAAATCTGGGTCACTTCCGGCAGCTGATGGTGCGGTGTTCCAGTGCCACAGGCGAACTAATGCTGGTGGCGGGCATTTACTCCTCGAATTTAAGTGAGGACGAGCAAGTTCAACTCAAACAAGAACTCAAGTCATTCTACGAAGCGACTGAAGAGGATGGTCTCAACAAATGCACCTCCCTCTATTACCAAGATGTCAAGCATCGAGAAGCCGGTCAGATGATTAATCCTGTGGAGCACATTTCTGGGAGCACCCACATCACCGATACCATACAGGGCCTCCAGTTTCGAATCAGCCCCCTGGCCTTTTTCCAAATCAACACTGAAGGAGCCAACGTATTGTACCAAAAGGCCATTGATCTGGTGGCTCCTACGAAGGACACCACAATGTTGGATATTTGCTGTGGCACTGGAACCATTACTCTGGCTTTCGCCAAACACTGCAAGAAAGTTATGGGCGTGGAAATCGTCCCTGATGCTATCAAGGATGCCGAGTTTAATGCGGAGGCAAATGGCATTAAGAACTGCAAGTTCTTCACCGGAAATGCAGATGACTTTATCAAGAGCATGGTGCGGGAAGCTCTTTACGAACAGGAAGTGGGTAAACCTCTGGATCTCATTGCAGTAGTCGATCCTCCTAGAGCTGGATTGCGTAAGTAAAATTAAATATTATAGTTAGTCGCAAATTAATAACATTTTGATTGAGGCTTTCTCGATCTACTTAACATTCAACTATTTAAATCAACATGACTTTCGCCTCAAAAATATTTCTTAAACAATTAATTAAACTAATCAATGCTTAGTCAATAGCAATCATGTACCTCAGTAAATCTGAAAGATTAAATCATATTTTTCATATTTACCTCTGCCGTTACAGACCACCGCTCGATAGCCGCGATCCGATCAGCAGATGCCATCAACCGTCTGGTCTACGTCTCCTGCAATCCACACAGTGCCAAACGGAACTTCATCGAGCTGGCCAGACCGGAGTCTAAGCAATATAAGGGAGAACCATTCTATCCGAAATCCGCCGTGGCCGTTGACATGTTTCCCCACACGACGCACACCGAGCTGGTCATTCTGTTCGAGCGTGAGCCAAAGACAAAGGCGGAGGAGAAGTCACAGCCAGAGGAAGAAGCTGTCGAGTCAAAGTGTGAGGCAACCGCAGAAATTATAAGCGAGGAAAACACCGCATCAGCGACGTGACGTGTTTGTTGCCGGGTACAGTTTGCTCCACTGCAATCTCTTGCACATTTCTGTAATCTCTGAATCTTTCAGGTCACTCGCTATTCTCTCAGTCACCGAACACCCAGATGCCTCATTACCTCCTATCTGCCGCGTTGCTGGCGTCTATCATTGTCTCTCTTTGTGGCGGCTGCTGCTACGACTTTTATTGTTTTAAATTGATTTAATTGTATTTACGCTGTGCGACGGGGAGGAAGCGGCAAAAGTGACAAAGGCGACTTCCTATTTAGTAGAAGACTCTAAGTTGGAAGCCCCGTTAAACTCGACATAGTCCACATCCCCATCAGTTTTATTCAGGCCTCTGGAGGCTTCTGTGTGTGTGATAAGAATCGCTGATCGGTGGAAGCATTGTGATCGCTAGGGTGTAGCCACCGCGTGACAAAACCGCTGAGAGGTGCTCCAAGTCCAACGCCCCCTCAAGGGCAAATCGGTGAACAACGACCCTGACAACGATCATTGATCATGTCCGACCAGGTACGAGCGATCATCAACGAATATTTCATAGCCTAAACATATGTTCTTTTGTTTAAAAGTAGAAAAGGTAGTTTTTATAAGAGATTGACGTTGATATTGATCTATCAACTGGTGTATATTAAATAATTGGAAACTAACGCGAATATTTATTAGTTTCACTGGTTTCTATAAGATTATTTGATGTTCGACTTCTGGCGATTAGATAGGAACTATATTTGCGAACTATAAGACCTGGATTTGAATCATGATAGTGCTACTTCAAACAGTAGAATTTTCCCAAGAATAAATGAATATGATGAATAACAAAAAACCAGTACTGAAATTGGTCAACTTAATAGGTATAGCGTATCGTTCAATTCTTGCTCGATGAAATGTGTTTACCTGAGGCTTATCTAAGGTAAACATTTGCGCATTCGCTTACTTCGCTTTTCCGATTACATGTTCTAAACGAGAAGTGGTTGGGTGATGTAAACAACATCTGTAGCCGTAAACAAAAAACAATATATGTATGCATAATACCACGAAAATATTATTGTTTTGTAAATGCGAACAACAAGCAAACGTGACCGAAATCATGTTGAATATACAGAAAAACAAATCGGGACAGCCCTGAAATTTTATGCGACTTGACTTCCTGAAAAGGGGGCGTGTCAGAAGCTAATCTATAGTAAAAAGCAAGAAAAAGCTTTCGTAAACATTAAAATAAATAAACAAGCTGATCAACTGAGTTGGACTTTGGAGCCAATGGGGCGATTTGTCTACACAGCGAAATGATTATACGAATTATAAAAACACAAATAATATTGATGGAGCGGGAGGAGCCAAGATGAAAACAAAGTGTGCCGCAATTATTATAAATCAAACCCAGCGCAAAATGAGGCGACATTTATGCAGAGAAAAAGGGAAATTAACACAAGAGCGAACAAAAATTCGACTGAATTTGTTTATTCACAGGTCTATATTTATACAATCTTGTAAGGCACGAAAACAGTGCCTAGCAACATCAAAAATTATGCGATTACGATCGAAACTGGGAACGCAAGACCTTGACCGGAGAGCTTTGTTTTCGAAGCCAAAAAGCTAGAAATGTTCTTGTCTTATCAAACGTTCAAATGTGCGATGTAAACAAACAACGAGGAAAACGGCAAATCCCCAACCGACGCAAACCGGTTCCCCCATAGAGAGACATATGGTCGTACCACCGGAGAGAGCTTTTCAGCTGATGCCATTCAGCATCGGTGGGTGAGAAGTCGTGACGAGGGCCCGGCTACGACTACGCCCCACAAAACGGACAGAAAAAACATTTCACGTGCGAATCACCATCGCTGCCGACAGCTGCACACGACCAACACGTTTTCTCAGCGGAGCAAACAGCCTCGTGGCACAGTGGCTATGGTCTGTGGTCTGGGGTCTCCGAAATGCCCCGATCCCAGTGAATTGCTCTTGTTGTCATCCGCACTCAGGCTGGGAGCTTTCGGATTGCGTGTTTCGCTGAGCAACGCAAACTATAGCGCTTTTTATGAGGAGTATTAGTAAGATACCCTTATAAAGGGGGCATATACATAGTCATAGTTCCCTTTGATTTCATGAGCCATTCGATCTATCCATGGTTTTTCAAGTTATGACTCCTGGGACTCATGATTCATGTGAATCATACTTTGCACTAAAGAATTCGCGGATATAAAGTCCGGCTTAGTTCTGTTTATCAATCCAGGAGCTTGAAAATAAATGATATTCTTTTGTGCTGAAGAATTCGCTCTTTTAGGTCTGGCAAGTGAACTGTTGAAAACAAATTGTATCGTCTTGGTTATATATATATCACATTGTAAGTTTTCTTTGTTTTTCTAACTTATCAAAGATCCAAATAAACCAAAATTTTTTATTGGTATTGTTTATGGTTTTATTATTGCCATATAATTTAGAGAAAATGTTGATTAATACCTCTGTTGGTTATTATTTTTTCCCTGATTAATCGGCCATCTGC
Organism: Drosophila pseudotakahashii; assembly: GCA_035046095.1. Taxonomy (NCBI): domain Eukaryota; kingdom Metazoa; phylum Arthropoda; class Insecta; order Diptera; family Drosophilidae; genus Drosophila; species Drosophila pseudotakahashii. The sequence continues at coordinate 841,215 of JAWNOE010000226.1, read as the reverse complement.
TTTGCTCTCCTGTCCTGATTCTTTCCTATCGAGGGCATTGCTAATTCGATTAATCTTCATGTTTTCTGTATTATCTGGTGTGTTTCTCTGTTTTCTGTTTTTGTATCGCCGTTGCCCCGTCGGCAGCGGTTGAGGCCAACAACATTTCGAAAAAGCCCAAGCCGCAACTGTACCGCCGGACTGAAAACCAAAACAATTCGCCAAGTCGTCGGATACGACTACGTCTCTCACACAAAGAAAACGGGCGGCAGTGGCGAAAAAGCTCCGCCACTCAGTTTCGATAAAAAGAAATCGTTTAAATTGCGCGCACAACAAAAGCGCCTGAAACAGTTGCGACTGCAACGTCGAATTGTGACGACGGACCGTCCACAGCGTCCTAGTTCCCCAACCAAAGGATACAAACAAAAAAACAAAGCAAACAAATAACCCAACCAACCCAAAAACCAAGTGCAAAATGCTTGCGTAGCTGAAGAAACTAAAATATTGCGCATACGCCGCATAGTGCAAACAATTAACTGTGATACAAGTTGAATTTTCTTGATTTTCGTTGGTCCTCGCACCAAAGCAACCTAAACTACCTATCTTATTTGTGCTATCCCCGAAACCAAGAAGCCGAAACAGAGGCAAAATGTCGGTGCCAATGCTGCTGACACCCATGGAACCCCAAAGTCCGGAGGATCACATGCAAAATGTAATTACCCAAATTCTGTTGAGAGTGCCGCAACCGGAACCGTTTGTAATTGGTCTTTAGAGATATTTCCGACTGTAGATATAATGCAGGTGCTTGAGCTTTGACTTTTTGGGGTGTCTGAAGGTCGATGCTGTTGTCATCGGACATTTGCATGTCTTTTACGCGTTTTGTTTATGCAATTTTCGTGGGTATACACAAATCTATAAGTGAGCGGGGCACTTGGGGAAATCGGTAGAATATATAATCGAAGGGGCGCATATTAGGGCAACCACCTGGGTGGGGAAATAATTGGCAACTTGGGAAATATTCAAATGGTTCAAGCACACCTACCTTGGGGATTGGTATATGTGCATAATATATAAAGTGAAATACATATGTTATAAATTATAGGTATATTATACAAAATTATGTATGTATGTATGTCAAGTTGAGAACGAACGCCAGGTACCGTCTCACAACTATTTTAACTTAATGACGTCATTTCCCTGGAAAGCAATCACAACCATTTGAGTACCCCCTCTTCAAGCTCAAAATCGGTTCCAAGTAAAATATAGTATAAGCTATACACACTGAATGCCACATGTTGCAAAAGGTCCCACCTCACGTGACTGAATCACTCGGTTTTCAAGTTTTCTACAGGGTTAAGCTTTCGAGAGAGACCCCAGCTCAAGTGGCTCATGTCCGATTAGATGTTAGCTTATTAATTTCTCAAGAGCCCGCCATAAAATAGCAGGCTAATATATGATTTCCGATATTGAACTGACTGATAACAAGTTCAGCTGAAATACTAGCCACGAAACACATGGACAAGCTTTTCGACCCCACTATAAATAAAACGCACGCCAAGAAGTGGGTACAAGTAAATACGCCCCAAACATGCGAAAGCTTTTTGAGTCAGAAATTTCCCAAAACAAAAAACATATGGTAGAATATGTGGAGAGGCATTGGGAGCGAGAAAAAAGAGCGCCTGCGTTGAAAACACGTGAAAAGGTGTTTGGAAATCGAGGCAAAGCTCGAACAGCATACGCAAATTAGCATAGAGTTGAGAAATCAAAAGTAGAAAAAACTAATTCCATGATATCAAAATCCGATTGAGAAGTTTTCGATGTTTTGGGGCGTTACTGCGGGCTTTTCGCCCCCACAAAAAGAAATCACAAGGCTATGCTAATTGTGCCAAGAACGTAAAATCGCTGGCAAATCGCGCGAAAAACGCACCGGCTGACGCAATTAGGGCAAAAATAAAAAAATGCGGAAAACTATATGCTGTCTAGCGAACTATAATGGATGCTAAATCGCACAGTTTTTAAAATTTCACTAGAACACGCGACTTTTGCCGCCTCCGTTGCTGTTGAAATGTTGCCAAGGCGGAGGAAGTATATGCCTATAGACAGATCCGAACAGTCGGTCGGTTAGGTGGGTGGTGCTTTCTTCGCCACTGATAATAAATCTAGGCAGCTCCGTAAACAAATTCTGTGCGATCACAGCACGTGCCAGTTTAATCGAACTCTCTGTAAATTTATGGGTCCGCTCTACTGGCATAAACTTTGTCCATTGCGATTGTGTTTAGCGCCCAGTTGTCAGGGGCTTGTCGGCACTTGTAGGGCGATCACCAGCCGTTGCATCACCGATCCGCTACCATGGCAGCCGCCCCAGAAACCGCAGCCGCGACAAAAACAGCAAGTGCCGGTTAAACCGCGTGAATTGCACTTGCTTCCGTGCGGATTACGCGCGTTTCGCTCAAAGGTAAACCCGCGTGCTTTCATGTACGTACGCTTTGGAAATTAAAAAGAATGCAAGTTTTTAAACAACAGAGTTTTTGTTAAAAAAATATTTTGTTCATTTGTAGAGGCCAGTAAACCCAGAAATGATTAAAAAACTAAATGAAACTCCAGATTTTAATTACTAGAATCAGTAACTTATCCGAGTATTACATTGTGGTACAAACCCAACAGCTATAAATCTTATTTGAAAACAAATAGCGATTCAGATGACTTTGACTCAGGTTAAACTAAATTTAATGGGTATAAAGTGTAAAATTACACGTACTAGCTTATAATTAGGGGTATCCATAACTATACTTTGTTGATTTTCCCGTCGATGAATTTCCTACATGCATATACTGTGCATTTTTATACTTTTTAGGGGTTATCTATTTGACAGTTGGTTACGCAAATAGAATTTTTGATTAGAGAGGCACCCCTAGCAAAAAACACAAAGTAAATCAAATCACTGGACGTCAGATCAGTGAGCTAACAAACCGAGTGCTTCGAATATATTGTTTTTTAATAGCTGATCTGGTGATAATCGGCGGGCTGATCTTTAGTCGAGCCCCAGTACAACACGTGATCTTGTTTGCGCCGCTGAAAGTCACGAGCGGTTCGGGAGCGACTAAAGACGCGTGCTTATCGCGCGAACATGATTTCGATTCTAATTTGAGAAATCTGAGATCCGCCTTAGCTGGCAGGGGGGGGACTGGGGGTTAGGGAGCAGAGACAGCAGACAGTCGACGCCCCGCCTAGAGAAACTTTATCAGGGAGAAACGGAATCCGCAAGGGGTCATCGACTAATCTTGCTTGGCACAGCAGGAAAGTTGCCGACTACTTAATAGCTGGCTTCGCCGAGCGATCGACTTTCAGTCGGCGTCCGTTCTCCATTCCAAGCCGATGGCCATGTCTCGGACTGTACTAATCCTGGCTGTTGCCTTGTCCTTGCAGTGTGCCGCCTACGTGGACGGAGCCTCCATCACCTATGGAACCGGAAACGAGCTGGAGTCGGGATCCGGATCCAGCGCCGCCTGTAAGCCCACTCTGCGGGAGTTCAATGTGCGCCTGGAGACTCCTTTGGCCGCCGAGGAGCGTCTGGGACTCACCGGCGATGTGAAGGCCCTCGGCGAGTGGCAGCTGTCCAGGAGCGTGGCTCTGGAGTCGCTGGACGAGCTCAACTGGCAGGCCACGGTGCCCCTTCAGTCCTGCCGCCAGCTGGAGTACCGCTACTTCGTCTACGTGGAGGATCTGTCCGGCTACAAGCAGATCCGGCGCTGGGAGACCCACTTCAAGCGCAGGTCCCTGGGACCTTGCTCGGAGCTCCAGTGCAGCCAGCTGGACGTTTTCGGGATCACCTCGGACAATTCCGATCTGAAGCCGCAGGTGCATCGCGGCTGGCTCAATCACGAGGCGATCCTGCAGCTCAAGTTCAACGGGGAAAAGATGTTCCAGGTGCACGACATCGAGACCTTTGATCCCCAGCACGTGCAGCTGAAGATTGTGCCCGTGGAGCAGACCGCTGGTCTCCATGTGGAGTACTCTAAACAGGAGTACGGCAAGAGTCAGCTGGAGCAGCAGCCCACCTTCGGAGTGCCCTACACCAAGGGAGACATCGTCATCTTCCACATCACGCTGCCGCTGGAGAGGATGATGGGGCAGCACTTCCGCCTGGAGTGCTACAGTATGTCCAACGAACTCCTCGGCAGCGCCAGTCTGGTCGCCTCGGATTTGACTGGCAGCGAGGGACTGTTGCACCTGCCGATCAAGTCGGCAAAGGATGCGGATGAGACCCTGGCCAGGCTGAGGCTGCCCTACGTGGCGGTGCAGCCCTATCGCTACTCGCCGCTGGACTTCAAGAACACCTTCGCCCACTACTGGCCCAAGAGCTGGCCCAATTTGGATGTGGGTCATCGCGGCAATGGCAAGAGCTACATTGCAAACGCTCCTGCCGAGAGGGAGAATACCATCGCCTCCTTCCTGAGTGCCCACGAACACCACGCAGACATGATCGAGTTGGATGTCCACTTGACTGCCGATGGTGTGCCCGTGATTTATCACGATTTCGGACTCCGAACTGCTCCGCCCGGCAAGCAGATCAGCCGACCAGATCAATTGGAATACGTGCTCATCAAGGACATTAACTACGGGCTGCTGAAGAGGCTGCGCATCTTCTCTGTGATCGCCGGCCAAGTGGTGGAGTATCCCTCGCACAACGCCGAACCGAGGACAGAACATCGCATATTCCCAACGCTGGTGGAAGTGCTGGAGAACCTGCCCAAGTCTCTGGGCATCGATGTGGAGATCAAGTGGCCACAGCGTCGCCAGGGCGGCGGATCAGAGGCTGAGCAGACCATCGACAAGAACTTCTTTGCCGACAAGGTGCTCCACCAGGTGATCGAGAAGGGCTGTGGCAGACCCATAATCTTCTCCAGCTTCGATGCTGACATGTGCACGATGCTTAGGTTCAAGCAGAACATCTTTCCGGTGATGTTCCTTACGCAGGGCGAGACCAAGAAGTGGCAGCCGTTCCTGGATCTGCGAACACGCACCTTCATGGCGGCCGTGAACAATGCTCAGGCTTTCGAGCTGGCCGGAACAGCTCCGCACGCCGAGGACTTCCTGGGCGACAATGCGCCGGAGATGCTGCAGAAGGCCAAGGACCTGGGTCAGATCGCCGTCATCTGGGGCGACGATTGCAACTCCAAGGAGCGCGTGCAGTATTTCACCCGGATCGGGGCCACCGCCACCTGCTACGATCGCAGTGATCTCTTCATGCCGGAGGGCAAGCAGGAAGCCTTCTTCAAATCGCCCGCATTGATGGCCGAGTTCGCGGCCCAATGCCGGATCTAAGGAAATAGGCTTACACTAAAGTGAAACGGGCGGGTAGTCTAAGCAATGGTTAATCATTAGGCTTTTTAGTTAGTTCGTATATTTATTTAAACACTAACTGGGAAAGAGAAATGTGAGAAGCTTTAAAGTGGTTGGGTAATTTGCAGTTTCTCGTTGCCCAACGGAAACAACGAAACGGAGACCCATAAATAAATCATCTCTACACACGTTAAGCCGTCATTTGGCATAATTACACATGCAAAATAGGAATTCCCCCAAATTAAGTAGCACCACAAAAGACAATGGGAAGAAAGCGTGGCAAAATGCCGAGAATTACAAAAATACATACACCTACATTACCTGTTAAAAATCTATCTTTACCTCAATGCAAAACTTGCAAAAAAAAAAAGGAATTTGCTAATAAGCTTTTGTTAATTAAATCGTAACAACAATAATAATATTAAAACCAAAAGGGGAATATACAGACAGATCTTTTTGTGACTTGTGCAAAAAACTATTTTATATAAATTAGAGAGATATGTTATTTAACTGTTGTGAAACTAAAATGTCCGGTTTATATATACTATTTTGTTCATGTATTTTGAATTTGTGAAAAATACTTGTTTAAGCTTTAAAGCAGTATCACTTGTACATAAAGAAGTCGCTTACACTTTTCCAACTCAAACGAAAAAGCAATAATATATTTTTATCAATACTAAAAATCCGTTTAACGACAAAAACACAAAACCAAAAGTGAAATAAAATCACAACAAATATTTTCATAATATTTTCAACAGTAACTCTATTAAACGATGTGTTTTACTCTGATCCGAGGCAAATGTAAAAAGAAATTCCCTGTCCCACAGCCCAAGCAGAATGTAAAAATTCGATCCGCTTACATTTGATGGCCCCGTGACGAATGTAAAAGCAGCCATGAAAATGCTGGGCCCCGAAACACGACCCATAAACGGAATACGGAGAGTGGGCCATAAAAAGGTTTGGCCCTCGTGCTGGAAGTCAGGCCTAAAGTCTGTTGGGTTTATGGTCAATTAGAGAGAGCCTCATTTGCATCGGTCTTAGCATGGCCAAATGCGAATGTCTCCTCGGTGTGGGCCTGGTTTCATTGATGTTCGCCAGCTCCCTCGAGGCCAGTTGGTTGTGGAGGTGTTTGTACAAAGAATTCCCAGTGGACGTTGAAAAGGTGGGAAAGTGCTGTTGATGATCTTGAAATGCGATAACCAAAGGGCGGCTTGAATTGAATTTTGTAGATCAAGGGCGGCTGGTATGTTTATGGCACCAATCCAGAGAGAATAAAAGTTTGCTACTTTGAAGATCGTAAGTAGGGGAATTTTACAATTATTGTATAATGAAGACATTAACAGATTAAGTATGGAATGGTTTTTTTTTTATTGACCAAGTAATCTTATTTTGAATATTTAATATCATAACATCAGTGGATCTCTATTGGACAAGGATCACCCAAACGGACTATGCTAATTATGCTGTGGAGCTGCACTGTACCTTACCCTGGATGCGTCATCAAATGGCCATTTATACCCGACAAGCAAGTCCCAATGGAAAGACACTCGGAGATATAGCTTCGTACCTGAAAACGGTCCAGCTGACAATCAAAAACTTCAGCCTAATCCGGCAGAAGAAGGACTGTCGTTCGCAGAAGCCGCCGATCATGCAGCGCTGGCACTTGTCCCGGTACCTTTACATGGACTACAATCCGGTTTATGTCAAGCCCTTGGTGGAGAACGAAAACATCTGAGCCCAGTCATTGTATCGCATCTCTGCTCTCCAACTGGCAACTTTCTTTGGCCACAAATTTACATATGCCAAATTTGGTACAAATATGCGAATGTCCGACCAGCGAATATCTTAAAACAAAGAACGAACTTTCGAGCAAACCGAATCGGAGATACTCTGTGCAATAAAGATGATTGAATATGTATGGTACAGAAATTATGGGTTAATTTAATGGGCCAAGATGCTATCCCGCACAGCAGTGATCCATTAGGTAATTTATTCAGTGAAAGGTTGCCCTCCATTTGAATTCCTCGTTTTCCCGATAATATCTCTATCATGTTTTAATTAGCCCGACTTTTATATCTGCTCACGCTGTCATCGCTGGTGCCCAGTGGTCACCAACCGTACCCATCGACTCAATTAGTGAGCCGCTGACTTATTAGTCTCTTATGTGTTTCTTCCATCGCAGCTGATTCGGATTCGGATTCAGATTCCGATTCAAATTCAGATTCAATTTCGTCGGAAACAAAACCATGGTGAGCTTGAAGAGATTCTTTCATTCGGTTGTTTGTCATCGTCGGGTCAAGTTGCGTCCGCATCCGATCCAAGTCGGTCTCATCGTTTTAGTTTTCGGTTTCGTCTCGGATCTTGGGTCCATATTTGGATTTATTTTGGCCGAAAGAGAAAACTCGTTTCGGTGGCGCGAAGATGGTGATGTTGCTGTGTGGAATGAGGAAAAATGTATCGATCTCGCGTGTGGTTGAATGTGTTAAAATCAATTAGCATACCCCACGGGCTGCTGCTGCTGCTGTTGCAGCTTCTGCCGTGGTGCGTGGCCTTTGTGAATGAATCGTCTGTTTTTGGGCCCGAGCAGCTGCAGGCCTTCAAGATCTTCGACGATGAGCAGCCCAGCCAGATCTCGGGTCGCAGCTTCATCTGTGTTCCGCTGTTTCGATTCTTCAGCCTGGAGCTGGGCCACAATATTCGGCTGGCCCCCGACGAATATGTGGCTGTCAGTGGCGATCACCCCTCTCTGGGTTTCTGGCAGCTGGAGAAGGCCCTGCCCCTCAAGGAGCAGGATAAGTCGCGGACCAAGTGGTATCTCAGGGTGTGGATCTGCGCCAGTCAGAGATTCTACTACCGCTACCTGATCTACTCGAAGAACGGCCAGGGCAAGCGAGTCCTGAGGAGCTGGGAGGGTCAGAGGGTGGCCAGAATGCTGCAGACCTACGAGATCTATCGTTCACCGGGCCTGGATATTTTCGGAGAAGCCTATCCCACGTCCGTGGGCGGGGGCTTCTACCTGGAGCGCGGTTGGCTGCAGTACGAGTACGTCGTGGAGCTCAAGTTCGTCTGGCAGGATCACTTAGTCATATCGGGAATGGCAAGTAACGCCAAGTACCGCCTGATCGTGACTCCCCTGAATGTGATAGACGACACCCGCATCGAGGTCTCCAGATATGCCTACAATCAATCATCCTTCAGACCCCAAAACCAACGGGGAGTTCGCTACAGTCACGGCTCCATCGTTGTCTTTCGCATCTACCAGCCCTTGGACACATACAATGCCCTTCGCCTGTCCATATATCAGGGATCCAGGGATATCCAGTTGTCTCTGGGCGAGGCATACATATTTCCAGATCAGATCAAGGGAAGTCGCGGCATTCTGCAGCTCCCCGTCTTTGCGAGCCTACAAAATATTGCCATTGGAGAGCTAACTCTGCCCTACTTGGTGGTGCAACCCATGCCAAAAGTGGAGGCCGGAAACCTAAGGGCGAGTTTCCATCACTATTGGCCGGACAATTGGCCCACGCTGGATGTCGGATATCGTGGCTTGGGGGCCAGCTACTTTCAGTCTTCAACCAGCCTCACGGAAAACACCATCGAGAGTTTTCTGGCCGTGCAGAAGGCCAAGGGAGACATGGTCCAATTGGATGTGCAGCTGACAAAGGACTACATTCCCATTGTGTGGCACGGTTTCGGATTTTACACCTCCGACACAGAGGGATCCATAAGGGATCGGTTTGACCTACGATTCGTGTTGATCAGGGAACTAACCTACGCCGAACTGAAGGCCAGTCGGGTGTTTATCCTGAAGCGTTGGACCCTCCAGGAGTACACGCATCTCAATGTTAAGGATGTGACTCAACATCACAGAATTTTCCCGAAACTGTCGGAGGTTTTTGAGGTGCTACCCAAAACTTTGGGACTTCTGGTGGAGATTAAGTGGCCTCAAATAATGGCTTCGGGTGTGCCGGAATCCACCCAGAGTCTGAACAAGAACAACTATGTGGATAGGATCTTGCAGACCACTGTTCACTATGGGTGTGGACGTCCCCTGATCTTCGCCAGCTTTGATGCCGATATATGCACTATGATCAGGCTCAAGCAGCATGTCTTTCCAGTGATCCTGATGAGTATCGGCAGGTCGCACATCTGGGATGCGTACATGGACCTGAGGGCCCAGAGTTATCAGCAGGCCATCAACTTCGCTCAGTCCGCAGAGATTTTGGGAACTGCTCTGCATGTGGAGAACTTCCAGGGAAAGCATCAGTTAGTCCATTCAGCCTTGGATCTCGAACAAGTACTCTTTCTGTGGGGCAACGACCTGCAGGATGTCCATCTGCTGGAGCAGTTCCGGGCCTTGGATGTAACTGGTCTCATTTACGATCAGATGGATCGAGTGGGTCCCTCCAGCTGGAAGCGGTCCGCCTTCTTTCGGGCTCCTCAACTAATGGAAGTATTTGGGGCTCAGTGCGTGACCAGTGGAAATTCGACTAGCATTCCGGGAATAAAGCCAGCTAAGCCAACCATATGGCCAAAGTTGAGATAGTGTTTGGGTAAGGATAGGACAAATTATAAAAAAGGGGTTGGATAAAAATTCAAAAGTCATTCTGGAATTAGAAAAAGCTAAAAATAATTTAATTTCTTTAAAGATAAGGGCTTAAGTTGTAGACTTTACAGGCAGAATATTAAAAAAAGTGAGTTTAGTTATAATAAAAGCCAAAAGCGGTTGAAAACAGTCAATAAAAAATAACCAAATTTAGTAATAAGAGAAAAATGCTTAACAAGTTTTAAAATGAATCTTTTTACTTTACCAGAAATATTCCTTTAAAAAAAAGCCGTTGGGAAATAGTTTTTTTAAGAATCTATTAATTTTATTACATTTATAATGGGGTTAGTATTTTCTAGAACTAAGTTGTAAACGAAACTTCTTATAAAAAAACATTTTTATTGGATAGATCAAACAAAATTATTTAGTACTAGTTAGAATTTGTTCTTTTTTAGTGCCTTTTAAGTCATAAATAACTCAGCCTTAAATATAAAACCAATGAATGCTCAATAGATTAGTAGCTAGAAATAAAATGCTGTAACAGAACAGACACCGATCTCATAATAAAAAATTTTATAGAAAATGTAAAATTTTATTGAATGGATTTATTTATACAAGCTTTGCTGACATCGCGCACCAGGTAGTCGTACTCCTTTTCGCACAAAATCTGAGCTCACACACACACACGGACAATCAATCAATCAATCAATCAATCAGGTCGAAAGTGAACCCCTTTACTGAGTGGAACAGTTGGCATCGGTGTATAGGTCCATATAGTCGTCGGAGACACAGGCGCTGCCAATGGGCATCGGCTGGCAGATGCCCTGCACCTTGCTGACAACCTCCACGTGGCAGGAGCGGTGGCCGTGGGAAGAGAGCTTGTGGAATCCGCCGGTTGGATGCTTGAGGATAATTTGCGGCTTGTGGCCACTGCGGTGTTTGGTGGGCGGAGTGGGCTCGTCGAAGGTCAGCCAGTCGGGTGGCATCGAGTGCTGGGGCCTGCCGGCCGCCTGCTCCCCGGCCATGTCCTGCTCCACCTCCAGGGGCAGGTCCACGCCGTCTACGCCTTCGTCCAGATCGATGGGAAAGCCGACTTTGGATTTTCCCTCATTTTCAGAGCCCAGCAACTGGGGACTTAGCACCAAAGCGTTGGCAATCAGCAGAGTGGTGGCGCAGTGGAGCAGCAGATGCAGTGGGGCCATTCTACCAACCGAGTCCAGCCGGAATTCCGAGTACTTTTTCCTTGCACTGGCCGTGCATGAATGTGGCTAACCCTGCCAGCCGGGCGGGCTTTTATAGCTCCCAAGGCGGACAGTCAATGACCCAACAGTTGAAATTGAAAAGAAGCCACTCAAGGAGGAAGCATCTATCGTCCAGCATCCAGCATCCGGCATCCGGAGAAATCCTTGGGAACCTCCTCCTCCTCCGCCCACGCGGACACAAAGGGCGTAATTAATTATAGTTGAGTATACGCCACGTAAGCCGCAATGACAAGGACGCCCTGCGGTGCTTCCTCCCTGGGAGCCGAGAAAATTGGAAATCTATTCCCATTTCGATTGCGTTTATTCTCATTCCCATTCTCTTCCTCGGTTTCGATTCTATTCGGTGCGGTTTGGGCGCCGCCTTCCTTTTGTATTTCCGGCAATTATTTTCGACGATGTGACAATATTGCCGACAATCGGGATTCGCAGGAGCAGCTTGGGTGGGGGGGATATCGAGTTTTTGGGGTGTGGGGCCCTTAACGACTTCATAAGCATCTCGTTCAATTGAATTCAAATGCAGTTGCCTGGGAGCCGCAGGAAAAAACACTCACACACACACCACACACAGACAAAATCAACGACAACATTTAGCGGAAGTGAAGCTGACGCCATTTTTAAAATGGCGCATACGTGTGCGACGTGTTTATGGCAGATTTTTTGGATAAATGACATGACAGACAGCAGCTGCCTAACAAAGCAAGTCAATAACAACAGCTAGGATAGAAATTTTCCAGAAAAACGATTTCAGCTCAGCCCGTGATTGGCTGAGTGACTTGCCGTGATTTCGTGACTACTTTAAGGCTTTAAATCATTTGAAGTTAAAGTTATGGAATTTAAATCAATTGAATAGCCAGCAGTGATTACAATGTTATTGGAAACATTTCCATTAAATAATTTTAATTTTCAATTGTCTTTTAAATTATTCCCCTGACAATTCCAGTCACAGTTCAGATCATCTCTAATGGAATCATTCCTCGGGGGAGGCAGCGGCAGGGGCAAAGCTGTGATGGCACGCAGGATGAATAGCTAAGGATAAGGAGCCCAGAGTAGACAATGCCGACAGGAACCGCTGAATCATTAAATTGTACGCCATCCAGAGGCATTCCTCCCTCCTGGCGGCAACAAAAATATGGGCTAAAGTGGCACGTGAAATTAATTTAAATGCCCTGATTGTGGATGAATGACATTTGTTGTCGTCGACTGCTGCTTAGCTTGTTAGCAATTCAATTCGGTCATAATAGATGGCTGCCGGGCCCAAGCAGCCTAACCCTACCGCGGTTCACCTCAATTTCCTAGTCGAGGCGAGCTAATTAAACGCCTTGCCTGTGCCGAAGCCGATGCCATTGCCTTTTGCCCGGCTAATTAGGGCAGCTGTCACAGATGAAGCCGGCATGCCAGGACGAGAGCCAGGCGAAGGCAGTGCAAATAATTCAATTAAATTGCTTACGAACAGGAGACTCAACACAACAACGACGAGGGGCGAAGACAAACCGCAGGCAGCCACGGAAGCCGAGGCATTCCCACAAACCGCCGTGTCGAACCAAAGCCAAATTCAAAGCTAAAGTCGGCTAATGCAAATACCCCTTTTGCAAAATAACCGCAAAGCCAAAAGCCAAGTTTAAAGTGGCAGAGACAAGGGGCTATGATAATTCAGGGGAAATCAACTAGGATTTTATGAAAGTCGCCTTCTAAAAAGTAATACTTGAACGAAGTAGCATTATCAATTGGTCAGAAATGTCTTACTGTTTATTAAAACGTGGGTATTATATATCGAATCTCTTTAAAAAGGAAACAAATTAAAGTTATTTTTAAAAATGTATTTTTAATAAATATTTGTTAGTTTTCTTTTTTTAATTTCCCAAGGCAACGAAAATTACAAAGAGAAAATATTAATCAAGAGTTTTGATAGAAAACTTTAGTTTATAAATATTGTTTGAATTAATAAAATAAAATATTATTAGTAAAATTACTAGATTGTAAATATAGCTCAAAATAAAAAAAATATACTACAAAATCCGCTGAACTTTTAACATTGAACTGCGCTATAAACATGTCAAATTAAATTCAAATTCAATTGATTCGTAATAAGCGTGAAAATATTTTCGCCAACTTTTACAAAGTGATAGATGAAATTGCATTTGATTTTATTTAAAAATGCGAAAGGAAATTGAACAGGAAATTGAATTTGTACACAGTTTTATTGCATTTAAGTCAAAAGTTGATTGAAGCTGCATAAAAAGCGATTGGAAAAAATATGCGTACGCAATTGGTTATGTGTCAGAATTTATAAAGGGTTGACAAAAAAGTTGAAGAATATACATAAGCCAAATTAAAGCAAAAAACCACTCGGTTATTTAAAATACGGAAGCTTATCCTAGTTATTTAATTAAATAAACGTACATTTAATGAATGAGATTTTTCAAATAAATAATTGATTTAGGTTTTATGGCATTTATTTGATTATAGAAAATGGAAACGTAATTAAGAGATTACAGAAATTGAATTTGCCACAAAATAGGGTAATGTAACTAAAAAAATTCTTAAATAATTGAAATGTAATTATAATTAATTAATTGATCGAATTGAGACACAATTTAAATTGATCGATAATAAAATCAAATTCAGGAACTTAATTTTTACATAAGTACCTGCATTTTTGGAGCAGGTTTAAACTAGCCAGCTTTTATGTCTTATTTCTTAGAAAGGCCATCAAGTTTATGGCCGACCCTTAACCAACTCGGCTGCCTCTCGACGCCTTTTGGCGGCTACAAAGTGCCTAAAACCGTGTGACAAAATTGGCAGAAGTCTGAGCCCACTGAAACGAGTAAACCGAGGCAAACTGCTAACAACCATTTGTTCGCCAGTGACTTAATGGTGCCATATACTTTCTGACTGGGCTTTGGGCTTTGGGCTAGGTCCCGGGCGTCTGCCTGCTCAATTTAATCTTTGACGCGCCAAAAATGATGGAGCACGGACAACTTTTTGGCGCCGGCAACGTTTTAATTTGCATTAAAACGCGACGCGACTGGAGTTGGCAAAATTCGCGCGAGCAACTATTAAACTAAACTTACAACACGGCTGGGTTATAAGTTTTTCGTTTTCGTTATCGCGCTCCGTGCTCCTGCATACAAATGGGCCTCGAAACCGTCCGAGGCAGCCCCAAGGATTCCACAGGATTTTCTCCCCTTAAGGCTTTAATAATGGCCGCTTTTGGCCACAAATCAGCGGGGGGAGAAGGGACAGGAATGTGGCCGAGGGTCCAACAAGTTGTCGGCTTAGCGTGTGGGCCCGTTTTGTCTGCCCAGCGGGAATCATAAATTGTGAGATGGGGCTTAGGCCGCCATGAAGTATGGCCGATCGGAAGAATGATTTATGTAAATGCCGGTTTTGGTAGAAGGCGAAGCTCTAGCATCACCTAGCCTTGAATCCTGCAAGCTGCAGTAACTTTGGTAAAGTTGTATCAGTCAGTATAGAAATATCTTTAATCGGTACAAGGGGGTTTTCTCTTCCGCATATTAAAGTTAAAGTAGGCATTCAACTCGGAATTACCATACAATTACAAGGTTTAATCTGTACTTTAAATTAAAAATGCGAGCGAGAAAACAGCCCTAAATATAATTGTTTGTTGATAAAGTGAACTAACCGATTTAAATATTTAACCTAAATTTATTAAATTTGAGATCTTTAACTACTTAGAAAATAAAGAGATTTTTTAGTGAAAATAAATATTAATACCCGTTACTCATTAAATAAATTGGTAAATGGGGAATGCTTGATTAAAATTCGTTTCTCTTTGATCATTCTGCTACTATAAACAAAAAATGTATATTATACCTTGAACTTAAGAGGCATCATATTGGTTATTCATATGCGTAGATTGCCCACCGACCAGATGGTCGGGCAACTGTTTTTCCATCAGCGAGGTGCCGTTGCAAAAAGCTTTTAATTTGTGCGACTCTGGGCCAGAACGAAAGCCGAGGGCGAGGAGCGACAGCAGCTGGCACATTCCACATGCCCCATGCCACACGGCACACATGGTGCACGGACATGCCGGCAGCTCTCCTGGAGTTCTCCTGGAGCCACTCGCATCTGTGTTCGATGTGGATTGCACTGCCACAAGACTATTTAAAAATTAATACGACTGAAATCCACCATTTTCGCGCCAGTTAAACAAGAGGGTCAGGGGTAGGACATGAAGGGGAAATGGAAAGTGGGAAATGGCAAAGAACAGCAGGCGGAGATGCATTGCAATGAGCCTGGGAGTCCTGCCCACATCTTTCCGCATTCGCCTCTTTCATTCGCAGGCCCGCCTCCCAGATCAAAGGCACACAGTAAGCGGGGAAAAAAGAACGAAGAATAAAAGTTTTAATACTTTTGGCCAAAAACGAAGAGTGCGCGACGAACACTGGGCGCCATAAACTTGGCCTTGTCCCAGACAGGCTCAAGTGTTTGGGTTACATTCAGAAAAACGGAGTGTTGAAACACCTTAAGAAAAAGTCACTAAGCTCAAAGGTTGAAAGCTAGAGACTAGGAAAACTTAAATGTAATTTGTTCGAACATGAAAGTAATATTTTATTAAATTGTTAAGTATTTATTCATTAAAATCTCTTAAATCTCTCTTACAAAAAATTCTTAAAATATCATTCCCTTTTTAAATCTTGTACTTTTAAA
Organism: Drosophila pseudotakahashii; assembly: GCA_035046095.1. Taxonomy (NCBI): domain Eukaryota; kingdom Metazoa; phylum Arthropoda; class Insecta; order Diptera; family Drosophilidae; genus Drosophila; species Drosophila pseudotakahashii. The sequence goes on along the minus strand of JAWNOE010000226.1, from coordinate 825,414 downwards.
AACCCATTGCTTTAGAATGCATTTTTTCGAGTGCAATATCTTAAGTCTGAAAACGAGGAGGACGAATTTATATGCAGCAAGCGCTGCAACAATTTCTCGCTCCCAATTTTGCATAATGGGTAAGAGTCCGCTACTAAGCTGGCATACTAGTATACCCAGCCGGAGTTCAGCTGCTTGATTACATTAAGGTTGCCTACCATTAAATGCTTCACACTTTCCCTTGTTAAACACCAAATTGAGTTGTAGCCATGAAATTTTTATTTGAAGCCCATAAAACTGAAAGCAGCAGACAGGTGGAAGCCGGGCCCCGAACATCGACCTAAGTGACTGGCCAGCCAGCCAGTCAAATTAAAGGAGCAACCATAAACTTAAAGGTTAGAGTTCCTTTGGACGTGAGGAGCGAATGGAAACCTCCTAAATAGTATGTGGTAGAGCAACTAGATTTTCAATGGAATATAAGGGGAACTCTTTTTACTGGTTTCTACTTTAAAATGGAACTTAAAGTCTAGATAAAGGCTAGGAATATTTTGTGGTGAAACCATGTAAAAGATAATATTTTTATACCCTTGCAGAGGGTATTATGATTTCAGTCAGAAGTTTGCAACGCAGTGAAGGAGACGTTTCCGTCTTGATCAGCATGACAAGACGAGTCGATCTAGCCATGTTCGTCTGTCCGTCCGTCTGTCCGTCTGTCCGTCCGTCTGTCCGTCCGTCTGTCCGTCTGTTTCTACGCAAACTAGTCTCTCAGTTTTAAAGCTATCGGGCTCAAACTTTCCCAAAAGTCTTCTTCCTATTGCAGGTAGTATATATGTCGGAACCGACCGGATCGGACAACTATATCTTATAGCTCCCATGGGAAGGATCAAAAAAGAAAGCCGTAAAAAAATTCTAGCTTTGGTGTTTTTTAAAATATTACCTTCTACTTTTGGGAATACTATTTTTTAAATATTTCTGAAATTCAAAAAAAATTTTAAAAAATTCGGATGACTATATCATATATCTGCCATAGGAACGGTCGGAAAATTAAACGGAAATTAATAGGAAAAAATTATATCTTTGTTGATTTTTATTACATTGCCTTCTTCTCTGGGATATGGCTTTTCTTTAACATTTCAAAATTTCGTATTAAATTTAACAATATTCGGACGGTTATATTATATAGCTGTTATAGGAAGGATCGAAATATTAATGCAAGTTAATTTAAATTTATTGTTTTTGTAAATTAATAGAAATGATCTGCAAGGGTATATAAGCTTCGGCTGGCCGAAGCTAGCTTCCTTTCTTTGTGCCTAACTAGTACTACAAAATAATGGAAATTCAAGCTTTAATTTCCTTATTCAATTAGACGTTGTCATTTAATTTTTGTAAACGGTTCGATTACGTACAATTTAATAATTATTCTATCGCAATTATGTACTATTTTTTTTTCTTCCTCGTGTGACAGTTTTACCGCCAATTAATTGAGCTCATTTATTTGCTTTTCATCGTTTGGCATAAATTAATATAAATTTGCATATATTGCGCGTGATTTACAATCAGTTTAATATTACAGGAGTCGAGTTGGTTGGAGAATCCCCCGATAAACCTGCTTTCCCTTCGGGTAAATAAAATACCACAATTGAAATGCGCAACTGGCAGAAGTAATTCATAAATATTTGTTTTGGTCTCTCGTTGTTTTTTATTATTATTTGTCCGTTTTTTTGCACGGATTGCATTTACGCTGCAATCAATTTGTGCTGCACGTGACTTCTGAACTCGTCTGATGTTGGTGTTGCTGTTGCTGCCGCGATGTTGCTGCCGTGATGTTTCCGCCGTGGCAGCTGCATGTGGCAGGCCATAGATATTGGCAATCGCACTCCAAGCCTCTTAAACCTGATGGAGGGATTTATTTTTTAATGATTTTTCTTCCCGCCCACGCCTCACCACGCTCGCTGTTCATTTTCCGCCCGGGAAAAAGAAGTTTATACTCGGTTTATTTTTTAATTTGTGTGCTGGTCAAAAGTTTTTCAATTTAAAATTTCTCAAACATTTGCCGACTGGAGTCCCTGATATTTAATATACAAAACGCTCGGCACACCTGTTCCCAGAACCGAAGAACCGACCTTGCGATGCGGGTAAAAAGTAAAAAATAAAAAATAAAGGCGACGGGCATTCAATAATTAAGTTGACGCCAGGCATAAAACTTTATGCCTCGGTCTTCTTTGGTCCAACTTTGTAAATTTGTGGGTTCTGATAATTTGAAAGTTGATAGCGGCTTGGGTTGATTAGGTTGGGGGGAGTGGTTAGGTTTTCGGTTGCGACCGGGTGAGCCGGGAAACATTTTTCATTTCACTCCTGGCCCAGCATGTTTTTCTATTTGCCCAACACTTGAACTTTTTCGTGCTACCTCAACTTTGCTTCCTGCTCTTCAAAGTTACCTTTTTTTTGGCCGACATGGCAATGAGCAGTTGTAACTCCTCGAGGTGAAAGGGTCAGGGGATCCCCTGTTCACTTGATAGATGAATCAACAACGGGTTTTTATTCGTTTATGGCAGTTGGCGATGTTAGTTTCTGGCGCCTCGAGGTGTAAGTAGATGTTAAGTGCTTGTTGATCTTAGATCAACGAACGAACGAACTTTTTACTCTTTATGGTGATTAATGATGGTCCACAGTTGGCCAAAGTTCATTAGGGTTTTATTGAAAATTAAGTTCTGGTAGTTTTTCTAAGAATTTAAGCTTTTACTTTGCCATTTATTGCATTTTTAATAAGGTTATTAAGTAACTTAAAGTAAACGGGTTTGCTTAAAAAGCAATTGAGCTTCAGCACTCAACAGGCTGCATAAATATCTGCAAGTCAATAGAAATTCTGTCGCTGAGCTTTCTCCTAATAATTCATTACCTTCAATATTTAATTTGCCCTTCCTTGGGCTCTTTCCCCTACCTCCCTTGTCCAACTTGATGTTGTCCTAGCCAGCTCAAGTGTTTGCCAACCTAATGATAACGACATTTATGTCCGCACACTTGTTGGAATTTGTCCTTGTCGTGACCGTAGGTCCCCCTATGGCCACCCACGCCATCCCCTAATCCATTCCCGATATACTGATAAGTATATAGATATACCTATATATTGTTCTTTTGTTCTATGTGTATATCTTAATATTTATTTTTCTACATGTTTGCTTGCACACACGCGACGTGAAATACAGGGGGCAGACGCACACTGTCTTACATGCCATCACACACACAGCCACACCCTCGCCCATAGAGACACTCACACACGGACACTCTCCTATTGAAACAATTGAAACGTGACACGCATTGAAAATGGCTGGGGGACAACGCTGCGTATGAGTGATTTTATGTTGGCTCGCATTGCGTTAAAGCTTATGGCGCATGTTTCAACTTTGAACCCAGCACTTAATTTTTTATTAAACACAATAATCCGATGCCAAGGGAAAAAACCCAAAAAATAACCAAAGCTGAAACTGAAAGAACCATGTCAACGAACTTGATTGACGAGGGTGATTTAATAAATGAAACGAGCAGTGCAAAAACAGAGAAACGGACGGGAAAAGTAATACCATAACGAAATATTCAACTGGCCACCATATACTATATACCCGTTCCCGCGTCCCTTGGGGGACATGAAAAACGTCGCAAATCTATGCAAGCTCCTGGACTCGGTGGCGCAAAAAAAAATTGCGAGGATCCAGAGCGATGATGGCCACCGTCAACGCCAGCGCTAGCGAAAACAATCAACGAGGTCCTGGCTGAAAGGGACTTGCCATAAAGAGTCAGTGGCCTGCTCCACGCAATTCTAGAAAACCGAAAACAAAAAATCCAGCAGAACAAATTGCCAGCGAAAGCGAGACAAGGCCAGAAGCAATGCACAATGAAAACGCTCGTAAAAGTCGAAACAAATGCAAACAGGAAAAAATGGGAAAAGCGAGGGAAGAGGAAGCGAACGTAATCATGGACGTGGCAAAAGGGTTGAATCCTTATAGCGTATATAAATTTCTTTTATTATTTTCGAGTCCCATAGGTCAGCATTATTGCCTGTTATAATACAACTGCATTCGGTTAAAGTAGCAATATAAATGGAAATTTTGTTTCAAAAATATATCTACTTAGAATTAACTTAACCATTTAAATGAATTATACATTAATATATAATCGAATTATTGACAAAAATAATCTTCATAAAAACGAATGCCAAATATATCACTGATAATATTCAGATATTTTAAAGTATTTATTTTAAAAAATTCCAATTTTTTTAAAAGGTTAGTTATTTTTACCCCTATTCTTTAATTATACGCCCATGACTGAAAGTGTTATAGTGTGAAACAATGGAGAAACTGACTCGTTTTTAAATTGAATTCGCCTTTTTGTTTCTTTTGGTTCAACGCTTTTGATTTGGGTATTTTGCACTACACCAAAACAGAAGGCAGCCATAAAGGGTTAATGTAATCAAATAGAAAAGATTTATGTGCATAATGTTCTTCCGAATATGCTTTTCACACCGTGATGTGGGTCAACGTGAGATACATTTATTTAAATTTTGTTTTTATTTCCTCAGAGTGTGATTAAGCGTCTTTAGGAGTCTCTTGACCCTAGTGATCTGAAACAAGATAATAGGAATATACAAGCTTAAGATATACGACGTTGTGTGGGTAAATGTTTGGAAATGTTATTTTAAAGACTTGCCAACTCGTTCCGTCCTCATCCATGTATATTTAATTTTGATTTAGCTGTAACCACCTCGAATACCTGAAAGCAATTAAAATTTGATAGGCTCCTGGCAATTTGCCGCATAAAATTTTAATTGAACCGAAGCCGAGACTTGATTAATTGACAAATGAAGAAACCATTTTGGGGCCCCGACGTTTTACGTTTTAATAGCAGCCACAGGTGCGCCAACCCTTTCCACTTCCAAGTCCTCTACCCCGTGTGCCGGGCTTTATGGGACCTTTCTCAAATTAGCAGCTCGTCGAGGGAGCAGGTTAAGAGCATTAAAAACACTTTCACTTTCATGTTATGCCTGAGTAATGCCCATAAATAAGCCAAGGGTCGAGCTGGCTGGTTGGCTGAATGGCTGGCAGGTGCATTAATGTTCAGCTGGCATATCCTTTTTACAAACAGCTGTCCATATCCCTTGAATTCCGGAAATTCCTTCTGCGAATTTGGCGAACCTCCCCACTCACACACCCCTCGACTCAAAAGGCGAGCGCCAATGCCGGAATTCGATTCGAATGCTGGGCAAACATTGGACTGAGCTATGGATTCAATGAATTTATTCATTAGTTCGCTTTGATATGCACTTCACTGACCCTCGGCCACGCCCACTACACACCACGCTACACTAAGCAAACAAAGTTAAATGCTATTTGCCACCAGCGGCTGAGCATGTGCGTTCCCCAATGGCATCCTGCATCCCCCTGAAGTCCGTCCGTTGCACTTCTCCCAACATTTTCCGCACAAAACTCACATGTAGAGAAAATAATACCTTGTATCAAAAAGGTACATTTTCTTTCTGTAAATAAAACTACTATAAAGTAAGCTTTAAATAAGCTATAAACTATACAGTAATCTAAAACTTTGATGATTGGCACATAATATCGAAAAAAATGAAAGTAAATATTTTGGGCAAGATTTAAAATAGATGTTATATTTAAAATGTATTGGGTTCCTAAATAATACATACTTTTCTAAACCAACCAAATTAATTAATGCCAGCATTAGAGTTAACTAAATTAACTTACAATAATTTAAATTTATTTAAAAGCTTAACAAATTTTTTTTTTTTGGGGGTTTAAATGAAATTATTGTTAAATCTTAATTTATATAAACATTTGAAACTTTTTTTTGTGTTACGGTTTTTTTGTTTCAGTGTAGAGGTATCGATAGATATATGGTATGTGTCTGCCCGGGAGGCAAAGCACACATGAGTTGGAAACTTAAAGGCTTAGAGAGGTGTGCCAAACACACACAGCCCCGTACATATCCGCCGGCTAATGCGATTTATTTTTATGGCCAATTTGCTTGATTAGGTTTCGATTTTCATGCGCCCATTGCACTCGCTCTGCTCCTGACCAGACTCTCTTGCCCTCAACCCCTTTCTAAGCCATTTCTCACATTTTCCTGCGATGGGGGTTCATTAAAGTAGAGCCAACAAAGTTTAATAAAAAACAGAGCGAGGGTGAGCATAACAGCAGAAATGATTCAACTTTTTCTCAGCCATAGCTCACCATTATTTCCTGGTCAAACTCAGTTAATAATGCACAAAACGGAAAACTAATTAATATTTTCAAAGCAGGGAAAAAACAATAATGAGGAAAGCAACGGCTGCAGGGGACTACAGTTGAACTTGTCCGGAATAAAATTGTAACTACAATTTTGTTAGCACGATGAAATTATCTGGACCTGATGTTTCAATTCTTTGTAATTAATATTTTCAAAATGTTTTCTTAAAAACCCTTTAAAAATAATGTTATAAATGGTATTATAAAACATTGTAATTGATTTCTTAATAAATAGTACTTAAGGTTTAAAAAGATATTTATATTTAATACCATAATAATAACGACTTACATAGCCCTTGATTTTACATATTCAATATAAGACTCCAGTCTTCATATTTTAAAAACAAGCAAACCCTCCCAAAGTGTTGAGCAATGCGGAACAAAAACCAAAAAAAAAGTAGAACCGTGAAGGAGAATGAAGAGCGGAAATGCCGCATGGCATGATGACATTTATGTGCTATAAAAATATGCTCCATGCTTTTATGGCTCCAACCGGGGACGGCGGCATGGAGGTTATTCCAGTTCAGCCAACAAAGCAACTAAAATATGCCACAGCATCGTCATCTGCTCCCAGATGTGTGGGCGAGCATCATGTGCTCATCATCTGCATGTGCATAAAAAAATGCCGCCCCCGGGCACCTTGCCACATTCCCCGAAAAGGACTCACAGGGGAAAAAATGGCTGTCAGCATTCCTTTTTTCATTCCACTTTTACGATTATACCTATGCATAAAGAGTTTTGTGGGTGTTTGAGAAGAATGTTGCAAAAATCCAGTGCGCATTACGCATCCGCCCCGGGTTAAACAGCTGGCCAGGACTGCAGCTGACTGGCTTTAATTAATAATGGAGGGGGTGGGGCAGTTGGGCATACAGATACATGCCACGCGAGGCTGCCAACTAAAATTGAACGAATTTACCTTATAGAAAAAAAGGGGGCCGCCAAAGGGATGGGAAAAGTGAAGGTTGGGCAAAAAGAAGGCAAAAAGTAATCACGATAAAGGCATCGGAAACGTGACTAAATCAGATTTGCCAATAAGACACGAAGCCAAGGGATCCGCCATCCGCTATCCGTTCTCCTCAGGGCGCGTGGCCAGCAAAGATGAAGATATATAGATACATCCTTCCAATGGCATCGAACTGTGAAATGACTTCATTAGTGAAAATATTGTATGTCGCCTGGTGGAAGCAGCTCCCAGTCATGATTTATTGCCTCTCTGCCCCCAGACACACACATGCACTCGCTTATGTGCCGTTCTATGTAAATTTAACAGGGCCGCCAGCAAAAAGGCAGAAAGTGGCCCATATAAAACATAAAGCGCAAATTAATTGAGGCAAAGTCGAGCAAAGGCGGCATTGGAAAATTGTTGCTTTCCTTTTTTGTGGAAATCTGTTTTGCCTCCGTCCTGGCATTACTGGGTGACCGGGCAAAGGGTCGGAAAGGCGGTCGGGCCACATATCAAGTTGAAGGAGCGAATCTGAGCCTGATTGCTGTGATTGTGCTGCTGCGGGGATGCGGTGATATATAATGGGTTTAATACGAGCATGACTCATCTAAAGGGGCTCAAGAAAAAGAGCTTTAAGAATTTGCATTATATACTTGGGAATTAAAATATTTTGAGAGAAATATAAAACGGAATTATCAAAACCACGATCGTTGTCTTGTTCATATTTATAGTTTTTTAAATAAATAAATATTATAATTCAAACAAAAACCCATCATACAAAAGGTCTGATATCATATTTTGTGACGAATATTTATAATACTATCCATTAAATAATTACACTTTCTAAATTTTTCTCATTCATAAAAATCGTAAAAATCGTATAATATTATCCGAGGTTTTTTAAGGTAACTGGTTAATTTTATTTTATTAAATCAAATCAACCCATGTTTTGTGACGAATATTTATTATACCATTATATACTTTAATACTTACGGTAAAAATTGAAAATCGAATAATATTTTCAAATAATTTTTAAGTAAGAAAATAATTCAAAAGATTTATAGGTGAGGTTATGGAATAGGGACATACTATTCCATATTCTTAGCATCAACAATATACTGCAAATGAACTAAATAAACCACTTTTTATAATCTCTTCCAATATTGGTTAAGAAGAATGTCAAGAAGTCCTTTTGAAGAGCGTCACATCTTTTATTTAAAACCCCTGACATCCGAGCCATTCTCACTTGACAACCACTCAGCGGCTTTTCATAATCTTTCAGCCGGCGTCAGGCGCCTCTTTAAATTTTTGCTTAAAATGCGCATTGCGTGAAAGCCGAAGTGACAGGAGATGGCCTAGTGAACAGACAATTCCGAGCACAATCCGGTGCCTTCGGCCTCATTGGTATGTGGAGAAGGCGCCGCATGCGACGGATTTGGGATTTGCGGAGCGGAAATCACTTCAAACGGCTGCAGCAGTTGCTACCTGGCGACGTGGCCAAACAAAGGCGACACACCCGCTGCATGTGCTGCAAACAAATGGTGGGGCGAAAAAAACGGATTCGTTTAACGAAGCCGATCCAGATCAAAACCAACAGAATGCGAAAAGCGGTGGATTCTCAGGGGGCCGAGCAAAGTGCGTGTAAGAGGTTATTCCCGCAGCATCTGCTTAGCCGGGGAATATTTAATGGAGCCGGAAGGCGGCGGGGATATGGATTTTTCTTCGATTCACCATCAATTTCCACGCAGTGTTCGGTTTAATTGATTCGCCCGCAGCGACTGCATAATTATGTGTGTGTTCCAAGAAAGGAAAAACGAAAAGCACTCACTGGATGGATGGATGGATAGACGAGCACGACAGCGCGTTGACAGCTCTCCTAATATGCAATGCACACGCGGCGTATGCGTGATTTGAATGGGATTGAGCGCGTGAGGCCCGCAGTCAATGTCCCTGCCAACGCTAGACATAATTTTAATACAAGCTCTCATCTTTATACTCCCGGGGAATATAGAGCTAAGCTGCCGGAATACTATGTGGGCTTTAAAGCTCTTTAAGTGATGCTAGGCTCTCGTGTGTGTGTGTAAAACGTGCTTATCATGATAAATATGATTTTATATGATAAATTATGATATTAAAAATAACAAGCCGATTTATTTTGAGTAACAAATAATTTCATAAAATAAGTTGTAGTTTAATTTGTGTATTTTTTTCATTTAAACATTTTATGTGTGTATCCTTAATTTTACTTTGTCATCTATTATCATCAACAATTCAAAGTGCATAGCATATTTTCAAGAAATAATGACATTCCCAGTAAATATGAATACTCCAAAGTTGTCAGTGCTTTAAGTGGAAATTGCTGTCTTCATGCTAGCCACTTGGGGCAAATCTCTTAAATTGAAATAACAATTGCGAGCAGCGTGGGGCAGTTAGGATACTTTGCAACTTAAGTGCTGCAATCCTCCAGACGGTGCCTGAAAGCATGCAACAGAAAGTTGCACAATCTGGAGAGGGCATCAGCAGAGGGGCACTGCGTTTGCCGTCGTTAATTTGTTTGCACTCATATTTTTGGTACCTTTAACTTGGTCCAGCCTGCCGTTTTGAGCTCAACTGACCCATTATCATGCCGCATTCTCTTCGCGTGTAATGCATGCAAATCCCATGACCCATCCCACGTGATGCGAAAGAGTGCGGTGTGTGGCGCCTGGTTGACAATGCCAGCCAATTGTGGGTGCACTCTGAGAAATATTGGGCACTGTGTGGTAATACCAATAATTCACTGAAGTACCATAAAAACATATAACAATTTGTTGAGATAAATAGTGGAGTCAAAAGTGTAGTTTAAAATATTTTAACAAATTAAGTTAGAAGCTGTATTTATTTCTGTGTACAACAACAAAACTGAAAGTTACCCAAAACGCTTGATAAAAATCTCAACAATTTTCAAAGATACATATCTGCTCGGAAATATTCCGAAATGTTGCTACTCCTTGTATAATATTGAAAATACTCAGAGTTCCTACTCATTCCACATTTCTCCGAGTATAGAATGTGGCTAAAAGCAGAGGTAAAGGCTCGCTTGTGCATGCCACTGACCGCAGAGCAAATTGTGCAGCAGTTTATTCCATCAGAGATGCCCGAGATGCAGCTCGTTGTTGGATGGGATGGAGGATGGAGGATTTTGAACGGAGGATGCGGGATGGCGACTCCTGAATGCGGGCTAACAGCAGAACGAGCTCTGTGCCGGCTGTGGTTCCATTTGTAGGATGATGTGTTTGATTCCGCCACCGGTCCACCGGATTCGCCATTCCATTTGCGATGCATACATGGCAGGCGTCCCCTTAGTTCAATTCGGTTCGGTGCAGTGCCGTTCAGTGGAGCTCAGCTCATTTCTGCAGCCATTGTGCATGACAAACAAATGGCATTGCAAACATTTTCCCATGTCGCCCAGCCATTTTGCCCCCCCTTCGGGTGTCTTCCTTTTCCCAGTCACATCCCGGTATTACTTACCATGGTAACAGATTAGATTTTGTGGTTAACAAAATGTTTGGCCACAAAGTCTTTCAAATGAAAATTCATTGTGAGGCACTCTTAAATAAGCTGGAATTGCAAAGGGCTTAAGGATGATGTATGCATAGTTGTGGGTTTCGATATATTGGATCTGTATTAAGATGAGAGAGCAGCTTTGCATTCTGCTCTTCCCAGAGCTTTAGCTTTGCATTTAACTAACCAAAATGTAAGAGATTGGAATTATAAGTAAACTTCTCTTGATTAATAAATGCCAGATTCAAGGATAGAAAATAATTTATTTGTCACGACATATGGTTTTATTACCGACATTGCTTTAATCTTCATTCCAGCATCCGTCCCTTAAATTGTCCTAAAAAGTACGCTTGGCTTTGCGATGACCAGATAAGTCGCTCCCACTGTTTCATTCATTTCCTGTCCAGTTGGAACCTGGCCCTCTGATTGCTTACACTCCTGTGGCACTAAGCACACCAACACACACACGCACATTTGGCCAGGGGGACGAGCACACGGATACATATATAATCCATTATAAAACTGTTTACATAAGGTTTCTTTAAATTGGTTTATTGTTGTGGCGTTGGACTGGCCTTTTGTCGGAGAAGGGGTGCGGGGCGAACAACTGCTAAGCCCTTAAAGCAGCAAACTACACAACCGCACGAAGGACCCTGGGATATATTCCGATTCCAGGAGCTACACTCAGAAAAAAAATCGCCCTTAATTTTAGAAAATCGCCCGTGATTTTAAAGCGCCATTGAATTAAGAAAATTTTTCTTGATTCTAGAAATTTTTTCTTAAGTTTATGGAAATCCGCCATTAATTTTTTTTTAAATCGAATAAGAAGAAGAGTCGTTGAATTTTTTCTTGGATTAATGGCGATATTTTCTTGGATTAATGGCGATATTTTCCCTACTGTTTTCTTGAGTTAATGGCGAAATCGCCTTTGATTCTTGAAAAAAAATACCTATTTTTCAGGAAAGTTGTGTAATTTTTTGGTATTCTAGTATGGTGGCCTAGCTGTTAGAGGCGTCCGGACACTAAACATGTGCACAAAAGTCGCCGCGGAAACCGCGGTTCGACTTCACGCAGGGACGAGTCTATTTTTTTTTTTTTTTTATAATTAGGGTTTTGTTTAGTATAAAATATTTTCAGTTTTGGTTTTCTTTTCACTGAATTGTTAAAACTATTGTTAACAAGATTTAATTAAAGTAATTGCAATTGGTATACCAATAATTCGACCGGTGACACTTCATGCATCTTAAGCCATTGCATTGCAAGAAGCACGCGTGGCCGAGTGGTTAAGATGTCTCTCTATGGTGCGAACGGTCTCGGGTTCGAGTTCAGGTCGAGGTATGAATTTTTCCTTAAGTCTTTTATATGTTTACAAAAAGTTTTTTCTGTACTTAAAATGCATTGTAGTTTAAAAACATTTATAAAAAATTTGAATTTAAATTAAATAAATACAAATTTACACCATTTTCACGATATGATTTGCATTAAAACAGAAAAGAGGTCCTCTTAGTTCGCAAACCCAAATGCAAAAGTGATAAAAAAATCAGTCGCACAAAATTAAAAAAAAAAAGTTATAAACAAAAATACTTTTATTTTTCTATTTTCAAGAAAATTTTTCTTAATTTTAGGGGTTTTTGCCGTAAAATGCAGAAAATTGGTATTGATTTTAAGAAAGGCAAAACCGTATATTCAAGAAAATTATTTCTATAATTAATGGCGAGTCGCCGTTGGATGAAAATCATAGGCGATTTTCTTGAATCAATGGCGAATTTCTTGAATCAATGGCGATTTTTTTTATGAGTGTAGGAGCCAGGAGCGCAGAGCAGGGCAGAGCTATTCGTTGTCCACAGCATGTGTGGCCTCTAAGCGCCTGCCATTAATAATGCAATTGTCGGGATTGCTGATAAATTGCTGTGGTTTGACAATTTGCACAGCACAACCGCAAACGAAAAATTGCAAAAAAGTGAAAAGAAATCGAGAAAAAAAAACTAGAAAATAAACAAAACAAATTTGGCGGGTTGGAAAAATAAAAACAGTTTGACAACTCAATTTTGGTTACGTAATAAAATCAAATTATAACCTTTGGCAATGTCAGCGTATACCTTTTATTATTTTAGTTAGCTTTATTCATTTTCGTTTGGCAAATAAATCGCAATTGCAATTTCGGTAATTGGCGGTTCCACGTGACGTATGCGCAATTCCTCCATATACGTCAATTAAAATTGATCTGCGATAAAGGCAAATTAATAGAAATGATTGTGAATGTGTTATGAGCACGAAAAGGGGTGTGGCCTAACCCCCTTCCCCAAACTGAACAATTAGCGAAAGTCAATGTGCCAAATTGAATATTCATAGTGGTGGAAATATTTGCATGCACCACGTAGCGTATAAGCAATAAAAATGTCACGCACAAGTTGAGATATAATTCCAGCATTTGTGCGACAGAGGGGTACATATGGATTTAAGTTAACGAGGGGGAGGGGGGGAGAGGGCGAATGGAAAACGGTAATTGAATTTTCCAACATTTGCTGACGATAATGATGAGCATAGTGTTCCCCATAAACAAGCAGAGCGTGAACAAATATAAATGAAAAGCAGAATGTTATGTGGCTTAAATTATCCTGGAAATTGTGGGAAAATTACTTAATTTTAATTGAAAAAAACATTACAAGCGAAAACACTAGTTTATATATTTTTAGAGTTCCCCCAAATGAAAAATAAACGTATTTCAATGAAATTTCTGAGAGTCACAGTTACTACACCTAGAAAAAAATATATAAAAAATTTTATTTTAGAAATAATGGACTTATCATAATAAATAAGGGACTTCAAAAATATACGTCTCTTAAATATTTAATTTAAATTATAATTTTTACCTTAAATATTTATAAGAGGCATATTTTTAAGGCCATTATTCCTAAAATTGAGGTCAATTTTTTTCGTGACTGTAGAAAGGGTAATAAGTAGCTTATGCTCGTGACTTTTCTTGGACTTCATTTCCCAGCAAACATTCTTTGCCCTGCTAATTATTTTAGAAAAAACCTTCTCTTTAATCCCTAATCCTTTCCGTATCCCATCATGCCCCCAGCTACCCTGCAGCTAATTAGTACAAGAGGACGCTCCCGGTCGCAGTCCAATCTTATTATGCTGCTCATTCCTCACCCTCTCAGTTCCAATCAAGTTCCCGCCCAATGTCAAAGACAAGCCCAAGGTAATGTCACTGATTACGATTACTGTGTTGGACTTATCGCTCGTTCGTTACGTTCCTTCTCCGTGTGAACTATGCGCTGTACAGCTCCCCGAAGTATGCTAAGCATTTCAGAAATTGAAATTTATAAAACGGCTAAGACGCAGAATCTTGGCAGCAGGCAGCCAGGAAGTCAGCCAGCCAAATGTAATGGCAAGCGAGATTTTCCCCAGTCAATGGCTTCAATTTGCTTTTACGAGACTGAAGACTGGAGCAGGAGTACCCGTAAACTATTTGCTGGGGAGGAAGTGTCCCGTGGAATGCCAGCAATCTCGGCTGTGTTTGCAGCATCATTTGCGAAATGTAATTGCCGCAATTACCGTAAATTTCTGTTCTGAATTGTTGTCGCATTAAAGTTAATTTCAGTTGTCTTTTGTTTTGCCACTATTTCAGAATTAGAAAAGGAGCAACTTTCCCTTTTTTTTTGGTCGAATCAAAACACATTTGTCACCCGTCAAGCGACGACGGCCTGTTGCACATAGTTTTGAGCAGAGCTTTTTTCTCTTAGCTCTTCGGGCACTCTCTCTTAGAATTTTCCCCTAAGAGAGTCGGGTTTTTGACCAATTTTCGGCGGAATCTCGATTCCGGCTTTGTCCATTATGCTAAGTGCGCCAGCTACACTTTGATGCTGCCAATGCCTTCGCTGCGCCTTTGCTTTTTATGCTAAGCACCTGCACATTAGGCCGTTGATGGTTATTAGGCGAAAGTAGTTGGCCCCCCACAACCTTGGCCAGGTGTTTCGGGCCTCGAGCTCGGCACAACACCCACGAAGGTGGGCGGGCAAAGAGATTGCACTTTTTTCGCCGTAATGGAATTAGAACAGACGCTCGGATGTAAGGCACAGGATGCAGGCTGTCTGCGATGCTAATTGGATCCGTTTTAATTGGATTAATGTGTTGGGCCGGCAGGCTGGGTAATCAAGTCGAATTCTAAGGCAACTCTATGACGGCAAGGGGCCAAAGTAATATGTGACAGAGGTTACATGTGGGGAAATTAGGATGGTGAATGGAAAGTCGTTAGCTTTAGGTATAGAAAATAATTCACTTGGCATCACAAACTTAAGAGGAGCTAAAGAGCGTTTTTAATTTTTATAAAATTTGTTTTGTTTTTAATTTTGTATACCCATTGCTTACAGATTTTATGCTTAAAGTGATTTTCTGGTGTACAATTTTAAACTATTTATTTACAAAGACATTTAGCAATATATTTATACCCATTACTCGTAGAGTAAAAGGGAGAAGGAAGCGTTTCCGACCCTATAAAGTATATATATTCTTGATCGGGATTACTAGCCTATTCGATCTAGCTATGTCCGTCTGTATGAACGCTGAGAATTCGGAAACTACAAAAGCTAGAAGGTTGGGATAAATCACACTTATACTTATACAAAGCCAAAAATGTAGAAGAAAATTTTAAAATCGGACAATCCATTAAAAAGTTATGAGCAAAATAGGATTGGCCGCTAGATGGAGCCAGTAGCTTTGGCGACTGCATATCTCCATCTCCCTCACACTCCCTTTAGCTGAGTAACGGGTATTTGATAGTCGAAGTACTCGACTATAACGTTTTCTCTTGTTTTTATTCCAAATCTCAAATCCCATAATAAACGCACAAGGGATTTTATATTCCTTCAAGCGAATTCAAGCCGAATTGTAAGATATAAGCTTAAGGTGAAATTGGCCTACTCGAAAACAATTGCCATCACTCGATGACTGAAAAAGCCAGACAAGCCACAATTTGTTTAGCACTATTTGAGTTAAGCATCTCCTTTTCAAACAAGACAAAGTTGCGTCATCTCCCTTTGTTTTGCCTAGATACGTGTAAAATGAAAAGTTTCCCAAAACCAAAATCACGAACGTAAATCAGTTAACTTGTAAACAACATAGAGGGTAGCACACACACACACGCACACCTTTAAGTCTTGGCTGTGTGTTATCTCAAAAAACTTTCGCACATGTCTCCTGTCACCTCATTTGCAAAATTGAAAGCCAAAACTTGGGCGAAAAGTTGGCAAGGATGCGGATAGCGGAGGCATGTGGATTGTACACCTCCTGCCTGCCTAGCATGTTGTCTTCTGTCTCTCGTTTGATGTAAAATAAATTGACATTTAGTTGCCGATGTACCCACAGCACTTTCCCTCCTCCTAAATCCAGATTTTGCCGAGGCAATTCCTGCCCGAAAGTGTCAAAACGTGTTAATAGATTTCCAACGTTGTCAAGTTTGTGGAAATATTTAGTTGCATATTTAAATTCACATCGTAGCCCGAGGAGTCCAAGAACTCTCGTTCGGTACGGCACATCCACACAGCCTGCAATCCAGCTTGATGCTGACACATTTCGGGTTACCTTGGCAACTGTTTCTTGATGTATGTTGCCACACGGACCTGGCCCCCGGTGGCTTGGCTCCGGCTTTCCTTGATTTTCCCAGAACACACTCCTTTCGGGACACTAACTGCTGCCGTTTCACCTGATTGCATATCTGTGAAACAACATCGACAGTATGCTCTGCTTTCATTTAGCAGAAAGCGCCTTGTGGGAAATGTTTGTTATCGTTAGAGACGCCTTTCAATATGCATTGCATTTGCATTTCTAATTTCTTTTCCTGCCAGGAGCGATGCGTCGTTGATGGAGCAGGAGTCAAAGGAGGAGGATATATGTGAGTTTGACTAAAGGCCTTGTGACTCAGATTTTGCTGGTAATTAAATTTCATTAAATTGGGGGAACTAAAGTGTAAATGTGTAATTATTAACCACAGAGCTTTGATTGTGTGCTAGGTTCAGAAGTGAGCATTAATTAATTTCTTAATCAAATATAGAATGGTATTATTTTATTATAGATTTTTTGTAAACCACTTTAGGTAATTTATCCAAGATTTTTATAATTTTCACATTATTAGTTTTCAGACAGTCATATTTTAAAATGTTATTTATTTATGACTTAATGTAATTTGGTCAGTTTAATTTTTTCTAAAAATCCCTTCCTTTCATTCCCTCTAAACAATGACTTTTCCATCTATTTTTCAGCTTACTTTGCATTTTCCTTGGAAATGTTTACCCCGACTAGTTCAAAGTCACCCTCAGCTGACTTTTTGCTCCCCTCTGCGAGAGGCGGTGAACCCAATATTAAAATCATTTGCCGTTCTTTATAAGTATGGCCAGCGGAGGAAAAACAAATACTTGCACTTGATTTTTATTCATGACTTCATTTAAATGGAAATTATTAGTGTCATTTGTAGCCAGCGAAGCCCCCCGAAAAAGCCGACAGTGAAATGAGAATTCTGAATATCTCATAAAATGGCATTTAGGCCAAGGGAGGAAATTGCCAGGGAAAATGAACCATGGCAACCATGTCGCATGTGACCTTGGCTAAGTTTTCCTTCGGCGCCCGGCTCTCCATTTCCCCCTGGGTCTCAGTCTCAGCTGTCCTTCCTGGACGTGTTCTTGTTCTTTCTGGTTCGGTTTTTGTTGCTCTGTTTGGAAGGACCCTCAACCATAATGTTTGCATAATTTACTTTCGTTTGCGTTTAAAGGTTTTCAAATTACTTTTTAATTTGGTTTTTCCGTCTTGAGTTACGCGCACAAAACGGCGATGAATGGCAACAAAAACAAGTCAAATAAATATGCAAATTTGTTCGTTCCTGTTTTCGAGGGTTTTATTTATTGAAAAATGGTTAAGCAAGTAAGAGAGATTCGACAGGGAGTCTGGCCATATGGAGGCAACTTTTGCAAAAATGTATTGGACTTAGTACAAAGTAGATGCAAAGAAGCAATTTCTATCGCTTGCTAAGAATAAATTTATGGAGGCTTACCTGAAAGTTTTACCTTTTGGCATATCATAATAAATATTACGTAATTTCATGGACAATTTCTGGCGCCATTTCGCTGATAAAATATTACTTTTAAAACAATTACTTCATGGACAAACCAAGCGAGCCTTATTCACAGGCTGGGGCGAACACTTTCATTGATTGCCACTTTCACTGCCAAACAAAAGACATATTTTCCGACAAAAGAATTGCACTGAAGGGAGCACAAGGTCTGCCAGCGATTAATATTGCAGAAAATTATTAATTATGCATGCGACACAGGGTAGAAAATGGGAATTCCAGTGTCTGCTTGGGCTCAGATAAAAAGCAGCAATAATGCAGCTCACAAACCAGCGGAGGGAAGCTCAGCGAAACTTTGAAAACTTTTGCTTTCGACGGCGACGGATATTTGATATTTTTGCTGCACTGACAGCGTCGAGAACTTTGCCATCTACGTGGCACCAGACCCCTGAACTACGGAAAAGCGAAATATTAACAAATTTTGTATCAATATTTGAACGTCGCTAAGTTGAAACAATGGCAGACTTCTTTGAAAACTAGATTTTTATTTACTGTGCAATCTGAAAGAATTTTGGAGTTAATTATGAACTCAATACTAAATAATTTATTAGTAATTAGTTTGAGTAAAATGTAAAATAAAATATTCGTAAAATATTCAAATATAGTTATATTTAATTTTACATTTTTTCCCAATCTTTAACACCCCTGGGAATTTTCTGGGAAATTAACTGCATACTTAAAGGCAGCCTTATGTGTGTTTTTAAACCTCAAGAGATGTGAAATCTGTATAACGAGAATATAGAAAATTTCGCTTGAAAAAATATCGACAGTTTGCTATTTTTCGATATATAAAATGTGTTTTACCTTGAATACATCGATATAATCGATTCAATATTGTAAAAATATCGAAAAAATCGATAATTTTTCAGCTCTAATATAAAATCCATTTATTTTCTTTCTGTGTTGTTTCCGGATTCCTGCACTCAATGGCAATAGCCAAACAATGATAAACCTCAGGAGCCTCTCACTCGTGATGTGGAGAGGACATTGGCAGAGTCTCGACAAGGGCTCATTTGTAATTCAACTCGGCCGGGACATTGATGTGTGAGTGGCAGCCTTGCACTTGGCATGTGCCTAAGTATCTGGGCTGCCGGGTGCGGGCGCTCTGTGCGGCATGTATCCTTGCAATCCCTGCAATCCCTACTTGTCGGTGAGCACGTGCCTCCGAGTAGCTGGTTGCTGCTGCCACACATGCAGGCGACTAATGGCTGTAGCCCAGTTGGCTCTATTTCAATATGGATGGATTGCCGAGTGCTTAGCTTTCGGCCAGCAGCAAGTCATGCATAATGTCTCTCGACTCCTCGAAATCCTGGTTCTCCGATTCCCGGAGAGGGTGCGTTTCTCCTACTCCCAGAACATGCGGTTGTGTCAATTTGGTGCAATTACTTCGGTTGCCGTTTGGCATAAATTAATTGCAATACGGTACCCACTTGATATATGCGACGTATTAAGGCCTCGTTGCCACGTAATTAAAATTGTGCAATAGTAAATCAAACTGAAGTGTGTGTGTGTGTGGGGATGTGCGAATGTGTGAAAGGCGATTTAAGTGACGTTAATGGGTTGCATTTAAGATTGATTTCAGTTGGGGTTTTGCCAAAATGTCCCACTGTAAAAGGGAAATTACTTTACTTTTCAGTATTTATTTATGAAAATTCTAAATCAAATATAATTTTTTGGAGCTTACACATTGAAAAAGTATGATTTTCTGAAAATTATAGTTTTTACTTCCCAAATAAATAAATGTAGTCCATACATTTTTTTTCCAAGCTATTCAAATAAATTCTTAATGCATATTTCACTTGATATTTCTTTCAAAATGCTCCACTTAACATTTTCTTTCGGTGTACTTTTTTGGGCTCAGCTGCCACTTGGCTCAATGCGAATATCCATTGACGCCAAATGTCAAATGAATAACCAAACAGCTTTACAAATAAATTCCAGGAACTGCAAATAAAGAAACGAGTAAATAAACAAACAAACAGAAGGCGAAAGGAAAACACGTAAAATAGGAAAATTCCTTGGCCAACGAAAATGTTGAGCTGCAAGCTGAAAGGCAAATAAAAACAGAAAGCTGAAATCAGAAAGTGAAAAGTTGTAAACAAAATGCGTTGTATTAACGGGCAAACCGCCCACTTCCCCAAAAAAAATCGAAGGGAAGAAATTCGAGGAGCACAAACTCCCCCCAAAATTTATGTGCAATCAGTCCGACACGTATGCGCTACGTGTGTGTGGGCGTGGCACCACCCACCGCCCACCATGTCCTGTTCGACATTGACACCCGCAAAGAAACGGCCAACAGCGAATGCCACTAAAACCAAAAACCCAAAAATGCCAAGAGCAAGAACAACAAGCTCTGACCTCTAGGACTAAGATGGTGGGCGTGGAAGGGGGCGTGTGTCGGTGTAAACTGGGCGAGTGTGTGTGTGTGTGCGAGAGTGGAATTGTTAGGCATACAAGCGGTCCATTCCATTTGTCATGTGTTTGTGTTTATTTTGGCAAACGCACATTACACTGGACAGCAGAGAAATCGCAATCAAATTTAAGAACGAATCTTAAACTATTTTATTAGTTTTATCTAATGATTTAAAAGATTTTTGAAATAAAATAATGGTAATTTCCCCACTACTTTTATTAACCATTATTTTATTATAAAAACCTTAATATAACCTTTAAATGAAAGAAAATTCCAATGTCTTGTAGCTCAGTGACTCAGACAATTCGGTTGGCGCCTTTTTTCTACGGCCATTAATATGATTTTTATGCCCCGTTGTTGTGGGTACTTTACCACAAAGTTGTTTGCTAATGTGCTCGGAATTTTGTGGAAATGACAGTCCCTCGAAAAGTGCGTTCTTTGCCCCGCCGTCCCGCCGCCCACTTCGTTTATTACTTTCTCCATTTCGCTGTGCAATTAGCGATGTTTAAAACCTCGAAAGCATTACCCATACGCACCGTGGCCGGCCTGATAGGTCGTATGCCAATTACACAACCGCAAGCAGACGCACACAGCCACACTTCGGCGGCCTCCATTTACAGTCAATTATGCAAAATAAGCACACCAATATACACCAACACACACACACAAACACCACCTGAACACTGAGCTCATTCTCGTTCGCTCCCACAATCCCCTTTACCCAGAAGCCCCTGTCCCGAGACTGTGAAATTGGATTGGCCATAATGCAATTGGAAAGCCAACTTTGTAGGCCCTCGGGGATGCGGAATTAACGAGGCTGCTGGGGCCAGATATGTAAATCGATTAGCCATTCCAAAGCTCGTATTCTTAACGATTTAAGATTTAAATTACATAAATATAGCACTTTAAGATGGGGCTAATGTAAATACAAGAGTATAATCAATTAAATTAAAATTTTGAAATGGTTATTAGCATTATTTTGTTTATTTTATGGATTTTACATACATTTTTGTCTAAATCCTACCTGTAAATAAAAATTTTAAACATTTTTAAAGTCAGCCTATCTTTTAGCCAGACAATCTAATGGATTTTTATACAACATCTGAGTGATTCTTTATATTATGTATAGATTTATTCTTTATGGTATCAAAATAAAGTCCTATGACACCTTAAAAAAATTGAAATCCATATAGAAAACAAATACTTTATACATTTATACTAAATACATTTCCTAAAATAGATTTAAGAGAGAAATATTCCATTCTGCCTTTTTTATTGACATAAACCTTATGTTTATGTCGCTATTACAAACGCATTTAGTATTTGTTCAAATCTTCAGCCTTTGTCAACTTACTCTGAAATTTAATTTTCACTTTTGTTTAATTAAAGTTTTCCTTGTACTATTTCTTTAGCACAATACCCCTTTTAACACCTTCTTCCAAGGCTGAGTCGCCTGTCTCCTGAGCTTTCATTTATTCATTTATGGATACGAGTGCCTCATCATTTCCACCACCCTCCCACCGTCTTTCATGGCCCTGCATTTGAGTTTGGGTTCTGCAGAACACCAGGGGAATGCAAGTTATGTCCGGCAAACAATGCGAACAATGGGGACCACCTTTGCATAAATAAAAGGCGAGTGCTGAATTTACCATTTACCATTATGGAAGGGAATTTCACTGGGACGGTGAAAGGATCCGGGCATTCAGGACATTTCCCAGCATGCGTGTGCGTGGGTAAACATTTCACTATTTGAAAATTAAATGGATTTCTATTTGGCCTTACTGTCAGGACGAGGCAACTACTTGATGTCTGCCTCTCTGGCCAAACACTCAACCACTTCCCGGGCACTTCCACCAACCACTGGCAAGTGTATGGAAGTACGTTGGCATATGGTGTGTGCCACTGTGGCTATCCCCCATTTTTTGGAGTGCCTCCCTTTACCAGGAAAAATCCCCTGAAATCCCCACACCAGTGTCAAAAACAGAGCTGCGTTAGGAACGTCCTGGGGGCGGGTTCTTAAGTGTTCGTAATGATTGCGGCGAGCTAAACTAAACTAAACTCGACTTGACTAGAAGCCAGTTGTCAGTGTCATCGTCGGTTGAACTCCAGGCAACGCCATCCCACCATAACCCAGCATAACCCACCGAAACCCCCTCGGCGTCGTCATTTTGAAGCACCGCCTAGGGAAAATAGTGTTAATGATGCTGATCTCGGAGCACACGCGCCGCATCCTCGAGTGCTTTAATGGCATTCCCCATCGCCACTCCACTCCACTCCATCCCCGTTTCGCGTGGTCTCTTTTTGTAGTTTTAAATTTTTATGGCCATGTTGCGCACTTCAACTGGCAATTGTGTCCTCGCAGTCGCCGCCAAAGCGAAAGTTTTGTGGTCACATGAAACTCAATGGTCTTCATCAGACTGCGGCTAGCTGGAATGGCTTTCATTCGAAAGGGTTAGCCAAATTGGCCAGTTGAATCTTAAATCTCTGGTGGAAAAGTTACCCCTATGAATTCTTTAAAGGTTACCGATTTAATTATTTATTAAGATTGAAAAGTATGTACCTAGAAAATAAATTATTGCGAAATGTAAAAAAAGATGTTGATAAAGGATAAAGAATAAATTTAAAGAAAACTGTTAGTTCCCAGGCATAAATAACTTAGTTAACAAATAAAAAAGTATTGTTTTCAAATAGTTTTTATTGTTTTTAATTTAAAGGTTAGGATATTGAACCTTATTCTGTACTGTGATTAAATATGTAGTTTGCTTGGCCATATGTTTGCTTGGCCAACAACCTTTTCCATCGATTACACAGCGTCCCGTTCGCTTACTAAGGTATTGTAATAAATTGCTTTTGTGGAACTTAATTGATTAGCCTTGATCAGCTGCGCTCCAGGACATCAGACTGGGGGAGGAAAGCTGGAGGACTTGGCAAACACCTCGAAAGTGGCACTGGCCTCGAGTTGGTCAGTCGCCGGCGCCTCCAATCTATTTATTCATCCCGTGTTTATTTCTTCGCCGTTTCGGGCCGTTGACTGATGGTTTATTACTCCCAGATATATATATACATTTAGACCGACGTGTTGGCCTTGCTGGCCAAGGTGGGAAAAACAAGAAGACTTGCCCGGATCGGCTCATTTCACTAATAGTAAAAGTAATCACATAAGCGGAACCAGTTGGTAAGGAAGGAGTCTCCCAAGGGTTGTGATTAGGTAAATTGATTTCGAATAGATGGCTAAAGTATGTTTTTCTGAATACATTTTATTTTGTATTTCGTTAAGCCTTCTGAAGGATTATATTCTTATACTCAAAATAAAACTTAAAATGAAATATAAAAAAAAAAAAAATTTTCCATAAAATTTCACTTATTAAGGATATTTTGGTTCTTATTGAAGATATTTTAACTTTTACAGCAGTGCTGCCATTTTGTGCCTATTCCAAAAAGATCTGACATTTATTTAACGGCTTTATCCTGAAAGAATTCTAAGCATACCCTTTCCGGAAATCTATTCTTTTTTCAAAAATATGTTTTTAGGTGTTACTTTTTTATTTGTAGTAAGGCCTTTTTTATTATCAGTCTCGCAGTTAAGCACTTAAATAATACCTATGTATTTATATGATAAGAGAGACTTGAAGTAGACAATAGATTTTCTTTATAGCCAGATTTTTTCTATATTTTTTGACGATCTAAAAAAAAGATGAAATATCTTTTCCTTAGAAACTTTTAAACCTTATATCAGCTCGCTTTTACTGCCAAAGAAAACGTCCACTTAGCTTACTCAATTAAATCCAAAAACTTATTAACTTCAGCAAAAAGAAGTTTCCGTTGGTTTAATTGCAAACTACTTAATCATTTATCCAATCACAGTCCACAGTCCGAACAATCGTTGCTATGGAGGCGGAAGATCCCAGTGGCGTCCCCATTCAATTAAAGTAGTTTCTGCTGATGCTGCGACTTTCCCCAACGCCTTAATGCAATTGAGCCACGTCAGAGCTGAGTCCGTATATTTGTACACAAAAAAAATTAGAAAGCTTGTTCTATTTTTGGCATATTTTATTGTCTCTGCTTAAATAAAAATGTTAATAAATTAATTTTAAAAAATAAATCAATATATTTTCTTTAACCATATAATTAATATTTTAAGAATATTAGATAATCCTGAAATATAAAATAATTTTTTACAATGATCAAAGTTATAAAAACTATAAATATTTTAAAATACAAGTTATTTAAAAATGCAAATTAAAAAAAACAATACATTTTTCAAATATTATAATTTGTATTGGTACCTACCATTTTCCAACAGTCACATTATTTAACAAATAAAAAATCATTCAACTGGCTTTAGTTTCTCGCAGTGTGCCCGTATCTCTGGCCATGTCCATCGACCTCGGCAGGGGAGCATTTGACAAGCGTGTCGTGTTACCAGCGCCTTATGCCTGTCTCTGTGTGCTGCATTAGCCCGGCTTTATCCGAGCCACTCACACTGAGGCACATATGCTGATGGGGGCGGCAGAGCTAGGGGGTGGAGCTAGGGGGTGGAGCGAAAGCCGGGAAAGTCGGGGGCCTCTGCCAGCCTTGTCACTTATGCAAAATCCCCTAATGGAGGCATGCCGAGGTGTAAGAAAAACAACAAAAAACGGATAACTCGAGCATGCCAATGCAGCCTGGATGCTGTTGCTTTTCTCTCTTTTTTCTTTTTGCTCGTTTTCTTGCCATTACATACAAATGCTCTTTAAGCGGATTTCGTAGCGTTTTACTTGTTTGCCATTGTTAAACTGAGTGCTCAGCATAAGGCTGCGACTCCCAGGCGACCGCTGGTCCAGCAGGATACTCGTTAAAGCTGAGCAGGTCCTTGCTATTTTTCGGATGGTTTCGGGACATGTGGGTCAAAAGGAGGAGATCAGAGTATAATGAATTGATTTTTAAAAAATTAATTAAAAACTTATCAAATATGTAAATCCAACAAAACTTTTTCATAAACTTTAAGTGAATTAAAATAAATTTTTTCGCATATTTTAAGGGAATTTTTGATTTTTTTATCCTCAGCCATCATCTCTCTGGTTTACAGGTAATTTTCTTCGTCGGTCACGATGTAAAGTATTATTCCTAATTTGAAACAAAAAATCAAAACTCGACCGAAAGTGCTTAGGCATATTTTTCTTAACTTTTTCTTTGGGGTTTGTTGACCAAAAAAAAAAAGAGAACCAGCGGGGAACAGTTGGCAAACCCTTTTAATTATGCCAGAACATGCTCAAATATTTTCCTTATGGCCGCTTCACTCTTCGCTGCTTAACATTAATTAATTCTCGGCTTACGGCAAGCTCAAGTGTGTGTGGATGTTTGGCCTGCTGACTTGGGACCGGAAAAGTCAACGTTGGCTGCCCAATTTTTAATTAAATTATACAAAAGTATATTTGCCTAATTTGATAAGAAATCACTTAGCCAAAAAAATTGTTCAAAAAGTATATACGTTTTGGAAAGCAATTTTTGTATTTGGTTATAAAAAATGAGAAACTAAAGAGTAGGCTAAATATTTTCTGCAATACTTCTGTTTTTCGATATTCATGCGGTAAAACTATTGTTATCCTTGTCCCCTCTCGAACTCTAGTGATATTACATATGCTAAGAGTTAGGGCTTTGCGCCATACGTCCTAGGAATTATTCTCCTTATTGGTCCTTATTGGTCCAAATCAGGCGTCAACTTCCACCCATTGAAATCAATCAAGTATAAGGCGCAGACGTTGCGATTTTACGAGGCGAGCGGCATCAAAACCAGCGACAAAAAGTAAGAAAAGAAATGTCATAAAACTTATTTACTTAGCACCAGCCAAATGGTCCACGCAGAAGTCAGGTCAGGTTCTCCTTAAACAAAAGGCGAAAAGAAAGCTGAATAAAGCGAAGTAAAAGCTCTGAAACAAGCGGAAAGCAAAGTCGAGTCAACGAAAATGGGGCTGTCAATAATCATAAAATTCCTGGGGGGCAAAAGTAGGGGAAAATACCATATCGGGGGGGGAAAGGAAGCGAATGAGAAATGAGATTCCAGGCGATGAGCTCCTACTTGAATTTGTTAAATTGCCTGTGAATGACAAATATTGTGTTATAATTTCTATTAAGAAAATTAAGCAGCGGCACCACATTGCGTATGCGCATTATTTAATTTGTCTAAGTGTTGTCGCAATAAAGTAGTCGTGAAATTCGGTCCATTTTCGGATTTAAAAAGTACTGTAAAAGCGGGAACATCTTAAAGGCCTCGCCTCCAATGGCGTCTAATGGACAGTGACATAAGACACAGACTGACAGCGTGGCCCAGACAGCTTTCAGCCCAATCCCTCTTACCGTCCAAAACGGAGGGCCTAACGTGTTTGGACATGGCCAAGAAGCGTAGACAATGGCAGACACAAAGCGACTTCAAGTGGGTGGCAAACATGCGCGGATCCACGGGGGGTGATACGGGTGATATATCACCCCCCACTCGGGTGAAAATTGAAAGGAAATTGGTATTCAAAAAGTATGCAACATAAAATTTGTTCTAATATCACCCCCCACAACAAAATCCTAGATCCGCCACTGGTGGCAAACATAAAAATGGTTTCTTTAATTTTGTAGCACGACAACTTTCCCCTCCGCCAAAAGCTTTATGAATTTTATATGCATCCGAAGAGAGTGCTTCATAATATTCGAGTTGATTTGGGGCAAAATCAAAATGGCAAAGTTCGGTTTCAGCCAAATACTGTTGCCGACCCTCAGGCTTAAGCACTATAGAAATCGATTTGCCATCAGATAAATACCTAGGTGATAATAAATGCTAGGAATAGTTCATGTCATAAATCATTTAATTGGAAATCCTCTCAAGCTAAGACGGCAATGTGATAAATCTGATATAGCGGTGTATTTTGTTCCATAATTGTTATGTCGCTTTAAAACATAAATAACAGATTGATTCTTCAGGGGTTTAAACATTATATTGAACCGTAAAATCTTTCATATTTTTTAGGGAAAAGAATCTCTTTACTCTTTTAAGAAATGATTCTCTATTTTTACAGTTAACTTAAAAATTGAACGTTTAAAAGTTAATTGCGATTTTTCACTTCTCATATGCGGCAAAAGGGAATAATACGAAATCAAGAGTCCGCAATGAATGGCGTTAAGGTTCGTTGGCTGGACGTCTCCACAACTCATCAAAATGAGCAGCGGATACTTAATCTGATTTACTTGGCTCAGTCGAGTCGGAGCCAACAGGATAGCAGCTGAAGCTCTGGCAAACCGAGCAAACAAGCGTCTTCATAAAAAGCGACATCTCGACCGGGCCAAGAGTGGTTTTCTCGGAGGATGGTGGGGCAGGTCGTGCCGGGGGAGGAGTGCCAATGGTGGCCCAGGACCATGGCTGCCATGGGCTGCTCGTAGCCGGCGTTCTGCGGCGTTGTGTACATCATAAAAGAGCGATAAGATAACCATGCCCAGCGACGACCGACCGTGGCACTTGACTCTGCTCCAAACCCTCGTTGCCCGACTTCCTTTGTCCGTACTCAAACATACTTTTGATACCCTCATATATTCCTTTACTGGCTTAAAGGATTAATATTTAAATATTATTATTTATATTAGAATTTAATAAACTTATATGTTCTAAAATATAAATTCTTTTTTAACTGTTTATAAATTACATCATTAAAAATGTTTACAAAATATGTATACTACAATAATTCAAGTTAAATTTAATTTAAGCATTCTTAGGCGTATTTAAAATGGTTTTCGACTAGGTATTATTTTAAAGTCCCCTGCCCTTTAAAGGGTATCCCCATTTATCTCCTAGTGCTATATTTGATTTTCATTGCCCGACGGCTTTGGTCCATCTCCCACCAAACAAGCACCTCCTGCTCCTTTTGCTCCTCCTACTTCGTTTGGTTTCTGAGCTGGCAGCATCTTTAGTGTGATTTATTTGGGCAGAGCACAATGTACTTTCATTTCAAATAAATCATAAATTTCAACGCACCGCCTTGCAGTACACAATTGTTGTTGATGTTTCTCCAGCTCCAGATTCTGCCACTCCCAATAATAATTTTTGCCCATTTCCCACCGTTTTCTTCCAGCATTTTCAAGCCTGAGTTGCTATGTCATCTGGCCTATGGCCGCGCTGCGACAGCAATTGAGTTATCCAAAAAGGCTATCTAAACAGAAAGAAAGATGTATATGCGTTGAGATATTTTATATTATATTTATTGTATTTTTATGGCACTTGGGCATTTGGCCTAAGACGCCCGCCGTTTTGTTTGCCCGTTTGAAAAATGTAAAACGGATCTCGACCCTCTGCAAGGCCGCAGGGAGAATTATAAGCTAAACGCGACATGCATGGCTAAAGGGAATGGGAATGGGGTTGGTTTGGGTTGGGCGAAAGGGTCGGAAAGTGGGTGGTTCTATCCACTCGAAGTACTGACCAAGTTGAGCAGGAAACACATGATTTGTGACGCTTTTTGTTAAGCCAGCTAGTCAAGTGAGATTTAGTTCGCTATTATTTGGCCTGTAAGTTTAATTTACAGGCAACACTTTACAGCTTTTTAGCTGTTACAATTATTTAATAAACTCCTACATTTTTTAAACATATTTTTATATAAATTTAACTAGATTTTCTTTATTAAATTTATCACAATTTTTTTAGCTACTTTCTACTAAAGCTCCATCATCCGCAAAATTACTCAAATGCGAGTCACTTCCTTTTCCTTATTGACCTCATCGATTTGAACCTGAATGGGCGTACGATATGCACTCTGAACCATCATGGACACCAGTACCATTTCCACTAGGATTAAGATGTTTATAATAGCTGAAAAAAGGGGAAAGTAAATTAGCATAAATTTTAAAATATTATTTATAATTTTAATATTAATTTTAATATTAATTAAAGTAAAGCTACTCACTTTGCTTGTAGATGGTGTGATTGATGGGATACTCCCCACCCATTTTGATGCCGTCCAGCTGATCGTAGAGGACCAGATACTGCAGCTTGCACAGCATCACCACCAATTGGAGGCAGAACATCTTCTTCCTCAGCTGATAGTCCCCGCGCAGCTTCGTAATTGCCCGCACGGTGATTTGAAGGGACCAAACCCTATTTTTAAACACATCCTCATTAATATTAATATTAAATATTATTAAATAAAGTAATTACCCCATAACAATAGAGCAGACGATGAAGGGGATGAAGAAGTACATGACCTGGTGGTACAAGTGAATGTCCCTGTAGTACAGGATGTTCATCACCAGCATGATGGACCCCTGCCAGAAGGGCATTTGCCAGACCTAAAAAACGATGTTGCATACACTAATGTTTCTTTTTTTAAAAACTATTTCTTGACTTACCATGTACCTGGAGATGCAGAGCTTCGCCTTGGTGGGAATTACCAAGGGCAGGCAGAAGCAGCAACAGCAGCACGGTGGAGTATTAAGTTGCACCGCCTCTCCGCCCGTCTCCTTCACGTAATTCTGCTCCGAACTTACGTAACGGAAGAGCAGGGTTCGGAACACAGGTCCGCCGACCATGAACATCACGTGCATCACCGTGTGGCAGGCGAACCAGGAGTAGGGCACCAGAATGGTAACCAGGGCAGCCACCGAGATAATCGGATACAGGCCGACCATCATAATCGAGGGCCTCAGGAGCGGCTTGTTCAGGTGACGACGCAGCCGTGAGACTGTCGTCGAGAAGATGCAGATGTTGAGGAGGGTCAGCAGACTGGCTATGAAGATGGCGAGGCTGAGGAAGGCAGTCATGTCTGTAAGTGAGTTGCCAAAAATCCAATTAGTCGGGAAAAGAGGATTGGGTTTCGGGCAGGAGTACAAACTACTTCTGTTAGACAACTAATAAGTAAGGGGGCTTACGTTTAGAACTACTGTTACTAAATATTATTTGATATTTGTAAACTACATTTCTAAACTACTAAAGGATCTATGAGTTCAAAAACCAATTGATTACTAACTAATTTGTTTATTTTTAAATTTTTTAATATGTTTTGTGTGCAAAGGTATAAAATTAAAAATAATCGTATACCCCCTTTTGTGTAAATCTCGTAGTTCCAATTTTACAATAGGTGTTAGAAACTATTTTAGTAAGCCAAGGATTAGTTGAAATGTAACCAATTTCAGTTTTCTTAGATTTTTTTTTTAATAAATAGATATAATTTTTTAAAAAATCTTTTACTCACTTTCATAATACTCTTCCACAGTGGGGTGTGTTCGAAGGCTCTTTGTGTCATTTTTTTGCAGATCCAAAACCTGCGATATCTGTTCCGTGGGGTCCATCAATATATAGTCCTCGGTGGCATTCATTGTGCGGCTTTTATAATTAAGGTAATAAATTCAAACTGGGGCAAGCTGGTGCAATACTTCCTGGTTTTCCTTCGCTTACGCTACGACACTTCACTTCACATCTTTATCATTGTTCACACTATGCCAGTTAGCAGACTTTATTAGCACTCATAAATGTATCTAAAAGTTTGCGTTTGCTGAATTTTTCGGTTAGTAACTGATTTGGTCAGCAATGGAGGCAATGCACCTTACTATATTGCATTTGACGCGGCTTGTTTGAAGTAATGAATATTATATTATATTTAATATATGCTAAACAAGAGTCTAGACGATGTGTTAATACCCTCAATCACGATCCCATGAAGAGAATAGTGGTGAAAAGAAACTCCCATGACCCATCTCTTCCTGAAGCAGTATCTATTATCTACAATCCCATGAATCCTTATCCTAGACCTTTATTAACCTTGGAAGGTTCAAAGCCATCTGAGAAGAATAAAGCGTTTCGCTTGATTTTTATATGAGTATCCAAACACTCACGTGACAGCAAACCCAATCAAACCAATAAAAAATTCACAATGATCTGCAGATAATTCGTAGTTTGTAGACGATATTCAAATACAAAACTGCGGAACACTGACACAGACAGTCACCAAATTTACCTATCTGTTGGATATGAATAAATTATTGAAAAACAAACGAAGGCAAGAGATAAGAAAATCCATTTGATTAATACATTAACAAATACTCTCTACAGAAACTAATTAGTTTCTGACTTCTTCATTATTATTATACCCATTATTTGTAAATAAATAGTAAATACGTATACGTATAATAAGGCACAAATGTACTTAATTTGAGTAAAAAAATTTTGACAAATTTGTACTGATAGTTAGTATTTTGAACACAGAATGAGTATTTCTGTTCATGCTTAAATTTCAAGAAGAAAAATACTCAATCTGAGTACAAATTACTTAAATAATTCTCTCTGTGTAGATATAAACTGATCTTGGGTTCACCAAAATAAAATACTTTTCATTAAATTCCAGGGTAATATAATTTCAGTTTTTGTATTGCTTAATTTTTTGCACTCATTACCTTAAAACCTAAACCTTATTAAACCTAATTAAAAATTGCAAAACAAATGGCATTTCAGTAAGCACTTTGAAAGAGCATATACACATTGTTAAGTCGAAACTTAAGTCCCAAATAGCCCAGATGTTTATAACAAGTCTGAGGAGACGAGCACGTGACTAAAGCCTTAGGCGATTGAAGAGAGTCCATCCAGTTTTTTTTGGAAATACAAAGAGACCGAGTTGGGCTCCCAAATAGTAAACTGGTTTTCGAAAGCATAGGCACAGGTAACAGACCGGCCATACTAAAACAAATTTTACGAGTAGCTTGCCTCATTGCATTGCGCGTTATGTAAGCTCTTTGTTATTGTCCATTTCCAAACTGGTTTTATATTTTTGCACAGTAATAACGCATACAACACCATGTTGAAAGTACCTGTAAACGCACTACGAACATGATTCAACATCTCGCAGCACCAGCAACGACCTTCAGCTCTGCTATGAAAACGTGTCAAAGTCCCCGCGATCTGACCTCAATTTAGACTCAGACTTCAACGTAATCCGGAGATGTGGAAATGAAGTAGAATCGTGTCTTATCGCCGACAAGCCAGAGATCACAATTCACCATCTGACGATCCAATTTCATCAGCTGGCGAAAAGAGAGCACATCCATAATTAATTTACAAAACCGCCATAAATCATTTTTTTTCCAGCAATTAGCACAAAATTCGCGGATTCGTTTTTTGTTTAGCACATTCTAAGGTGCGTAAAACAAACCGCGAAAATAAGCGTCATAAATATTATATACAAGTATCAGCATAAAGTATATACATATATACTTGTATGCGGATTTTTAACATTTTGCAAATGGATTTGGCACGCTATAATCAGCAAATAAAAGTGTCCGAATATTAATAAATATTTTAAGCTCTGTAGTTTAAACGTGCTAAGTGAGCAGAACCCTATTTAGAAATGTTCTTCAATGTCAGCTGAGTAAATAAAAGTTGTATTTTTGTATACCAAATAAAAAATAATCATTACTCATTTAGTTACCTTAAAAAATATTTTATTTTATTTTATTCCGTTATGTTTAAAATAATATATATTAAACGGACAGAGGATAACCACCTTAATTTAATTTTCCCCGAAACCGTGTTGTAAAAATAATAATAAAGTTGTAAAACTCTATAAAAAATTGCCACAGTGAATTGTCGAAATGAAATGTAAACATTGGCACATTGCTGTTGGCACATTTTTTGTGGAAACATTTTTAAATAAGGGGTTTCCGTTCATTCATATTTTTTTAGCCGACTGTCTTCTTTTGGTCGGCCATGACTCTCCACCAAGATATTTCCGAGCTTTTGCGGTTAACAAATTCAAATATCTTGGCGAGACAAAACGCTGCAAAATAAATGGCAAAAAATACACGACCTTACGCAATGCAAACAAATTGAGCAAAGCGAGAAAATGCTGGCAAAACCAAAATAAAATAGAACCCATAACCGAAAATCAAATGCAAATACAGATGCAGTGCCTGGGACAAAATCAAAATCAGAACTCAGACCGCAAAATGTAATTTGTTTTCTGGTCGACAAAGCAAATCATTTCCTTGCTGAAATTTGCAAGAGGAATTTGCGCAAAGTGAGTTGTGGATGCTAAGAATTTTCCCGTCTGCAGTCACTAAAGATAGCAATTCATTAGACAATGTGTCAAGACAAGACATTCAGGAATGCCAGCTATCTAGATAAAAATTTAATTATTTTGATTGTACGATAAGATGTTTCAACTCCCAATTATCACATATTTTAAACCAAAACAATTCTGTAAGTACGCAGAATCGTTTGTGTGAATCACAAACTTCCCGTGAAGAATTAATTTAGGTTGAGTTAATATCTTTTGTGTCTGTTAATGGCATGTCGGATGGCGGTTAGATAAGTTAAATATTTCTCATTCACTTTATTAACAATCAAGTTGTTTGACAAAACACTGACAGCACGCAATCGAAAAGGTATAGAATTAGTTTTAAAACCAGATATATGTTATGTTTTCTTGACTGTAACCTTGACCATCACAGCCTTGGCATTGCACTTCATTGAATAGTTTACAGAATTTCAATTAAAACCATATGCATTTCAACTTGTCTTTAATTCATTTTGATTGCTTCGGCATCAACAAATGAAAAGAGTAATTATTAATTACATGTTCACACGGCTGTTCAGTTGTTCATGTTGCTTGGGGGTTGTATAATGTTAAGGGTCGATCACGAGTTAAACACATTATAGGGGAGAATCAATAAACAATAAAAATACATTGCGTTGCAGTTGGTTGAATTATTTTTGTTTAATTTGTGCACTTTTCTCTATTTTTATTTGCTGCTTACACTCTTCACTCTTCATCCGCTTTTCACTGTTGTTTTTGTGCACTTTTTTAGCCGCGTGTGTCTTATTCGCTCGCGCTCTGTTCAACAACTGAAAATGAAACTCAAAATATTGTAGTGCCCATGCCGATCACGAACGTGAATGCGCCCATCTCACCATCTCAGACCACGGCTATATGGCTATATGTATGTGCTGGTGTTTGTTTCGGCCAAAACAGAAAATAGCGGTAGCAATAACAACAATACATGCATACCTGCTGACGCGATGTGCTAATCGTCATTTGTCGATTTCAAACGCTGCTGCTGGGAAAAGTTTTCTTAACACTCGCTCATTGCGGAAGTTGGTTATTTGCCGATCAAAAAGCGTTTGCTTTGGCCAACTGAAGTGGCACATAGAGAGGCTTGTCCTGCTAACACGTTGGTCAAAGAGTGGCGAAATACAAAAACAACTCAAAAAATTGAAAGTAAAAATTTGAAAAAGAAATTAAATGTACTGAACAATATACATTTTACATATAAATATTTAAAAATTAAGTTTATTCTTATCTTTATTATGACAAAAAACTTAAAATACTACACCCAAAAAAAAAATCTATATGAAACGTAGATCGATTTTACATTATGTAATATCAATTTTAACTTGATAAGCGGGCCCGTAAATTCGTTATGCTCGAAATGAGTATTTCATGTTAAAACGATATGCGTATTGCATAACCAGAAATGTACATGCGCATATCAATTTTACGGCGACAGGCTTTTTTTGTGTGTAGGTAACATAAATTTATAACAATTTACAACTAAAAAATAACATAATATCATTTCATTAGTGAACAACCTTTTTTTTTAATCATATTTTGCATAGTTTTAATGCTTTGCCAACCACTGTGCAATTGAGAAAATTGCAATCCTGTCTTCCGGTCTGGCCAACCCAATTTTCATCGCCATCGCTGAGCACTTAAGCTAAAAGCTAATTTGTATAGAGAAATGCCATCAGCTTATTGGAACGTCCAGAACTTATGGATTCCGCAACAGAAACCAATTAACATGTCTAACCAGAGGATAATTACTTTTTCCAGTGTTCGATAGTGACCCCAGAGACTATATTTCACAGAATATCGTGGCAAACGAATGAAGTTTCTAATGGCGCATCAATCAACTCTTAATTGTCACGCCCCCGAGTGAAAAACCTTAGGTGCGATTATTTTAATCGAAGCCAGCAGTCAAACACAAAATTCCCCATACAATTTGATATTCAAATTAAACTCATTAGAAATGCCATTAAGCCAAGTGGACTTCGAGTCCAAAACAGAGCCCGAGGCGTGGGTATATCAAAAAACGTAAATCTAAGGCACATCCGCTTACTAATTTAATGAGCGGTCCAATGAACCTTTTTTGCTATCTCTTTTCGCTCGCACTTTTTGTAACCAATCTAAAATTAAATGCTAATTATTCAACCCAAAAATTATGCAATAAATTATGCCTCGGTTGCGTACTGCCAAGTTGGTAAGTTTTTATTGCAGAATCTGCGGCGGTGGCTCATAAAAAGAAATTATGATGGCTGGGCGCCATGCAATTTCACTTATAATTTGCAAATAAATCTAATTGTGTAAAGAGGGTCAGAAGTGATAAGGCCAATTAGAGCAGGAGAACAAAAGGGAAAAAGTGGAAAGCGGTCAGGGTATAAAAAAGGCAGGAGAACAGAAGACGTTTTGTGAAAACAAAGTTTACAAAGTGATTTAATGGCATTTATAACTGTAAGCAAGGAAAAATAATTTTTTTATCACCTCGGACTTTATGTGCTTTGCAAAAATAGTTCTGAATAATTAAGTTGATTGTTCTTAAGATATTTATGTGTTTAAAATTGTCACATAGCTAATTTTCTTAGAAATGAGATATATATCCTGCACACATTTCAATGATTTCTAATAAAAAATGTAAGGCCTATCTTTTTTATTTTTTTGGTTATTATAAGAATATTTTTAAAATTAATCTGTGTACTTCTTGGTAGCTTATAGAGCTTCTTTGTTTGAAAACATATAAATGTCCAAGATCTAGTTTCCAAAAAGTAAAATTTAAAATAACAAATATATCCATCAATTTTTAGTGTCTATTCACTTTTGTAGAAAAATGTGGCATATGCAAAACAAATCTTCCGGCAGTCTCATGAATTTCTAAGAAAACCCCATGGAAACCCGCGCTGAATTCTTTATTTGCTGTCAGCGATGATTGCTTGCCACCATTTCTTACCTGCAAGACTCACTGCAACCTCCAGCGCCGCGGCTCCTTTGAATCCAACCTGCTTTGAATCCTAGCAGCTTTTGAAAAAGGGGGCCAGCGGCCAAGCAAACTCTCCCCGCTTCTTAAAGAAAAGATAAAATTTTTGGGGCCCCGGGGCGACGCCTTTGAAGGCGACGTCACCATTTCAGCGCCTCGCCAGCTTTTCCTTGTCGGTTTTCATTTTCTCGCCACTGTTTATTTGCCGCCTTTGGGTTTTATATGTTTTCTTATTTTGCTCATTTTTTCGCGCTCGCTTTTTCGCAAATAAGCAACAATGCAGCCGCCATTTGAATAACACAAAAAGACGTTGAAAGTGAGATGAGTTGAGAATGAGGAGCCTGGCCCTGGGCTGACTTAGCGTTCATTTCTTGGGTCTTTATGCTCTCCTGATTCATTCAACTGTCGCTGTTGTTTCAATTTCAGTCCGCACTTTCATCCTCCGCTTTTCGCCTGTGTTGTTTGCTGTTTAACGAAGCAAATCAACAAATTGTAATGATGCCAAAGTCCTTTTCTGCGTTGCTTGCACTTTTGCCGGCCCGCCACCATCCCACAAATTTTGTTTTGTTTTATTTTTTGTCCCAAACGGCAGACCCGAAACCCATTCAGATCAAGAAATTACTCTTCAGTGGCTTTAGTCGAATTCAAGATACCGGGTATAAACTTTACTACTACGAATTTGGACTCTTAATTTCTTTCTTTCTTAGAAATCAGCTATATTACACACCAATAAATCAATAGTTATTATTTTCTGTTATAGAAAAGTAATTACCATCCATTTTAAAGAAAAACAAATACTAATAAGTAAACAAATAATAAATTCGGTACTTTAATATCATCATAAGATAATGAATTTGCCTCTTCATAAACAACTTTTTACTATTTTTTAAGGACCGGCTAGCAACATCACACGAATACACCCCCAGACTGTTCGAGTAGAGGGTATCCAAACCCGAAACCCGCATTGGCAGCCCTTTTTTGCATGGTGCGCTCCACTTGAGGAGCAGTGTGGCGTAAAATGAATTGAGACATTCGGTGCTCGCATAGAAAAACCCGGATCCTCGGCCCCAAAACCGCAGAGGTTGGTCCTTCAACAACAACTTCTGGTGTGCTCTGCAGCACACTGAATGCAAAAGTGGCAAAAGTTTTGCACCACTCGGCCGCCGAGCTGAGCTCAACCACTTGCCCTCACTTCGCTGTGCATTCAGGTGTGAAGTTTTTGGTCGGCGAACAAAAGTATGCTACAAATAATTAAATCATGCAAAGGCCATTGCTGAAGTGTGTTTGTGTGGGTGCGAAGAGGGGGTGAGAGCGGGAGAGAGGGCAGGAATTGGCCGGAAACACTCGCTCTTTCTCCCTCTTGGCTAGACAAGTTCAATGCCGCCTTGAGGTCCTTGTCAGCCTGTCAGCTAGTTTGATATTAACCAATCGATATTTATATTCCCCGCTCCCTGGCGACTGCTTCTTTTGACCTCTCCGTTTTTTTCTTGGTTTCTTATGCCATGAATTGGAATTTGCATATGACAGAGGACACAGGACACAGTGGACACACAAAAACAAGAAGAAAGCCAGTAAGAACATTGGACCGAGGCCGATATGAAATCGCCAAAGGCAAAACACGCTGGCCTCCTCCATCATGTGTGGTTTACTTTTTGCAATTGCCACTGCGATGGCCGGCATTTCCGTTTCCGCTCAAAACGCAAACCGAAACGTTCAATTGCAGAGCCAGAGGGATGTGTGTAACTTTAATAATTTGTTTTTGTAAGTGAACTGCACGTTTTCCGGAGTTTTCTGAATGTAAATCAATAGGATCGTTTATTTAGCAGCAATTCATATAGCCGATACTCTATAATAGAGTAAACAAAAATTACCAAGCGCATTTAAAACAATTGCCTAAAGCAAATCCATGAAATTAATTCATTAAATAAATAAATAAACATAATTAAGCAAAACTCTCAATTGTTTTTACATTATGTAACATAAATTTTATCTTAATATGCGGTTAGGTAAATTTGATAAGCTCGAAAAGAGTATATCATGTAAAAACGATATGCATATTGCATAACCTAAAATTTACATGTGCATATCGATTTTACAGCGACATGCTGTTTTTTAGTGTATTAATTCTTGGAATTAGACTGATTTATGTTTAATTAAGTAATTTAAAAAAGATTTTTAATAAACTCTTTGGGATTTCATTCTTCGATCTTTTAAAATCTAGAAATTAAAAATATAAATAGTTTAGCATAATTCTCAACCGTAGTAATTTTTTTGTAATTTATTTAATTTAATTTAAATGTAGTACTTACAAAAACTCTTTGTGATTTTCTTCTTCAACCTTAAAAAATCTGGAATTTAACATATAGCAAGGGATTGAAAGGTGTGTAGCTAGCCAACCGTCCCACCACCGAAAGTAACGATTCGGAACAGCCAAAAACCAAAACTCACGTCGAGATAAATCGAAGTTTATTTGCTCGACTGCTCGTGGCTACTGCACTTTTTCCAGCTTTTTCTCCTCCATTTTTTTGCAGACACTGTTTGCTCTTCGCACCTGCATAATTTATAAGCTAGAAACGCTCGAAACACAAACTGCCAAGAATGTGAAATGTTTGTGTTTGACTTTGGCTTCGATATGTTGCACTTAAAACAATTGGCGGCAAACATAGGGCAAAGAGTCCTGTGATTTGGTCAAAACCCCGTAAATTGGTCAAAATGTTCTCTTTCGCTCGTATTTCAGTTCTCTCACGGAAAGGAAAAGCTCTTCGGGAAAAGCTCCGCTCGGATTTTCCTTATAAACGGAGCGACTGATAAAAACTCGAACAGTTACCGTTTCGGAAAATAGCAGCGAATTCCGACAGCTGCAATCGTGGCTAAAATCCAACCAAAAACAACAATACCGAACTCAAGAAAACAACATCCCGGAAAAGCGAAGAAATTCTCACCTCAAATTGCCGGTAGAGTGCGAATAAACAAATAGGATATACAATTGTTTGTGTGCGGGGAATAAACTGGAAGAATTGCGAGTGTTTCCCTAGTGCAAAGTGTGAAACTCAAACAAACTTTATAATTGGTGAATTAATAAATAGGAGCTCAACAAATGAGGTAAGTGTAAAGGGGAGTTAAAACTGCAATTAAAACAGGCTGTTGCGGATTAAAGAAATATCTTTAAAAGTGGCATAAGAAAAGGTCTAATTAGGAAGGATTTACATTAACGAGGGCAGAAAAAGTTTGAATGCACAATGAGATAAAATCAAACAGACAACAGCCTACAAAGTAAAGTTAAAAAAAAGTTTAGGTAATAAATAAAAATACTGAAATCATTTTTTTAATTGAAATACCTTTTAATTTGACAGCATTCGCAACTGTTATCAATGTCAAAATCAATTTCATTTATTTCTTTATTACATCAAATACCTTCTCATTTAAAAGCTGATATTATTACGTTCATGAAAGCCAACCCTTAATTCTCCTTCAAAATTCAGCAAAGCGCACCGGAATCACATACAGAAATCACTCAAAAAATGTTTTATTTCGTCTACCTCCGATTCACAAAAAAAAAAACACGTGAAATTCCCAGGGGAAGTGGCAATTTAACGGCAGTTTGTACTCAGACAACCTTTAAAGCCCTGTTCAGACCGCCGTTTACCCACTCCCAAAAATGGTCCTTCGAATTTTCCAGCCACTGTTGGCTTGCCGGAACGTCTGGGCTTAAGTTAAGCACACAGGAGCAACGTTGGGTTAAAAAATAAATTCAGAAGAAGAAAAATAAAAGCGATGCTCAAGTGGCACAGCGCTTAACACAAATTAGACGCACTTAATTACAGGGCAAACAGTCACAAGGAGCGGTCGTAAAATATGCACAAAAAATATTATAAGAACCACAAGCCAGCCATCCTTAGGCAAAAAATATTTAAGCAGTTCGCCAGGGAGAGAGAGAGAGTGGTTAAAAAGTGGCTGCGGCTGGAAGGGACTTTCAATTTCGGGCATTCAGAAGTTGCGGCTTAAAACTCAATTAAACGAATTGGCAAAAATTTAATTACAATTTCAGTTTCATTTTCGTTTTAAAGGAGATCGCCAAGGACTCAAAAGACTGTAAAAGAGGCGGATGAAAACAGGATGAGTAGAGAGGGGAATGAGCTGAATGGGGGATAGAGATAGGAGCGGGCGAATTGTTTTGCCAGCTGTTGGCAAAGTTTATAAAAAAAAATAATAGTAATTTAAACTGAAAACAATTAACTGCATTTATGATGGGCAAACAGAATGCAGAAGTAAACCTCAAACTGAAAATGCATGGTAAAGAGAAATATTTGAAATGCGGTTCGCCTAATGAAATAAATTTTGCAGAAATATGAAAACAAAAATATTTCAGGAGAAATTTGTTGGAATAAAAATTAGGTAATTATTTAATTTATTTATTTATTTGCGGTTCTTTGGTTTAAGCATTCAAAAATACAACAAACTCTCCTGTTAATATGAAAAAGTTATTTGGCTATAGGTTTTCTTGAATTGGCCAAAAAATTGAGTATAGGGACCAAATTTAAATGTATAACCAAATACTAAAAAAAAAGTCACTCGCAAACTTCTGAATCGTCCCGCGTAAATTGGCCCCCAAAGTTTTCCAGCCCCGAAGCTCAACCCTTCTGCTAATGCCAACAACTTCGGCAACAACAACAGCTATTTCCTGTTCCTCTGGGCCCCAAGTTGGCCACGTTTTATCCAAACAATAGGCTCATTAGTGGAACAGCCCACGCCAACAGCGAATGCTATAGAACGCCACGCCTCTTAGGCAAACTTTTCTTAATATCAACACTGGCTTCCAGAAAAAATACATAAAATAATATTTTCGTTCCCAGCAAGTTTTAGCGGCAATTAATTCGGGTGGCAAAAACTTTAATGGCCAGGAAAATCCCCCAGAAAAGCTGCGCCGTTCGCCATAATTGGAAATGAAAATATTTATTGAATTATTCAGGGCGAAAATGTAATGCGCAAGATATTACAAGTTCCGCAATGAACTCTTATTAAGGGAGAATTAATTGAAAGCAAATCTAAAGCTGGGAAACTATTAGAGAAGACGGTTGGGATGGGGGATTTCTCGGACCGAAAACTTTTCCATCAGCCCAAGAGTTGGCCCGTCAATCGCAATTTTCAAGTGGCGACAAAGTAGCGCAGAATGAATATGCAAAATACTTCTTTGAAATAGACTTGACTGTCAGCTCTTGGAAGTCCTCGCCCCCCTCCGCCCCTCCCTTTCAGCTGCTCCTGAAACAAGTAATTCCACTTTATTTAAGTTTTTTCTTTAGCAATAAACCGCTTTCGACCAGAAACGGATGCCAATGCGTTTAAGTTTAGTTCACTTCGGATGGGTTGAGAAAAAGTGCGGGAAAACTGCACAAAAATGGAAATCAAGAAAAATGCTATGCGCACTTTCAACTTTACTTTCCCTCTTTGGGGCACTAATAAAAAAAATAGCGAGCAAAAGTTTAGTCTTCTGCACTTCTTTGCACTAAAGTGCAAATCTTTTTCGCAGGACTCACAGAGTCCTTAAACAATGGAAAAGGGTTCAAAATGTCTTCGCCAAAAATCGGAAATGACTCTGGGTGCTCGAAAAATAAATGCATTTTGTATTGAATTTAACAACTGAAGGAAATTGGAATAAATGAATAATAGGTTTCATAAAAAGAATACGATTTTTGCCATCTCAGTACTCAAGTTTTCACACCCTATCCGAAACACTTAGGAACTTAAAAAACTATAAAGAACACTGCAACAGAATAACGACCGAAAGTGTCGGGATCTTAACTTTTGACAGCACTTTGCACACTTTCTTTCGCAAACTCACGCAGTGCTAAGAACGTTGCGCATACGCCGCGTATGACCGGCTCAAAACGGACTTTGGCTGCCACAAGGAGCAATAAACATAAAAGCCCTGGCGATGAAATGCAAAACAATAAATAATGAAATAAAAAGCTAGCCAACAAGCAGTGGGGGGCACCCCCCCAATAGAGTCCTCCAAAATTAAGGAAATTAAATATTTACGTATGAACGCAGTCGAGGAAATTACGCATAGTAAATTATAAAGAGAAAAAAAAA
The DNA here is from genome assembly GCA_035046095.1 of Drosophila pseudotakahashii. Taxonomy (NCBI): domain Eukaryota; kingdom Metazoa; phylum Arthropoda; class Insecta; order Diptera; family Drosophilidae; genus Drosophila; species Drosophila pseudotakahashii. The sequence continues at coordinate 782,992 of JAWNOE010000226.1, read as the reverse complement.
AGGAAATGCTGGCCAAAGGGGAAGTGGAATGAGGAGGGTCCTGGCTTATTACAACACCCCCTAAGGCGAGGCATTACTTTGTCCTTGCCCTCCACACACACACACACACACACACACTTGGAATCACACACACGCTACGGCCATTAATTTATTTTTATGCCAGGCATAATCTTTTCTGCTTGCGGTATTTTGTTTGTATTCATTTGCATCTTCTACCCAACTCCACCACGAACAAAAATTGCGTATCATACACCTCCCCATCGATAGTGTGCCAAATTTCTTGCGTGGCGACAAACCAGAGAAACAAAGGCAAAGTAAAAAGAAAAGGCCACAAGATACACTTGGAAAAATATTTTAAAAAAATGTCATTTTTTTGTATATCACATTTTTTATTGAAGTTTCAAATTAGCAAGTTACTAAAACGAAAATGGGTTTGTTTTTGTTATTATTTATATTATTTGCCACCTTATCTATGGCCAGAGAGTGACAGTGATATTATACGATAGATATACGATATAATAACATTTCTTATCAATGGATTTTTTGACGCTAGATAAGTACAAAATAATGAGGATTTTAACTGACCTAAATAAATATCATAAAAGATAAAACAACAAAAATTATGAAAGTATTATAAGAGTATTTAAAGATGACTTGATTTTATTAAAATTAGTTAAATTAGTGCCGCTTCCTTTCGCTTTGTGTAGTTAAGCCCAAACGGAGATGAGAGGAGGAATCGGCGTCTTTAATGATTTGCCTTTGCCCACAAAGAAGCTGGGAGCGAGGGTATGGGAATACGGGAGTCCGGAGGTGCGGATCTGGAAAAAACCAAAAATCTTCCTCTTGGGCATACAGCCGAAGCTACCCCTCCACCCCATCCCATACCATCCCATACCATCCCAAGCCATACCCCCTATACCATCCCTCCTCTTCGACTTTCAATATCTCTGTGTATATTTCGGCTTGTGAGCCATTTGAATACGTATGCATACTTAATTTGCCACGGCTTTGCCTCTGGTCCATGCTCAAAGGACGAGGTCGAGGGCGGTGGGAAAGGCAGGGACAGCCGGATACGGCGAATGGCATACTACATTATTGATTGGATATTTGTGCGGGAATTTAATAAAATATGCAAATTCTCCTTTTTTTTGGTACTCCGCACTCAATCGGAAGACGAGACGAGCCTCTGTCAACGATTGAGTGGCTCTTCAACTGGACAGGATCCAGAAGTTCTCAAATGTGGAAGGATGTGCCGTTTGAAGAGTTTTGGGATTAATTAAGAATCACTGCGGATTGGAGGAAATGGAAAGGGGTACCGCGTAAATGGAAATCAGATGATATCAAATCAAATAAATAGTTTTCCTTTAAACTTAAAGTAAGAAAATCTAAAGTAAAATATTTGATACTTATCTTTTGATAAGTAATGCCAAACTAATCTTAACCCTAATCAAAGAAAGTTTAATCTACTGTCTTGACCAACTTATCCTCACAAGTCCCCAGTAAGTTTGTGATGGATCGATTAAATAGGTTTTGCGCTGAAACTCCTAAGAAGCAACTCTCATTACGTATGCGGAAATAATTCAATTTTGTTGCCGAAATTTCAGGAACAGATGCGAACCATTTCCATTTCAAAAGCAGACCAAATCTAGGCAGACTGCTCACCCTGCCAGATTCTCTGCGTGCCCGCTCATAAAACAAACCCATTTCTCCGGCAAGGTCATCAAATCAGACGGCGGTCCCGAAACAAACAAGTAAAAAATACGCCACAATTGTTTCACGGCAACATCAAAAGAAGACGTCAAATATACCGAAATGTCTTCAGCAGCCAAAACAGCAGCCTGGCCAAAAGCAAATAAAACGGCGAAGAAATAAGGTTGACTTTTTTGACCGAAGGCAGTAATGCCCTTGGAATTTAATTGAGTCTTATTTAAATATTTTTAATCACTAACAATAAATAAAACAATAACTAAAATAAAAGGAAAATAATATAAACAAATTAATATTTATTTATTATTTAATTACAATTTTCTAAAAAATTCCAAGTATCTTTTAGAGTGAAGATCCGAAAACTTGGTCAAACCTAAAAAAATTTTGATTCAAATCTTTTGAAGAATATAGAAATAAGTTTTTCAATTTTCAAACCATTGTTTCTCCATTTCAAATGATCATTGTTTCTCCTTTAATTAGAAACAATTCCTCTACAATTTCTTGAGAAAGCAGAGACTGAGAAGCAAAGTTGCTCAACATAAGCTCAATGTTGCTTTAGTTCTGTCCCAAAAAACAGCAGAGTATTGGGGGTATCAAAACATCAAGAAAAGTAACAATAAAAGCAACGGGGCTAAAACAGCCAAGTGAACAACACGTGGCCTACATAAAACCAACAAAACTTTCGAGGAGAAAACTGAGCAAAGTTTCGGGGCAGACGACAATTGCCTGCAGCTGCAATGTCGGGAACATTATATATATAAGATCGTAAAGTAGAGAAATCAAATACTCACCCACTTGACTCGACTGCGTCGCACTTAATCAGTCAAATTTTCGCGCAGGAGAGGGAGCAGCTGGCGACAGGCAACTTTAATTGCCTTTAGCTCTCAGTTGTTCACGACGCATAAATTAAAGCATAATCCAAATTTATGCAGCTTCGCCGGTGGAGAAGCCGGTCCTGTCTCATTTTTTTGGTTTTATGCTTTTGCAATTAGTCTAAGTGGACTTTAATATGTCAGTTGTGTGCGGGCTCAAGGAAAAAGTGCTCCAAGTCATTTTGCGGTTACCGAAAAGTTCCACAGAACTCAACTCAACTGACTGGGCTCAACTTTGCATTTGGCCCCAAAAAGTTGAATGGAACAGAGGGTAAGGGCTGCTGCAGGGGATGGGACATCAGTTGACAGTTTCATGAGGCCTGGTGGCCTTGTCATTCTCTAGTTTTGTGGCAAATTATTTGGGCTCTGCTTAGGCTCGGCTTCAGGACTCGACTCTCTGATAAACTTTTTGTGTTGTCTCAAAGTTTTTTTTAGTTTTTCTTTCTCATTTTTCTGGTCGGCTCAAGTACATAAATTTGTGGCTTAATCTGAGCCTAAATTTGATTTGAAGACGATGAGGCAGGTGATTTTTATTTAGCCTTCACCGAAAAGAAGCAACAGAAGAAACTTAATTAGATTGCGAAGGGTTTTTTTGTGGAAAGGATTAAGGCGGCATCATCTCTGTGGTTTTCTGAGGATAAGGGCGGCTTTTTTAAAAAGGATAAATTTACATAAAATGCAATAAGTTTAATACTTCAAAGTTATCCTTAAGGAACAAGGACCGAATTAAAGTAAGAGCAGCCCGTTTCCAGAGATCACTGCTAGCCCATCAAATTATTATCCCCTACCTGTTGCCATTGCCAATTTCTCTCTGGTGTCTGCCCACTTCTGTTCAGCTCAATTTGTCAGCAATGCCCCTTACCGTCTTTTCTCTTACCTTTGCCATCGAAACACACGGTATACAAAGAAATCCGACGCAACTGCGGCTTATGTGGCGTATGCGCAATTTACTAACTCAGACAGGCTGGCTGGTCTAAATGATAGCAATGTGCTCGCCGGCAAATTATGCAAATGCTGCCGCATGAACGTCGTGGCATATGAGCAAGGCATATTACGCATACGCCGAGTGTGCCATTAAACGCCCACGTAGGCGGTGTGAGAAGCTGGGCTCGGAAGGCGGGTCTAATCGTGAGAGCTCTAGGGAAGTCAAAGGAAAAAACCTATGCATACTTGTAAGTACGGGAAAAATTGATCCACCCAGCAATCAACTTGAGTTTTAATTAAATTTTTTTTTAACAAATAAAATAAACAAATTCGGAGGTATTTCAAGTTTAGGGTTGCGACTTCAATCTGTTTAAATATTTCTTTAAAATCAAACTAAACCGTTAAACAAGTCGTATAAAAAAAAAAACGAAAAAAATAATTTTATACTTTTTAAAAGCATTTTACAAATAAAATATGAATGGATGTTCATCATGGCGGTCCAAAAAATTGAATATTATTCTATTCTATCTTACTTACATGCTAGATTAAAATGTGAGATGTAAGATATTCAAAAATAAAAGAAAAGCGAATGGTTTATGTATTTATAACTAATGTTATTTGATTTGTTGCCTTAAAATACAAATTGTATAAAACAACCTTCCTGAAAACAAATTACCATTTAATTATAAATATGCCGACGAATCATTTATACGATTTAAATTAATTAGTCAATTAATTCGGATTAAATGTTGATGTTGCATCATAATTTTCTAGACTTATTGGCTAAGCTTTTAGCTTAACACAGCATATTTTATTTATTTATTTATCCAGCAAAATCATATTCCATCTCTCCGGCAAATTATTCTTTGGAGTTTTTCCCTACTGTGATTTCTTCTAAGGATAGGATACATGTCCCATGCTGTTTATTTTGTTTGGCTGTTTGCGAAAAATTCAAAAATTGCCGGATTTCCTGTTACCATCCACACCTCTCGACCTGCGGCCTCCGACCTCCGAACCTTCCGCCCATTTTGCCACACCTCCTAATCGAGTGTGCGTGCGACGGCAAATGGCAAACGGCAACCGGCAATGGAGAGCCGCGTCAGCGATGGCGTCTGTCGACATTGCCAAGTGGTTTCGTTGCGCGTTGTTGGCTTCATTTTGTTAACTTTCACTCGTTCGCCGTGTTTACAAATTTAAAAATTTGTTTGTGTTTACTTGCCCTTGCAGGGGCTTCCCCTTATTTGGGGTGGATGGGGGTCCTTTTGGGGTCTGTGGCTTCTGTCTGGGAGCCTTCGCCGTCATAACTCAGGACCCGTGAGTTCGCGGGGACTTTTAAAGAAATTGTTTTTACCGCCCCTCGGATGGCAACATTAACCTCTTGCACGACTGGTCCTAGAGAGGTGTCATGACATTGTCTTTACCTCGCTTAATAAATGGTTTCATTTAATCAAAAGACCTTTATGGAGCACGCATTCTAGGATTTATGCCTGTTTATCTAAGATGACGGCAGGCAAACTGGCTGGCAACCGCAGCGAAACTTCCATGACTGTTGATGATCCCAGGTTTTTCGTTGGATAAACTTTTGGCCCTTTTTTGGGAATTTTGGCCGTGTGTCTGCGGTTGACATAAATCAGCATTAAAGCTGATGAAAAGTATTTTTGGCTCATCTGTATAATAGGTTATCGCTTAGGCTTTACTTTTAATGGGTCTAAAGCTTTGAATCATTTTTGATGCAATTATGTTTGCGCTTTTATTTGAAAATTAAGATGGGTGAAGGTTTAAATATATATTATTTAACTTTAAAATTATTCCTTTAAAATTGCAAACAGCCATGAGCGCTTCAGATTTCTTTCTTTAAATATTTCCAAATATAATAATTCATTATGTCATCTCATATGTAGGTATCATATTGATAGGATCTACTCTTCAATGCTCTAGATGTTTCATTAATTAATTCTTAAATTCTTAAAGAGTTTTTCCCTTTTAAATTACCATCTAATCTCCAAGGTTTAAAATGCTTCAGCTTCATCTCTATCTTATTAAAATTGTACTTGAATTTTAACAAAACCATGTCATATATTCGTATCAAAATGAAGCTAATAACATCAGAGGAGGATAATCAAGGCCATCAGCAACTTTCTCTGGCATTTGGCCAATGTTTGTCCAACTATCTGCGGCCATTTCGGATTTGGCTTTGGGGTCTGGACTTTGGGCTTTTGGACTCGATGTTGACTATTTGGGTTTTGTGTTGTGTATTTGAAATTTTTGTTTGCCATTTTAAGGCCGAGCTGTAAATGAGATTTTTCTCACATTTGCTTCTCCCATCATTGCCTTTCATTCTTGTTTGCTTTCCGCCGCTGGCATTCTAATAGTTATTTTTATCTAGGACTACGGTGAATGAGGGGCAAAAGAGGGTCCTAGTCGGGTTTTCAGTGCGTCCAGTGATTACAGTCCAGGTTCTGGAAGTCTATAAGTAATAATCAACTTTTTGCGGAGGGCAGCGGAAAAGGTTTCTTATGACAGTTCCTTGTGGAGAGCTCTGGCCCAAGAAAAACAAACAGAAAACTTCAATTACAGGACACGAAAATGGTTGGAAAATTGAAAGCGGGACAGAAGGGGAAAGTGAAGGCATCTCTATAAGTGAAAACTTTCATTTCAGGCCGATGTAAAAAAGGTCTTAGTACACAGACAGAAATATTATTAGACTATGCATAAGACTCGTGATACAATTGGATTTATAAGCATCTTAGGATATAGAAAACCATATGAAATATAAAATATTGTATATTATTTTTTTTTTGCTATTCCTTCAAAATTACCCTATTCCTTTTTTCTTTGTGTACTGAGTAATTGGTCGTTAGTTGAATAAATATTGCTACCAAAGTTCGTACACAACCGGGCTTAAAAGCACTTCCATTCCACTATACAAATCCTTTGCTCTGGAATTCCATTGCTTGCCAGGATTACTAAACCTTTCCTTTCTTATCCCGGCTAAGAGAAAACCTTTGACATGGCCAGCATGTCTAAATGCTGAAACTTTAACTCAACCAAAGAACTTCATTATGGGCCCTGGTGCTAATAAATCTTTTGAGTCGTTCTACCTTTTGACTCCTGCTAGCAACAATGAATCATAATGAGTGCTCGACGCTGGCCAAACACCCGAGAAGACAAAGGGGCCCTTGGAAATTTAGCATTCATGCAATCGTACACACCCAAGAGTCCAAGAAACCAAACCAAACAAAGTTCTGGCTAAGAAAGCTAAGCTGTGGCCAAGTCGTAACATTATGGCGTGACGGCAAAGTAAGCAATAAGGCGTAGCATAAATTAGCCGAATAAACAGAAATGAAACAAAGGGCGAAAACAACTTTAATGTTTGTTAAGCAAATATTATCCCCGGCCTGGGGGGATTTTCCGGTGGGTGCGAAGGGGTCCCATTAGAAGTTGCCCCTCCGGTTATGTTACACACGTATTTGCCGCTGTTGCCAAACCCCAAACAACAATGAAACGTCTTTATGTGACGATTATCTGAACATAACCCAGGCCAATGTGCAATTAACTGTGACATCCCACGTCCGTAGGGGTATAGCTTTCATTTCCAAATATGAGGCGCTGAAGTATATGTTCACAGATTTGCGCCAAAAACTGAAATCGATGTGAGAGGCGGTAAATAAAATTTGAAGAGGATTGAATGGTAACAAAAATAATTCCCCGGGGCTTCTTGCGGTTGGCAATAACATTTCTGAATCTTTATATCTTTTATATTTATGTTACGGTCAAGTTCTATATTGGTATTAAACAAATTGCTCTTATATTTATTTTGTTTCAAAATAAGGAACTTCCTTTGTTTGCCAAATGTAATTTTTGTACATAAATCTATAAAATTGTAAAGAAAAATAAGAAAAAGTTTGTGCATATTATATTATAGATCTGGAGACTTCCTGTCCGATTCCATTCAATCTTATTACGTTGACCAATGAATCGAAAACGAATTAAACACTGTAAACAACACACAATAAAATCGCAAAGAGCAAACCAATTTAACGTCACACAATCTCTCAATTATTCCTAATTTATTGGCATTTTATGAACAGCATATGGACCGAATGCAATATATCTTTGTCCTCCCCAACCCAAAACCCATCGAGTCGCCCACACAGATGGAGATGGTAATGCGCTTAGAGGGAAGCCAACAACCGGCAGAGTCATTTCCATGCATATAGGCTCCCCTGAGAGGCTTATACCCCCCAGCACTCCCTGCCATTCCGATTCCCCCGAAAATATCGCAAAATTCTCCCTTTTTCAATGGGGCAAAAAAGGTAAATATGATGTGAGGCGCTTATTGAATCGAATTTGTTGACTAGCGTTTTTGTAGAGCGCTTTTCCACACCACAAAAACCTTCAAATCTGTCACAGCTGCTGTCACACGCTGCAATTCGAAGTTGGCTTTTTTTACCCCGATATTTGCGTGTAGTTATGCAACATTTTTCGTGCCTAGAAGGCCGTTGCGTGTGTCCCGAAATCAATCATACGCCGATATCGACACAAACAATACAGCAAACAAAGCGAACCAAAAAATACGCCAAAACAAAGCCCAAAGTAATGCGATATTTTTTATTGATTTTCATTGTGTCCCTCTTGTGGGAAAGGGTGCCGAGGGGCTTTTGCTCGGAGCGCCGATATGAAAAGTACTTGATGTTGGCAATATGCGGGCCCACTTGACTCCGAGCCAATGCCTTTCAAATGCAAAATGCAAAAAGCTTTTAAACTGCACGCCCTGCGCTGAGTTCCAGAACAAAATGGCTTTAATTTGATAGCGGGATAAACTTAAGAGAAGGATTTTTATGCACCCATATTTTTTCTAGATCTATTTATTTTCATATTTAATTTACTTTAAAATCTTTGTATTAATTAAAGATATAAGACACGTTGATAGAAAATAGTAGATATAATTTTTGACTTGAGAAATATTGCTTTGTTTTATAGAAACTGATATAATTTTTTAACAAATTGGTCATAAAATTAGTACAGTAGATAAATTATTAAACTACAACCAAAAATAAAACTTTTGTTTACCTAAAATTTATAATGCTATCAGAGAATGAGTATTAATAAAAGAGTATTTAATAAAGAACAATAACTACCAATTATTTTCATATGAAAATATAAAACAATATTAACAATAACAATTATTCTCCAACCAAGAATTAACTTTATTGGCGGGATGATATATTCTCCACCATTTTAGCAAGTAAAAAACGACAAACAAGCGCATGCTTACAATGCCTTGAAGGGTATGCAAAGGTCGCGTTTTCATATTGCATTGTTCTTGTATTGTTATTTGGCCAACAATTTTTGTGCTGGCCTATTTTCTTAGCCTTTTTGACTTTCATGTGTGCCCATGCTTGTGTGCCGCTGGTTTCACATTTGTTACTGATATTTTATGACACTGTAAACATTTTACAATGCGAATTCCGTTTCCATGGGATGAGCTCTAGTTGGTACACTTCTGGCAGAACGAGTGTGTGCCATCCATTCAATATGCTCAGCAGAGCATTACATGTTTCTATGGCGCTGTGTCCTTGCGAGTCCTTTTCCACCCACCGCCCCTCGGAATGTGCGAATATGAGTGTGTTTACACGCAGTGAATTGCGGGCAAAAGTAAAATTTTCTTTTATTTTTTGAGGTCAATTAAAAGGGGTCGGATTTTAGTTCAGTTCGTGCCGTACTATCAATCATGTGTTCTCTCTTCTTCGGTTTCGCCTCTGTAATTAGTTAAGCAGTAACTAATTGAAAACATCTTAGAGATTTGTTTGGCGGTGATTAAGTAAGTTTGTCGGACAGGCCATCAAGTGATATTTGTCAAAAAACTGACAATTCCGTGGCGTTAGTGCGTGTATTTTCTTTTCCCATCATTAATTACCCAAACGCTCCCCGGAATCGCTCGAGTTTTCCATGTTTGGCCTGTCAGTTGATTGGACAAGCGAGAGTAAGTAACTCGCGAGTCAGGCGAACACGAAAAACATTTGCTGGAAATGTTGAAAAACTTTGCTGCTGATAGAGCTGCGGCAACTTAAGTGCTATTGTACTGGGATCGGGATTGAGTGGGGGGAAATGCATAAAAATCGATAGTCAGATGATTGAGAAGATTGCTTCAAAGTGGTTATATTATCTGCCCTGGAACCAGATGTATAGCTAGCGGGAAGTCCGCCAACAAAAGGCTTGAAGACCTTCAGCTTCAAACGCTCAGCTCCTCAAACCATAAATTTCGTTCATTTTAAAGAGTGTGGTGAATTAAGGATATGGGGGCTTTAAACGTTAAGGAATATTACATATTTGCTTATTGAAACATAAATCTTTTTATTTTTATTTAACATTTTTATTTATTGTTAAAACTTCACAACTATTTCTTTAATTTAGGTAAGAAAACATATATTGCTGTAATTTTTATTACATTTTTATTGTCAAATTAATTCATTTAAACTTCACGATTTTACCACAAATTGTATTTCAGTTCAGTGAGTTCTTAACACACTTTAAGTCAGGGCTTGCGCCCATGAAACATTCACATTTTTGGCCAGAATCGAACACAAAGTCCCGTTATATGCAATCATGAGATATTTACATTGCCACAGACATTCAAGTCGAACAAATTGTCGCAATAAAATGCAAAAAATAAAGGAAAATAAAATAAATGCTCAATATTGGGTGGCGTATGGAAAATGTTTAACTATTGATTGGTTTTTTGGATAAAAAGAGAGTAAATAGCCTCGCCGCATACCAAAACAGCACTCAAACACTCAATTTATGCGAATGACTTTTAAAGCTTTCCATTTATCTGGTATTTTTTCAGGCGGACTATTTTTTAATGGAAGCCCCCGGAACGAGAATAATAACCGACCGTCGGGAACCAGCCTCATCAGCGACATGATCCCCGCGATGTCCGCGTAATGAAAACGAAACTCAAATAGTTGCCGTGCCGTCGCTGAGCGGAAAAACAGCCCAGGAAAAAGTCAAAAATAATACAAATAGGGAACAGAAAATGAAGTCTGTCATTTTGTATCCATATGGACCGCTAACCGGCGGAACACGTTGCTGTCGCATGTTGCATGCCAAAAATTTGGCCATAACAAGTGCAATTTACACAATTGTAAGTGTTTTGGGGGGAATGAGCGGCCACAGGGGGCGTATACGCAATGTGGACAAGTATGTAATTTGGTTCTCGTTAGTTGGAAATGCCAGGTATGAAAACAAAAAGCCACGAATAAAAACAGGAGCACGAAATCAGCAGTTGCGGCTGGTATATTATATTCGCCTGTTAATTGTGGCATAATTAATAGACAAGTGTCGTCGACGAGAGTATTTCTGCAACCATTCTGAATGTGCCGTGGCATACCTCAACGTCATTATTATTATGAAGGGCAGGAAAAATGGGGAACAAACCGCGACGGTTCCCCCTGAATCACTGGGAGAAATAAATCGCCCTGAAACTACGAAATTTTCGAAGATTTTCTTCTTAAAATTTAAGGTCAAACTTATTTTATGTTGAAAAAAAAATAATTTTAAATATTCAAAGCTGTTAAAAAAATATTTATGTTACAAACCCAATTACAACATCTGATTAATAAATTTTCCTATTAATATTTATATAAATTATTTTCTTAAATCTAAAATTAAAAAATTTAATTTTAAATTACAAAGATTTAATTGATTGAAAAAAAAATTACCTTGTTGTAACTTTAAGTATTAAAAGTTGTACCAATATTTTTAGTTTTGTTTACGACTTCTGTCTTATTCAACCCTCTGGCTAGAAAATAAATATATCCTTGCCCCAGCGGACCTCGCCAAATGGATAGACAAAACGGGAGCAACTTGCAGCCGATCCCCTCATCCCTCGTCTTGTGGCGTGTATAAATTACAATTACATGATGCTCGTTATGGCTTTTAATTTATGTTAATGGCGAAATCGTGCTCTGGGTTTTTCCATATTATTTTATATACTTCTTGTAAGGACAATGGAGAGCTCGAGACAATTACAAGAAATATAATGCAATGCAACTTGACGGCAAACAATAGACATATTATACCCGTTGCAATGCCAGTTACCAACTCGTGGCGAGTAAATTAGTTTTTGTTTAAGGAGAGAACTTAAGTGTTTGGCTTCTGCAATTAGTGCTGCATTTTATGGCAGTTACGAGCACAACCTCGGACGTAACAAGAGAGATTTCCCCCGGAGCCCCACTTCCCGGCCAAGTAAACGTTACGTGTTTAGCATAAGCCTGGGATAAGAGCGCGGAGTGGGTTCCCGGGGGTGGGGAGGTTACTACTGGGAGTGCAGTCACGACACATAATGGATGTATCCTAAGAGCACGCCATTTCGCATTTGTTTACCATAGTGGCTGCTTATTTACTGAACCTCGAGGCCTGTACCAGGTATTATCGGTTCTGCGAATTGGATTCTCATTATTGTAGCACTTTAACTTTAACAATGGATCCATTGTGACGAAATAACTATGATAATTTAAAATGTAATTTTGTATTAATTAGTTTATAATTAAGTTTATAAATAAATCGATCAACCTAAATGCTCCTCACTATTTTTTGTTCTAATATATTGTTGGAGCTCTTTTTGAAATTTTTATCTAATCTATAAATTGTTCATAATATTATGAAAGCAATTCAACCAAAAATTGTATAAACGTTCTGTTCTCCTAAATTTAAATCTAAAACATGCGCGGATCCACGGGGGGTGATATGGGTGATATACCACCCCCCACTCGGGTGAAAAATTAAAGGAATTTTGGTACACAAAAAGTATGCAACAAAAATATTGTTCTAATATCACCCCCCACAACAAAATCCTGGATCCGCCACTGATCTAAAAGATATATAAGCTATACAAAATTGTACGAAAATTACATAAGATTGCATTAAGACAAATGTCTTTCGAAAATTCCCATCTCTATAGAGACTTAAGAGAATTATTATCAAACATTAACAGCCTTTTAGGTCTTATCTTAAATTTAAAAAAGTTGGAGTTGCGAAATGGGACTCATTAAATGGGAATCAAATTTCAGGAACTTATTGCCTTGTCCCTTTGCAGACGAGAGACAGCCGACACGAAAACATTTTCACGGATTAATTAGCAAAAAACCCGAGCCAACACCTCAGACCCTTAAATCAAATTGGGTTCAGACCCGTTTAAAAGTAAAAACGTGTTGAGCAAAACAACCGGGAAAGAGTTGGATTAAAAAGGAGGAAAATAGGGGGTGGTGGGACCAACATGAGGGTAGACTTTGATGACCCATGAACCATTTTATATGCGGGTGCTCACTGCATATGCGTGTTATGTGCGCCAAAAACATTTTCCATTTCTCTGGTGACTCATTCTGTGTTTTGTCTTTTGGCTCTTTTAGAATATATCGCTTCTAATCGTACTGATATACTCGTGGCGCATAAATGTCAATATGCACAAGTCGGCCGATCTGCAGGATGTTTACTACGGTGAGTTCAGAGTTTAGGCAAGTCTGTCTGGTAATTAAGCACACAGAAGCTTGTTCGAGCCAAAACCCAAAGCGGCTATAAACCCGAAAGCCGAAACGACAAGCAGCCACATAATAAATAAAGCCATTTTAATAAATAAATTAAATGTAGATGAGAACGGAGGCAAGTTACCCACCGAGGTATAAAATCGTGTGGTATATATGCAATATATACTCGTTTATGAAATATGAGTGCAACGGAAGCTGAACACTTAATTTTTGATTAATGGGATCGAACTTTAATGATGATATTTCATTATTTTTTTCAAAGAGTTAAATTGTTAATAGATTTTTAAATAAATTTAAAAATATAGTGTATTGTATTTCATTATAAATTAGTTAGCTAGTTCAGAATTAATTAATGATTTTGTGAATAAAGTTTTGGCTCGAATACCAGTTTTTCGAATCTAGTAATTTTCAGACACGCTCTGTAAATTGAATACCAATAATTTTCTCTTTATTTAACTATGTTTTAATCTTGGCTTCAATTTATACATTGCAGGTGTGCAAATAGCATATTTTGCCATAATCGGCACACAAATGTCCATGATATTGCTGAGCATTGTGTTAATATTTGGAATATGTCGGGTGAGTTTTCCTGTTTGATTAAAAGCTTTAAGCATTTTACAGTACTAAGCGCATTGTTGACCCACCCCAAACGCGGTGCAAACACATCCCGCCCACAAATCGAACGACTCAAAGTCAAATATCCGCAAATTATGCGCATTGTGCCCGAGCCTCTGTGCGCCAGGAAATGTTTACCGAGCAAACAAAGCACATTCAAATGTAAATTACGCAAAGCGCTCATACCGCGTGGCTGCCTCCTCAGAATTCTAATATGATTTTTTTGAGTGCGAAATGTTACACGTGTTGTGCCAAAAAGTGCACACTACAAAAATTTCAAGAAAAATTTGGTGAAAACTTATGAAAGATTTTTTTCTTGTCGACAATCAAGTAATTAAACAGCGGTGCATAATAAAAGTCTTTAATTCCTATTTCCGAATCTTTAATTTAATTAATACATTTTTTCCATATGTAATATTTTACTTAAATTACTTTTTTTAATAATGTTAGCTGAATAAAAATTAAATAAAATTAAAATTCTAGATTTTTTTTTGTAATTTTTAAAATATTTTCTTGTTATGTCCTTAAGTAGAAAAATTAATCAAATATACATAAGCAAATATTTAAGCCCCTGTGCATGTGCGAGCATCTATAGAATTCCTCGTATGAACAAGTTCGCCCCAGAAACGGAAAAAACCAGAAATGCCATTGACAGCGGCATGAAAATGTGGACAATTTGTCACACAATTGGCACAGGACCAGGACTCATGACGGGGATTGCATAGCCAGAATTCAGTTCGGGTTTTGTTGCTGAGCAATTGCCAGTTACATTTTGTGGAATTTTTTAATTTTCACCCTGACAGCCAAAAAAGAAACGCGATTTCCATTCGAAATGAATGCCAACGCTTTTGCCCTGCCTTATGTAAATGAAAATGTTACCAAGTCCGTTTAATGGTCAAATTAATTGCAGTTCGCTAATAGGCGCCCCATTCTTAGGCACTCGAGCTGAGAGCTCGCAGCTGATGGCCATTGAATAATGCATAGAGCATTGGTTCTTAATTAGGCTAAACGAGTATTTGGACAACAAATGCGAGGGAAACAAGCAAAAGTTGCGGCTGAAATTGAGGTTGATAGCTTATATAATAGATAAACATTTTATTGTTTTCCTTACAAGCTCACAAATCACACACATTAAATTCCGCACTTAAGCTACCAAAATAATTCAATGAGAAAGAGAATTTAAGTGCTATTAATTTACCAGAATTTAATATTTTTAAGAGCTCTTTTACTTATGTGGAAATAAGTTGCTGTGTCGCTTAATAAGTTTTATAATAGAGTTTGATAAAAGAAATTTGTTCAAAGTGTTGGCACTTTTTTTTTTATTCTAAACTAAACTATTCCCAAAATAAAATTTAGCTTGCCGTTCATCATTTTATTATTTTTAATGCTGTTGCCAAAACCTGTTAGAACCTGTAAACTATTTTATATTAGTTCCTTATCTTCATTACTTAGTTACTGCAAACCCTTCTCGAGAAATATCTCTGAAATATTTTAAATGTGTATTACCTTAATTTTAGCATTCATTGAATCTTTCATAGTTCCCCTAATTCTTTAAATTAGCCCAAATAAAATGTTCATTATGGGATTACATATATTTTCATAGTTTAGACAAGCATTATAAGTCCATATTAAAATGTAATCCGCTGACAAAATACATTTCCTATGACCCCCACAAAATTGCCATGCAAAACGTTGTGGCCAAAAACTGTCAGCTGCACATCAGAAATTCCCAACGTGCTCAGCTAAAAATTTGCAGCACATGAAAAAGCCCCAAAAAATCCAATCAGAGGTTTTACCACCGTGGCGAGATAAATTACACCGCACTCACGCTTTTTAGCACCCACATTCGTGCCATATTTTATAGTATAGCCATGAAATCAATAGCTTCAATTCTATACAGGTACTGGTTTTTGTGGCCCCCTTTTACTTGATTTTCTAATGGCAATATATTGAAGGTGGTTTTTGTTATTCGTTTTTCTATAGGAGAACCCCGGACTAATTGTACCCTGGATAATTGGCTATATAACATTTATGGCCCTGGAAGCTGTCGCCATGGTCTACTCCAATGTGCTGCGCGATCATGTAAATAAGGTGAGTGTTCCATAAAATCCCCAGTGTTTTCAATGCATATTGAGAATGTTTTCATTTCGATCTGCTGTGGGAACCATTTGTTTAATGAAAAACATCTCACACAAAGGATTCAGACCCATCGGGGGGCATCCTTGTTGCATAAGCAGACCATCAATTGCGCCGCTGCTCGGCGCCTGGCATAAATCAATGGGCATCAACGATGCAAACAAATAAATTACAAAAAGCCTTCAGCGACGACAAATCAAACCGAATCCGTTACATATGTAAAAAGTTGTTGGCTTCCTTTATGCTAAAATCAAACAATAGCAAAGACCTAGTGGCTGTGGCTTATGGTCGGAAGTTGGCGACAGTTGAATGCATTGCCGGCAAGGGCATTGAATGAAGTTGGCAAAGTAAATGTAAACACAATCCCATGTGCAACAGGCGCTGAATTGAAAAGGGGGCAAAGGGGAAACCGGAAACGGACACGGAGCCGGAGATGGATAGACAACAAGCCCCACATGTTCGATTTGGAGCAAATGGGAAACAAAAATAGTTGATTAAAAGTTTTTGTAACTTTGCGAATGACTCTTAATCTGTGAATAATTAAAAAGCAAATAATTTAAAATAAAATAAAAACATTCATCTAACTCGATTTTATACAAAAACTTTATTTTCAAGACCAGTAAGTAGAGCTGGAAAATTATCGATTTTTGCACAATACGATAAAATTGATGCTTTAAATATCGAGAAATAGCAAACTGTCGATATTCTTTCAAGCTTTACCAGTAAGAGGTTTAAAATTATTATTATTATATTTTCAAGACCTGTAAGTAGAGTTGGAAAATGATCGTTTTTTTTATTTTTGCGAAATATATCGATACGATAATATCGATGTTTTAAATATCAATATAGCAAACTGTCGATATTCTTTCAAGCTTTACCAGTAAGAGGTTTAAAATTATTATTATTATTATTATATTTTATTTAAATTATTTAAATTAGGAGACTCTTTGGTTTAAATTGGGTATTAATTAAATATTATTAAGCAGTAAGATTGATTTTTTATTTTTGTAGTATTTTCTCTAACAAAAATTGTAAAGTATATTACTTAATTATAACAATTTTCGAACGGATAACTCATTTTTTAACGTAATCCTGCCGCAACCAAAGTGCCTTCTTCAAACAAATGAAGCGCACAAGACCCGTCTAAAAAATAGAAAACCTGGGGGATATAACAGAGTCAAACAGACGAACAAGAGCCCTCTACACACTCGCACTTAAAACAAGCGACAAAGTCAAAGCGCCACAAAAGGCGGTGGAATGGGGGTGGGGGCGTGCCGGGAAAACCGGGAAAGGGAGGGGGGTCGGAAAAACTGAAAGACCAGCGCCACCCAAACAGTGATACAAACGTATCTAGGTCTATGTAGCTATGTGGATCTATTCCGTCTGCACATATGCAATGAGTTGGGCATTTTTCTGCACCATTTTCCTTTAATATTTTACATTTGTCTGTGTCGCACGGCATTTGTTTTTGTTGTTCGGCTTTTTCTATTACGAACGTGTTTTGCTTTTCTACGGTTTTCGTTCCGTTTCGTTTGTTTTTCCGCCTAGCCGGGGGACACGGAAAGTTTTTTCTCCCGGAAAATTGTCACCTCATGCATAATTTATTGCAATCCAGAAGGTAAAAATTCATTTTTCTCTGTTCGGGCATCGCAAAGTTTTGCGTTATGGTTTGGGTTTTCACTAATTTGTTGTTTAAAGTTTTTGTTTGTGAAATTTCCAAATCATTTGCGCACGAGTTTTATGCTCTCAATTAGCGATTATGGAATTTGCGCTAGGCACACATTTCGCCAATCATTTAAAGCTTACCCCTAAAACTCGTATATTTTCAAACAATTAAGAGTACCTCGAAGTGGTTTACCACTTGAGGCTTCCACTGAAATTTGAGATTTAATTTATGGCGCCAGCTAAACCGCTTGAATTAATTCAATTCGCTTCTGTTCCCAGTCAAACTTTCCATTTTCACGCTAGAAACTTTTCCTTCGCCCTTGCAAATTGCTTTCCAAAACAGAAGTCAGCTAACAATTTTCGCAACTATATTTTCAGTTGGTTGTTTGGCTTTTGCGGGCCAGCAAATCGTGAAAAAATTAAGCATAATTCATAATTAAATTAAATAATTTCTTTTTATTTTCAGCAATTTGACGCCATGTGCAAGGCCGAGGTGGCCTTCTTTATTGCTCGAGCCCTGATAAACGTGAGTTTGAACAAATATTATTTAAAATACTGAAACTTATGGAGTGAATGAAATGAATATCTAAATGAACACAAGGATTTTTATTCTTACATTTGTAAGCTACTGCCCGTATTTTAGTAAAGGTTGTATGAATGGCAAACAGAGCATCAGCTTTTCTGGAGTTTCCTGTTTTAGAGCTGTGGCAAATGCCCACTTTGACTGATAAACAAGCCAGATCGTCAGGATATATACGGCCAGATAGATTGTGGCCCGAGTTCGATGACCTTTCGTGTGCCACAATAGTAAAATTACCGTTACCAGTTTCCAAGCAAATATCACCGAATGGATCCACAACCAGGGAGCCATGTGACTAGGGGACACCTAGGGAAAAACCATCTTAGTAACAATCTTATAAGGGAGTCTACAAGTAGCTGATAGATAGTGCATACTTTTAGACAGATCTATAACTATAAATATTTCCACTTACATAAAAAGCCGCATAGAATAAAATCGTCCAGACATTAGTTAGTACAAAGGCGTTTAAAATGCTCAATCGTTTGGCTAATTTTGGAGGTAAGCCATGGAATTTCCACATAATCACATCCTTGGTGAAGAATAACCGTATGAAACGAATGAGATGATGCACCTAGGTGAAATCTCGGCAAATAAGCTTGAATTACAATTAAATTTGCTTCACAACATACCGCTCCATATAGACTAAATATTAGGACAAACCAATAATATATGGGATAGGTGGATATGTCGCACACCAGGTAGCTATCTAAGCTCCGCCTGAAACTCCTCCATGGCCTAGAGTCCAGAAAGCTTAGGAACTGTGTTTGGTCCCGACAGGCATCTGCAATCACATCAAAGGAACTTCCAAGGCGACAAAGATGATAATCAAATGGAAATAAACTGAACATGCCGCAATTTCGCGATACAAAAGCAGTTCATGGAAAATAATACTTCTATATATCACTCGAATTTTAAGAAATTGTTTATAGCATGTCACAATTTGAACACAAAAGCAAAGCTAGGGTATTTATCAGATCCAATGGCTTACCCATCAGTCAATAACAAAAGAGGCTAATTGCCTTGGTGCACATCCCACGCAAGGCTTAATCAATACATGTAATAAATAATTTAATTACTAGCTAAGTCCATTAGTCCATTAACGCAGCATACAAATGTGAGCCCATGTATTTCTAGAAAAAAAGTTCGAGTGTGTGCGAATGTATCTGCGGGTGGGATTTTATCTAATGGATATTTATGATAGTCAATTTTTTGCATTCCCATTCGAACAGGTGCTGGCCATGTGGGGAGTGCTGCGCTTCTACAATTTGGTTCGCTCTGGGATTACATGGCGAGGTCCAGAGGTAAGTCAATTAATCAACACCTAATGGACGAGTGGGAGTCGCAAATAAGATTTGTTATTTATTTAGGAATTTCAATGCTTTAGCCTCTGACTTTCATCTTATTTCTAACATAAATGGGAAAAATTTAAATAATATTATATTTATTTCTTTCGCTTATTACATATTACTTGCATTCTATTTATTTGAGGTATTATTGTTTAATTAATAAAGACCAAAATAATTTATTACTCAATAATTTAATAGATTTTCCAATAGAGTCTTTTAGAAAATATTTTAAGATCGTGGAAAATTACATTTTTCACGTTACTTATATTATTCTTACATATTACTTTACTATATTAACATTAATTGAACATGAAAATAAAATCCTTTCTAGCTTCTTTCCCTTACAATTTTTGTACCCACGGACTCGTATAGATATTTATTTTTTTTCTTTCGTATTAATTAACTTATTTTACTAATTAATATGAGTATTAATCTTATTAATAACCTGTATTTATTACCCACCTAACTCATTTGATATCCTCCCATTTTCCTAGGCGAAGACCGCTATTTTTGCGCCGATGTACAAGAGTGTTAGTACGAACAAGCCGCACACATACACGTACAGCAAGCGGTCAAGGCGTCGCCATAGCATCGATGCGCCTTCCGGCGGATGCTGCGCCATCTTCGATTTCGATTTTGAATACGACGACGATAACGATGACGACGATGATGAGGCCTTCGGCGATGGCCTGGACACGGAGGATGAGGTGGGCTATGATTACGACGACTATTACGATTATTACGATGACGACGAGTTGGCGGAGCAGCAGCAATTGGGACTGCAGCCGGACGACGCGGACTGCAGCATGTTGGGGGCAAGTAAGGCAAGCAGATCGCGGTCCAAGCCACGGTCCGCTGTGGTCAAGGTCAAGGGTCAGCGGAGCGGCAGTCGCCGCACCAACAACAACATCCGCAGCGTGCTGATCAACAAGCGGCACAACAAGTACAAAATTGCCCGGCCCCAAACGCAGCTGGAGGTCATCAACGAATCGGAGAAGAGTGCGGGGAGCGGCAGCGATGAGAACGATTCGCTTTTGGTGGCCTATGACAGCAGCTCGTCGATGGCGTCGGTTTGACATTGGCCGCCATGCAAATCGGGAACCGGAAATGGAAATGCAGCCATTGGGGCAGAGGGAAGTGATAGATCCAGTGGTACGAATGACCGGGGAAAGTGCCACAACAACAGCGACTGCGACAGTGGGGACAACACGGCCGGAAGTGAGACCGACGACGACGGCGATCCTGACGAGGGCCAGCATCTGGAACGTGGGTGCACGAAGGGCGTCCGCCTCGGTGGTCAATGTTGTGGTCAGCGTCAACGCCGACGTCCACTGCGACGCGTCTACTGCGCTGTGAATCTGTCCATAATGGGCCTCCTGGTGGCCGTCGAGATATACGCACAGATCGCCATATTCCTGTAGATCAGAGAAAAATGTTTCTTCCAAGGCCAGAAAATATCATTTTATTCCAAAGATAAAGAGATAAAGATGAAACCAAACTCATTAAATGCCGGCAGAGATTACAGCTTTAAGTGTAAATAAAATAAACAAAAATATGTTAAAAAGAAAAACAACAATTAAATGTTGATCTATTTTGACTTCAGCTAAGGCTTTTACTATACCGTATTAAAAAAAACTCATATGACAACTCAAATACTATTAGGCAATGAACATACATTAATATTTATGAAATATTTTCTGTCGAATAACATAACAAAAACTATTTAAAGCTTATTTTGAAGTCCTTTGAACCCTATACAATTTTTCGAAATCTCTAAATATAATGTTCATCAATAATGATTTTAAACCCGAGAATATTTTTATGTTCTTTTATATCTATTTTGTTTATCACGAATTTATATAAAGCTTTAAAAGATTTCTGTGAAATCTCAAGCAGTTGATAAAAATTCCTCTTAAAAAAAGCAATCCTTTCTGCTAAAATCTGGAAAATCACCTTCAAAATGCAGCACTCTAACTGTAAATACGTCAACATAAAGGTCAAAGTTAGCAAAAATGTCAGTAATAATAAGAACAATAATAGCAGTAACTCTAAATGTATAAAAATATTCAAAGAAAATGTCCTATCCGAAAAAATAAAAAATCCATAGCATATTTAAAAGCTCTCCAAGAGATAAAAGAACAACTTTTGTGTTAATAAGCATAAAATATTATCCAGTACTAAGTTAACAGATAAAAGCCACTGTATTTGCAAAGCCCAAAACAAAGCTTTAAAATATTTAAATGAAATAAATCGCATGTCTAACCAAATAAAGAAGAAACCCGAACAAAAGTAACAGAAACAATAAAAAAATACAATTTGTCAAAAAAGTTAAACGATTAAAATGTTTATGAAGTGCTTAGGAAATTACTTTGTAAATACTTCCAGCTATCTCAAGTTTATGACGGTGACGTACAAGAAAATAAGCAAAACAAAACCATATCTATAAATGTTGTATATACAGGAGGTAATATTAAGTACAGTTGCGTCAAAAATAAAAGAACACTAGACAGCCAGTTAAAAACTAACCAATAAATGTGAGTTGATGTATACCTTACGATAAACCAAATAATAAACACTTGATATTTGTGGAAAAAAGTCCAACATCCAACAATATTATTAATGAACGATAACCAAACGTGCTGGGCACGTGAAAGAGGAAGAAGCTCTATCCGGATCACAAGTATTTAATTTGGCCCCCACTCACGGGAATCGGCCTAATCACGGGGGCCAAAACTAATTAAATGATAATGCCAGCGGTGGGAACGAAGCAGCCGAATCTGGGGACACGTGAAGCAATCAAAGCATCAACAAGTACCCGATATCGACCCGCAAACACGGCCGCAATCAGGGGAATCTAATCAATCATCAGACGGCCAGTTGGTTTAAAAGCACCCGCTCTTCCCAGGGGCCGAATCAGTTGCGAAATATGAAGAGTCTAGTGTTGATTGCCTTGAGTGGCCTCTTCTTGGCCAGTGCCCAGGCCAGGATCCTGCCGCAGGAGGATCTCCTCTGGGAGTTGCCTGCAGTTCCGGAAGTGGTTAACGAGATTGAGCCCAGAGCAGGTGAGTTACAAAAAAAGGGTTAGAAATGAGATAGGTTCCTGAATGTTTATTATGAATTTCCCAAGTTTAAGTATTCAACTTATAGCTCTAAACTTAATTCAGTCATAAACACTTAAAGTTCATAAAATATAACCTAAAACTCATTTCAATAAACCAAAACCCCACACCATTTCAGCTGGTTGTTCCATTAAGATCCGTAGCTCCGAGCTGAAGGATCCCCAGCCCCTGTTGATCAAGTCGGGAACTTCTGAGATCGCTGGCTTCTCGGACACTGGTTATGTGGATGTGGACAAGGACAAGACCATTGAGTTCCACTGCACCAGCAGCTTGGCCTCTCCGCTGTCGGGAAAATCGGTGACCGCCAAGTGTGTCGGTGGCACCACCTTTAAGATCGACGACAAGGAGCACGACCTGTCCGCCATCAAGTGCACATCCTGGCCAGCTTTCGTGGGCAAGAAGTCGGGTTCCAGCTGCAATGGTGGCACCACCCTGATCAAGGTGGGCTTTGAGCTCTCCGGCTCGCGATTCGCCACCCAGTACGAGGTGTGCTTCAACGAGGACGAGGAGGTGACCAGGTATGTGTACCATCGTCTCGACCCGGGAAACAACTACTATGCCACTGGAGTGGATCGAATCACCTTCGGTGCTGGCGGTTATTTTGCGGGTAAAAATGTGGACAAGCTGTACACGCAGGCGGTGCAGAAGGAGACCATCGACAAGGAGTTGGACATGGACTCGGCTCACTACTTCGACTCGGCCAAGAACGTCTTCCTGGCCCGCGGTCACATGGGTGCCAAGGCTGATTTCGTGTTTGCCCCGGAGCAGAGGGCCACCTTCCTGTTCATCAACGCTGCTCCGCAATGGCAGACCTTCAATGCTGGCAACTGGGCTCGCGTGGAGGACGGAGTCCGTGCCTGGGTGGCCAAGGAGAACAAGCATGTGGAGTGCTGGACGGGAGTCTGGGGAGTTACCACGTTGGCCAACAAGAACGGAGAGCAGAAGCAGCTGTATCTGTCGCACGATCACAATGGCAACGGCCTGATCCCAGTGCCCAAACTGTACTTCCGAGTGGTCATCGAGCCCTCGTCGAGGAAGGGCATCGTTCTGATCGGCGTGAATAATCCCCATCTGAGTCTGGAGGAGATCAAGCGAGACTATATCCTCTGCACGGACGTCAGCGACAGGATCAACTGGATCAGCTGGAAGAAGACGGACATCACCGCTGGCTACTCATACGCCTGCGAGGTCGCCGAGTTCCGCAAGAAGGTTACTCACCTGCCCGAATTCTCTGTCTCCGGTTTGTTGGTCTAAATACCTTATTGAATTAATAAAACCTTCATATATTGTAATGTCCTTGTTTTTCCTTAAACACTTTCGAAAATGTTTTGCAAGAAGTTTTAGAAATCGATCTTTAAAGAAGCCAGAAAGATGAATAGATATTATTTTAGTAGTGATATTATGTTCTACAAATACTTTAGTAAATATTGGCATAGATTATACCCTATAAACTATTGTTTATAGTTTATAGTGTTAGTTGTCAAATTATTTTAAATTTCTCTAATGTTACTAGTGAAATATTCCGTATCCCGAAAATTGTGCAGTGTCTTACTGTTCCTCATACTGCTCCTGCCGTCCTATGAAGCTGGTTATTCGATCGGCAGTCACTTTATACGTCGGCGGACTAAACGCCTATCAAGTCCCTATTTCGACGAGCAAAAAACTCTGATACTGGCAAGATATGTGGTCTCCATTCGATCTCGAACGCCCCGAAAGTTCTTTGGGGACAATCACTTTTGCGGCGGGGTCATCATTTCGAGAACCTACATCATGACCTCCGCCCACTGCGCCATGGAGTAGGTATATAGAAAAGTGGTACATTAGTTTGTATCCCCTTTACTTTTAACCGATCCATCAGCAAACGCAAGATCATACATCGCAGTCGGGTCTTGCTTATTGTGGCTGGAACCGCAAATCGTTTGAAATACCGATCGGGTCTCACGGTGCATATTCCAGTGAAGAAGGTCTTTGTACCGGAGGAATTCACAGTCCTCAACACGAACAACCTTGCGCTGATGCTGCTGGCCAAGAAACTGCCCTTGGACAATCCGCGCGTGGGTGTGATCAATCTGCCCACGGCTGACCCGGAACCGGGTGTCAATTACACGGTTCTGGGCTGGGGACGGGTCTTTAAAGTGAGTTGCCCTTTTGAAATATTCCAAGAGCCCATTCAACTATTTTTAGGGCGGTCCCATGGCCTCCAACATCCTGCACATTGACGTGGAGCTGTTGCCTCGGGAGATCTGTGAGAATAAGCTTCACACCTTCAAGGAGGAGATGATGTGTGCCGGAAACCTAAACAACAGTCTGGATGAAAATCCTTGTGCCGGTGACACCGGAAGTCCCCTAATCCTCAACGACACTGTGTTTGGGGTGGTGACCTATCGAATAGGATGCGGATCCCGAACCCTGCCCTCGGTGTATACCAACGTCTATATCCATTTGAACTGGATCAAGGATATTATGGCCAAGAACCAAGGAAATCACATGAAAGACAAACTCCTCTATCTAATAACCACCATTGGCATACTCGTGATAAATAAAATTCTGAAAAGTTGTGGATTTTATTAGATCACCACTTAAACGAGGAGACCACCCTTGGCGGTCAAAGCGGGCAGATGCTTGACGGTCTTCAGGAAATCGGCGACCTCACAGGCATAGGACCAGCCAGCCTTGATGTCGGTGGTCTTCCAGTTGATATAGGTCACCTGATCGCTGACATCCGAGCAGATGATGTAGTCCCGCTTGATCTGTTCCTCGCTGAGATGGGGATTGTTGACGCCCACAAAGACAATACCCTTGTGGGAAGTGGGATCGATGACCACGCGGAAGTACAGCTTGGGCACAGGGATCAGGCCATTGTTGTTGCCATCCTTGGCCAGGTACAGTGGGGTCTCCACTCCCTGCTTATTGGGCAGGGTTGTCACTCCGTAGACACCGTCGTAACAGGTCACATTCAACTTGGTCTTGGAAACCCAGGCCCTCAGACCATCCTCAACACGCGCCCAATTGCCGGCATTAAAGGTCTGCCACTGGGGAGCAGCATTGATGTACAGGAAGGTAGCCCTCTGCTCGGTACCGTAGTTGAAGTCGTTCCTGGCAGCCAAGTGACCAGGGACCAGGTAATCGTTGGCACTGTCGAAATACTGGGCTCTGGCCACGATGTACAGCTGGTTCACATCCTTTCCATCGAAATAGCCATACGTTTGGAAGTTAAACCTGCTCAATTCCGTGTCGAAGTAATTGCTGCCGGGCTCCAACTTGTGGCGAGTATAACGAGTAACCTCCTCCTCTTCGTTGAAACATATCTGCATCTGCTCGACAAACCTGGAAGGGGTGATCTCAAAGCCAACGCGGATAACAATACCGCCATTGCAGGTGGCTCCCGTCTTAACAGCCTTGAATTCCGGCCAGGACTTGCAGTACAGGTCAACGAAATCAAACTTCGTTCCGTTCACGGTGAATATGGTGCCGCCCACACAAGTAGCGGTGATCAGGGTATTGGAATGGAAAAGGAATTCGGAGGAACACCACATCTGAATGGAGCCACCCGGCTCGAACTCCATTACACCGACATCAGAGAAGGGATAAAAGTCCTCGGAGTCGGGTTTCAGGTACACGGGCTGCGGGGTTGGAAAATTCCAGCGAATGTTATAACGGCAGCCTATATTATAACAAATTAAATTAACAAAATTAATAGGAAATTAATGGGAAACAAATTATAGCTTCGTTGGTTATTATTATATTTTCATTTACTCTGGGATATGACTTTTTATGAATATTTCAGAGTTTCTAATTAAATTTAAGAATAACTTAATAAGATTCATTAGATAAAATCATGCAGATCATTAAGTAACTTACCAGCCGCACGAGGCTCCGCAGCGATCCTTTCGGAGATCCTATCCTCCTGGACAATTGGAGGAAGCTCCACCTCCGGATAGGTAACTCGAGCCCAGGCAGCCGGGGCCGCCAGCAAGCCAATCAACAGCAATGAGAATCGGACGCACTTCATTTCATTTTTAAGGATCCAAAGGCTACCGAGGCATCTTTAAATAGTCCCCGGCCATATCGCACAAATTAATGAAAAATAGTTAATACCAACAAAATAGCGCAATTCTGGGCCCTATCTCTTTCAGAACAATAAAATATTGTTCTTATCCATTCACGTGAAGTGGCGAAGTGTGCTGATTTTCATTTATTCGATCTTAATTGGTTCGAGGCACTTAGCTCGATTATTTTGGAATGTGTTTTTTGCACGTTTCATCCAGCGTTTTATTATAGTCGTATTTCAGGTATTACATTTTATATCTTATCCGAATTTTTGTCAATTAGTACTTTCAGGATTCATTACGATGTTATTATTTGCTTAACAGCTTGATAAAATGCGAGTTTTAATGAAACTTATTGTATTTTTATACCCGTTACTCGTAGAGGGTATATTGTATTCGTGCAAAAGTATGTAACAGGGAGAAGGAAGCTTTTCCGACCCTATAAAGTTTATATATTCTTGATCAGGATCACTAGCCGAGTCGAACTAGCCATGTCCGTCTGTCCGTCTGTCCGTCTGTCTGTCCGTCTGTATGAACGCTGAGATCTCGGAAACTACAAAAGCTAGAGGATTGGCATTTTGCATGCATATTCTTGGAGTTCCTACGCAGCGCAAGTTTGTTTCAAACAGGTGCCACGCCCCCTCTAACGCCCACAATCGCCCTACACCATTTTTTGAAAGGTGTCTGGCGCCCACAACTTTAAAAATTTCGGAAAAGTAAAAATGCAGTTTTATTCTGTTTATCAATACCTATCGAATTGTAAAAGAAATTTTTCAAATCGGACAATCCATTAAAAAGTTATGAGCAAAAAATGAAACAGCCACTAGATGGCGCTAGTAGCTTTGACGCGTGCATATATTAATCTCTCTCCCACTCCCTTTAGCTGAGTAACGGGTATCTAATAGTCGAAGTACTCGACTATAGCGCTCTCTTGTTAAAGGTTAGATACATTGCAATTGCAAAAAATACTAGTTTAAGATGACATATTTAGAGCTATAAAAGGTAGTATCTTAAAAGATTATTTCCTGTTTGCGTATAAGAAATTTAATTTTTGTTTCATTGATTTTTAGTAATAAAAATGCAATCCTAAATAATATTTTCTTTCCAAGAAATTACTTATAAAATAAATTAAATTTATATCCGCTTAATTTCGAAAATAATAATCTTCTCAAATCAACTGATAATTACGCTTCACCATCTAAACCAGTAGTTGACGAGCAGCGTAGACAGTCTGCCGTCTAATTCAGTTATTTAATCACTTAATTAATGACAATAATTTATAATCAACAAGTAATTAAGGCTTTTAACCGCAGCAGAATTCAAATTTCTTGAGGCGATTGGAATTGGAATTAGAACGATTGAATAGCAATGCTGGCCTGCTCTATGTCAATTTGAACTGGATCAAGGATATTATGGCCAAGAACCAAGGAAATCACATGAAAGACAAACTCCACTATCTAATAACCACCATTTCCATACTCGTGATAAATAAAATTCTGAAAAGTTGTGGATTTTATTAGATCACCATTTAAACGAGGAGACCACCCTTGGCGGTCAAAGCGGGCAGATGCTTGACGGTCTTCAGGAAATCGGCGACCTCACAGGCATAGGACCAGCCCGCCTTGATGTCGGTGGTCTTCCAGTTGATATAGGTCACCTGATCGCTGACATCCGAGCAGATGATGTAGTCCCGCTTGATCTGTTCCTCGCTGAGATGGGGATTGTTGACGCCCACAAAGACAATACCCTTGTGGGAAGTGGGATCGATGACCACGCGGAAGTACAGCTTGGGCACAGGGATCAGGCCATTGTTGTTGCCATCCTTGGCCAGGTACAGTGGGGTCTCCACTCCCTGCTTATTGGGCAGGGTCGTCACTCCGTAGACACCAGTGTAGCAGTTCACATTCAGCTTGTTCTTGGAAACCCAGGCCCTCAGACCATCCTCAACACGAGCCCAATTGCCGGCATTGAAGGTCTGCCACTGGGGAGCGGCATTGATGAACAGGAAGGTGGCCCTCTGCTCGGGGGCGTAGTCGAAGTCGGCCTTGGCACCCAAGTGACCACGGGCCAAGTAAACATTGGTGGCACTGTCAAAGTACTGAGCAGCATCGCCGCCAAGATCATTGTTGATCGTCTCCAGCTGGGTGGCCTGAGTGTACAGCTTGTCCACATTCTTGCCATCGAAATAGCCAGCCGTTTGGAAGGTAATCCTGGCCACACCGGTCTCGTAGTAATTGCTGCCCGGTTCCAATTTGTGGCGAGTGTAACGAGTAACCTCCTCCTCTTCGTTGAAACAAATCTGCATCTGCTCGGCAAACCTGGAGGATGTGATCTCGAAGCCAACGCGAATCACAATGCCACCATTGCAGGTGGCTCCCGACTTGACAGCCTTGAATCCCGGCCAGGACTTGCAGTACAGATCCTTGAAATCAAAGTGGGATCCGTCCACGCTGAAGGTGGTGCCACTCACACAGCTGGCGGTGAGCAGGGTCTGGGAATGGGAGTTGAATCCGGAGGCACACCACAGCTGGAAGGAGCCACCCGACTCGAACTCCATTACACCGACATCGGAGAAGGGATAGAAGTCCTCGGAGTCGGTTTTCAGGTACACGGGCTGCGGACTGGGAAGACCTCCGCGAATGGTCACACTGCAGGCTATACAAAATAATTTATTAATGTAAAATTAATAAACTTTATACTAAATAATTCAAGCGAATTAAATTTACAAAAGATTTTTGTATTATATATCTCAACAATTTTGTACCAAAAATGTTCGGTACTTCAGATACTTCTTTATATAAATATATAATATATACAAATGTTTAATTATTTAACATAATTAGATAAATTCATGCAGATTATTGGATTCACTTACCTCCTGCACGAGGCGCCACTGCGACCCGTTCGAAGATCCCGTCCTCCTGGACAATTGGAGGAAGCTCCACCTCCGGATAGGGAACTCGAGCCCAGGCAGCCGGGGCCGCCAGCAGGCCAATCAACAGCAATGAGAATCGGACGCACTTCATTTCACTTTTAACAATCCAAAGGCTCCCGCGGGATCTTTAAATAGTCCCCGGCCATATCGCGAAAAATAATGAAAAATAGGTAATACCAACAAAATCTCGCCATTCTGCGCCCTATCTCTTTCGGAACAATAAAATATTGGTCTTATCTATTTACGTGAAGTGGCGAAGTGTGCTGATTTTTTTGTCGTCTTACGTAGACCCATTCATTCGATCTTAATTGGTTCGAGGCTTTTAATGTCGATTATTTTGTGGACGAGTGGGGAATTTAAGGGAATTACCCAAACAATGCAGATAATTTGTTTCTACAAAAATAGAAAGCGTTTTTTACACATATCATCTTGGGGTTTATCATAGTCGTACTTCAGGTATTACAATTCATATCTTATCCGTCATTTTGTCAATAAGTATTTTTAGGATTTTTTAAAGATGTTATTACTTGCTGAGCAGCTTGATAAAATACGAGCTTTATTAAATTTGTTGTATTTTCAAAAGTTAATACTAAAGATGAAAAAGAAGATAAAAGTTTGTATATTACTTTATTTGTAAATATTTGCACAGATCATATATCTTAACAGATTTTTTCTATTTGCTTATACAAATTCTTTTTACTACACTTTCAGTACCAAGTAAATGTTTTCTATCAAAGGAATGACCAAAAATATATAATATTTTACTTATTTCCGATTAATTTCGAAAATAATAATGACATCTCCTCAAATCAACTGTCAATTACCATTGACCATCCAAGCCAGTAGTTAATGAGCAACGTAGACAGCCTGCCGTCTAATTCAGTTATTTAATCAGCAGTCAAGGCTACTGGTTTTCCCAGGTTCTCCTTTCACTTAGCCATAATTTATAATCAACAAGTAATTAAGGCTTATGGCCGCAGCAGGATTCAAATTTCTTGTGGCGATTGGAATTTCCTAGGCCTTCCAAGGATATCGTGAAATTAGAACGTATGAATAGCAATGCTGGTGGAGTGGGAGTCTGAGGGAAGGGCGCTCCCTAAAGAGCCAAAGAAAGTGCTCGTTAATCATTATGTGGCGCCATCTAGTGCCAGCCCCCGGCCCTCTGAGGTCATTTATCTATATCGAATCAATTAGCGAACACCTTGAAGCCTTCTTGGCTGAAAATGGGGAAAAAGGCATGGCAACACCTTTCGCTTTCTCTCCCTTTGTTCGCATTTCCTTTCGTCCTTGCTACGTGCCAATTTGGCTCGTTTTGTTCGCTCATTCGTAAATCTAAACAAATCATCAATTTTCACAAATTATACGCGATACCCATCTCCAGTGGCCGGGGATCTGGCTGTTCCTCCGTATCCGTCGAAGTTACCGTATCCGGCTGAGGTCCTTGTCCTTGTCCTCGGTCCTCGTCCCTAATTGCCCGACTATCTCCGTTCGCTGCTTTTCCTGCTGTGCGCCGCTGTTCATTTTACATTCCATTAATTAATGTCAATGGCCGACGAACTTTGACATATTGAGCTCTGTTTTATATCCTTCTCGCTGTCTCCAACGGGGATTTGGTGGGTTAGCCTAATGGAGCATTCGAAGGAAGGTAAGTATTTGGTTGATTAAAGTCGGTCGCAGTTACATTAAGAATATAGCTTTTCAATTTGGTCCATCGACATTGAGCAGTGGTGGTTTCAGAATTTGATTGTGGGGGTTTTGAAAATCCATTTTTTTTGCCTAGTTTTAAACACACCATTTTATGTACGATTTTAATTCTTTAATTTACTTCAAATGTTGCAGAAAAATAGAGCAGTAGACAGAGAGCAGCAGAGGTTTTATTAGTAGAATAGATAAGGTCTTCTAAGGGTTTGATTTATTAATAACCTAAGATAATGATAAATTTATGAAGAAAATCAGCTTCTTATATATTTTATTTATAACATTTTTATTATTTAGGCTGAGGTTTCTCACAAAAAAAACTAAATCCCCTTAAAATGAATAAGTGATTCACACTGAACTTAATTGATTACATTTTTGGTAGGCAGACCGAAAGCTTTAGATTTAAATATATTATTTTTTTTTGTTATTTAATTAAAGTGTTTTAAATTATTTCAATATTTCTTTGATTTTCAATGAGGAAATTAAATGGAAATCTGAATCTCCTTTATTAATTAGGTGAAAACGGTTTCTCAATCAAACATACATTCCGCAGACCCTGCCGATAGATTTATCTTCATCTCCTCATGTCATAAATTATCGCGGCAAATTTATGAGTTTCCAATCAATATTAATTGCCTGTGAGATACTTCACAGGCCATTTCATTAGCCACCTGAAGCCGGGAGAAACCATTTAACTTAAATCGCTTTCACCGCACTCACGATTTCATCGCACGACAAACAAGCATAAAAATACTTAAATAAAAAAGGAAAATCGAGAAAAAAGGAGGCACACAATTTAATCCGAATTTTACTTGATCTGGCACATTGCAGCGAGGAGCTTCGCACCATTCAAGGGTCCCAGCCCTTGATAAATGGCCCTTATTAATAACATACGTGTGGGCGTGTTCTGTATCTCCGTGGGAGTGTTCGAGTCCATATACTGAGATACCTTTGATTGATAAGGCTGCCTAAGCGTGTTTGCATACGGGGAAAGGGCGAAAGGTAAACGAGGACGAGCTAACGAATGAATGAGCGATTTTGCACCTTTTCAACAGGTTTCTCGGCGCTCTTATGTTCGGGCAAATTGAAAACGGGGAGTCAATAAAGCTGTAGACAGTCAGACATGGCCAAGGGCTAGGCCGGGATCCTTTGAATGGATATATTTGCATTAGGGTGAACCAGGCTCAAGCGATTTTACATGATTTATTTTTAACTGATATACTACAAATTTAATAAAACTTGTGTAAAATATACAAAATTAAACTTTTCTTTGTTTTTTTTTAGATTTCCCATATTACAATTTGTAAAAGTAAATTTATTAACAATAATATTTTAATTAATTTTTTTTATATTAAAGAAATGTCAAGTATTAAACCGAAATTTGTATTTCTAAAAAAAGAATACTTAACATAGTTATAGTTTAATAAGTAAAAGTGGTCCACCCTACAGTAGATTGAACATGTATGTCTGTGCAATGATAGATTAAATGTATTTCAAAGGCGTGAAAGCCAAAAGGTAGCACAAAGTAGCACATTGTGGTTGCATAATAAACATCAGGCATACTTCAATTTAGCTTAGCCTACGGCCACACAAAGACAACACAGAAATAATAGAGCCCAAAGGATGCAAAACCCCCAACTAAGGTAGCAAAGGTAACAAAGGTTCTATAAATACACACACTAATTGTCAAAGGCCTTTGGTCTTTTGTACCCTATGCAAATCATTCACAACCCGCCGCAATCTTGTGCAGCCAAGTGAAAGATCTCCGATAATTGCAATGTCTTCAAAGGATAAGCCCTTTCACATGGAACGCAATCTACATGGAAAATAGGTCACAAGCCCAACATACAGATTTGCATTAATTTGAGCTCAATAAACCCGACAAGCAGCCATTTGGAGTAGCGGATGAAAGGGAAACTCCCTCCAATTTGAAGAGCAATCATAAACTTTTTCATCCCATATGGATTACACAAGTACAACATGGACGGGTTGAAAAAACACTGTGAAGTATGAGCAAGTAATAAAAAATTAACTGACCAAGCGAACACACAGGGTAAAAATTATAAAAGTAGTTGAACATGACAGGAGCACGTCCAAAAGTATGAGCGAAATGATTAATGAACTGCCGCCATCTAACGTCGGCCATTTACTCACAGCCAAGAATGGCTATTGTGTGAAAGTACAAAAAACTGCAGAAGAACGTAAAAAAAATCAAGAACATTTTAAAACTGAAATTTGGTATCCTCCCGTCATCCCTGATTTATTTTCTAGTAGATTTAGATTATTCTTCGTTTGAATAAAAAAAGAGTTATTATCATTTGAAATTTGGTATCCTCCCGTCATCCCTGATTTATTTTCTAGTAGATTTAGATTATTCTTCGTTTGAATAAAAAAAGAGTTATTATCAGGGATTTCAAATAAAAGCGAACCTATAACCTATTATAATAAAAATGGTAAAGATTGATTTCAAACCACTTTTGAATGGAGGGGTCCATTGGTTTAAAAGTCATATATTTATAATCTCTCATTTTACATTTTCTATTCTACCAAATGGGTTAAAGAATTAATAAAACGACTTCTAGGTAGGCTGGCAGTTGACATAACTCGGATGTGTGCACTAAATTCTGGTATAAATTTAAAAATTCATATTTCGGAAGACCATTTGTAAAAATTAATCTTTCGTTTAAAAATATGCGGCACTTACAAATACTTAAATATGTACAACCACGGTATGCAATAAACACACTTTTGTCCCAGCGTTTCATGTCAAAGTCGGGCAATGCAAAATCTTCTGGTACAGATAAGACAGAGACGAAAGGTTAATGGTATACAATATTAATGTTCGAGTGTAGTAACACTTACTTCCGAGCAGATACAAAATGTAAGGAGGGTAAAGATGCAAAGGTTGCTGATATAGCAAAAAAACCTGCTGATGCAGCAAAAAAATCTACAGATGCAGTAAAACGAGGTTAGATATAATAATGCTTATATTTCTGTAATATACAAAGATACTCCTCCATAGATACAGCGCCCAAAGCGGTTAAAGAGACTAAAGTCACGAAGCCCAAAGACGAAACAGTTATATCCGGAGGGACAAAGTGCACGCCAACTATCAATCCGCCAGCAATAAGTAAAACCAAAAAGAAGCTAAAAACATGTGATGAAATTTTACTTGGTAAAGGTAAACAAAAAAAAAAGAAACTAGCTTTAACGGAAATTCAAGGAGGAGACTTGGGCTGCCCGGAAAGAATTGAAAAAAAACCACGTTAGTATTTTTCTATAAATTTCGTAGAATTAAATTACCCTATTTTGTTTAGCAATTGTTAGCAAACACGCCAAGCAATGGCAGAAAATCTCGCTATTCGGAGTGCTGCCCTTGATAGCCATTCTTAGTCTCTTGGTGTTCAGCACTCGGATAGAAGAAGATCGCCTGGAGTTTAAGAATTGGACCCACATGTACAAGCGATCGAAACCGTATTGGTTCCGTGATGGAAATCGCACAGCTTTTCACAATAGTCATGTGAACGCCTTGCCTCCAGCCGGATACGAGGACGAAGTCGATGAGAGTGCCATTGGCCAGGACCCGGAGTCGGAGCAGGATAAAAAATCTCGCTTGAAGGAGTTTGACAAAGTTGTTAAAAACTGGCGCAAGCATTCATCCAAAAGAGATGCTCAGCTTAAAAAGGAGGCTGCCGCTGCAGAAAAGGAGGCTAGAAGACAAGAAGCGCAGTAAAAAAAAACTAAATTACAAAATTCTTCGAAAAAAAACGATTTATCACGAGCTTAGGATCATAGAATAATTATTGGGCGAGAGGAGCCAGTGGAAAAAAGAAAAATCTTTCTGCCAATGATAAAAGTCTTACAACTTTAGCTATAATTTTATTAAAATTAGTTACTAAACAAGAGAGAACGCTATAGTCGGGTGCCCCGACTATCAGATACCCGTTACTCAGCTAAGGGAGTGCGAGGGAGATAGATATATAAAATCTTTGATCGGGCATAACTTTTTAACGAATGGTCTGATTTGAAAAATTTCTTCTACATTTCGATAGGTATTGATAGTCACAATAAAACTGCATTTTTAGTTTTCCAAAATCTTTAATGGTGTAGGCGCCAGACACCTTTCAAAAAATGGTGTAGGGCGATTGAGGGCGTTAGAGGGGGCGTGGCGCCATTTTGAAATAAACTTGCGCTGCGTAGGAACTCCAAGAATATGCATGCAAAATGCCAATCCTCTAGCTTTTATAGTTTCCGAGATCTCAGCGTTCATACGGACGGACAGACGGACAGACGGACATGGCTAGTTCGACTCGGCTAGTGATCCTGATCAAGAATATATATACTTTATAGGGTCGGAAAAGCTTCCTTCTCCCTGTTACATACTTTTGCACGAATGCAATATACCCTTTTACTCTACGAGTAACGGGTATAATTATAAACTTCCTGAATGCTTTATGCTCACCATTAAAAAAGTTTGTTAAAGTGGCGTCCTTTAAGATCAAAAGACTCGAAAACAAAAAAATTATTTAAAAATGTTTAAAATGTTTTCTAATTTTCCAGATTTTGTTCTAACCCAATTAACGAGGCGATTTAATATTCAGTTATCCTCGTCTTAAATTTGTCCCTTTTCTTTTAAACTTAATTGATTGGGAAAATGTTTTCGTTTTCGAAGTGGAAAATCTTTTCCTGTTCGTTTGTGCGGATGAATGATTACCCTAACCAAATGGGAAACGGAAAGGGAGGCGGTGGGTGAATGTTGATTTGTCCTTGGCCTGTCTTGCCACTCGCCAAATCTGTGTGATAATCTGGTGTTGCAATCAGCGCTATATACCATGCCACAAATCGCAGCCACTTTTGTAGGGCCTTCCTTTCCGGCCTTTTCGCTTCCCCTTCCGCAATTCGGCCATTTGTTTTTCCTGTTGTTTTTCTCCTAATGGTTTTCCTTTTTGCTACGCTACGCTTCAATAACTTTTATCACTTTTAATTGGATTTTTCTTTATAGTCAACGCATGTCTTAGAGGACTAACACATGTTCAGATTGTAATTGTGTTAATGTCCTCAGGAGTGGGGGTGGAGTGTATGCGTGGGCATGTCCTTCTTCCTTATTTTTTGTTATTGTCCTGTGACATCGTGCTAATACCAGTTCCCTGTATCTTATGCATGTGCTTGTATATGTACATATCTGCTCCATTCTTGATCCAATTTGCTTATTTTTTGCCATCTTATTTTGCTCTCAATTTTCTTAATTGCTTCTTAATGTCTATGCCTTCGGGCTGAATCTTGGCTCTTGTACTGATTTTATTCAGCTTATTTAAAGTTTGGATTATAAGCTTAAAAGAAGATTTTGCATACACAATTAATCTACAAAATAGACTTTATTGAGGAAAATTAGTTGAGAAGGTTTTGTTTCAGTAGCACGCTTTTGTGAAAAAATATCGCAAATAATCGTATATTTTAATTTTGTTCTTATCCTGTTAACTGTAAAAAATATAGAATTAAGGTCCACAGAGATTTACATTAATTTGGTAAAATAGTATAGTATTACTATACTAAATTGATTCAACAACTCCTATGTTTGGGATAAACTTATTTATTAATTAGAATATATAATATAATTTATTATATTAAAATACTAAAAATTATTAACCTCACTAATAAAATATTGAATTTTTCGCTATGTTTTTTATCTAGATTCCGATTTGTCTTTTAAATATACAAATATTAGGTTTAAAAATTATAAATACTATAAACTTGGATTAGAATATAAAATCTTTTTTTTTTTAACGAAATAAAATAGTTTTATTTATATTTTCAAATCAAATCGGCCCATTTTGTATGTTTTGTATTAAATATTACGTGTTTATATTTATTCCAAATACATATGTACCACAAATCTTGGCATTCAATATGCAGACATTTATTTGCACTATTCCATTTTTTTATCACTTTATAGTAAAAAGTAAATTGCTTATTAGCTATTAAACAAATATTACACCTGCTATAAACTGTAAAAAAAAATTATTTGTTTTAATGGTGGTATTCAAGGAATAGAAATGGCTTAAACCGCAGTGAAACTTTCCAATTCCGTTGGCCCAAAGACACGGCCAACTTATGTGCTTATCCGAAAGCCAAACCAAGTCCTGAAAGTCGGTGCAACTTTTCCGTTCCGGTCGTCGTTGACACGTAATTGACTTTGTCCGCACTTCCACGAGGACAATTTGTGCGCCACTTGCTCGGACCAATTAAACGCCATCGATGACCAATTGCAGTTGTCGCGAAATTGCTCGGGAAGATTGCCCGATGTAATGACGGCAGATGGGGAGGGGATGGGAGGGAGGAGTGAACCCAAAGGATGTGCAGTGGAGTGTAATCAATGCATAATTTTAATGCAATTCTTGAATGCAATTACTGGCGAATGCCTTTTTTCGCTATAAAAGCCGGGGACAGCGAACCAGTGACCGGCGACCGAAAAAGTACGTCGGGGAAATGCAAAAAGCGAAAGGACAGCAACTCGTTAATATTCGGAGTGATGAAAGTTCAAGTTCCCCTTCTCCGCTGGCTGCCCCTGCTATTTTTCCTGCTTGCCAGTTGGGGGCCAGGTGTCGCTGGCAGCTGGCGGAGCGAAAATTCCCGGGAGGATCCGGACTCGAAAACACGGTGGGGCAATCAGTTGCCGGATATGCTAGTCGCTTACTATCGCCACCACGGCGTTCACAGCCTGATGCTGGTCGTTTGTCACACGGACATTGGTGAATTAACCCTCTGCATGCAATGTGCTTCTCGGGCCAAATTTATGACCCGACAATGCACAGACAAAAATCCCTTTGGGGTTCCAGAAAATCCTTAGTGATTTATTAAATTTATTTTTTGTCACTAAAGGGAGGAAATTAAAATCCAATTAAATATTTTAAACCTTTAAAGATTATATTATTATATTATATTAAAATTAAAATCCAATTAAATAATTTAAACCTTTAAAGATTATATTAATTGTTAAATTTTTAAAATAATCTCTTTATTTTCGGTGACTTTTTATATGGTTCTATCTTTTAATATTTCAAGAACACGAGAGACTGTTATTCTATAATTACTATGTTTAACCGTTTACAATATTTCAAAAATAGTAAATAGTAAATTGTTTTCGAATGTTACAATTTTTCTCTGTATCACACTGCTTTTTCCCCTTCAGCGGATTCTCGCCTTTGGACGCTGTGGCAGCACTTCAACCTCAACGATTTCTATGTGCAGGTCAGTACGGCGACCTCGCTAAGGGACCTGCGACATGTCGATGTCCTGGATGAGCAGAAGGACGCACCACCGCCGAAGAGTTTCCACGCCAACAACTCCACCCATTGGGACACGTCCTTTCTGCTCCCCATGTTGCCCTATAAAATGGGAATCCTTCTGCTGGAATTCAGCAGCGAGTGCGCATTAAATCTACTTCGCTGGTCGGCTGCATCGGAGCATAATTACTTCACCACCAATCGATTTTGGTTGCTCCTTACCGAAGATCAAGCCGAAATCGATTTACTGGAGGATCCCGAAATATTCATTCCGCCGGACAGTGAATTGAGAGTGCTGCACTATGAAAACGATGGCAACTTCTCGTCTAGCTTGATCGATCTGTACAAAGTGGCTGCTTGGAAACCTTTAAAGAAAAGATTGGTGGGACATAACATCCGGAATGCGAGGCACATAGTTCACGCCCTGCAGCATTTCGGATCGGCCATAACCTATAGGCAGAATCTCGAAGGGATTGTGTTTAACTCGGCTATAGTTATTGCCTTCCCAGATCTATTCACAACTATCGAAGATTTGTCGCTCAGGCATATTGATACTATATCAAAGGTTAACCATCGCTTGATGCTGGAACTGGCCAATCGCTTGAATATGAGGTTAGATGAGAATAATTCTCCTATGCTCTTAAATTTAGATGACCAATGAAATTATATATTTTCTTAACGGTTAAGGAATATTTTGCATACTTCTTTCGCTTATTAGTTAAAAAATTTGTTTTGGAGAAACGTAATTTTAGACTTAATTGCTGATTAGAAACAGTGGAAGACTGGTGTGATTAAGCCTCTCTTGAAAAAAAAAGATCTGGTTGATAGCGCTTTAAAAACATATCTAAGACACTAGCCTCTTTAGAAATAAACTTTATTTATCATCTTTACGCCAGGCTGTAATAGTGATGTAAATTTGGGCCGAAACTTCGATGTCGATGTTCATCGTTGTTTGCAAAATGAAACATCGATGTTGTGTGGAACATCGGCTCGAAACATCGATGCATCGATGTTTTCGACCCATTATGTTATTTTTCCTAATTCAATTTTACATAAAAAAAATAGGAATTAAGACTACAAAAACAAATGCTTTCTTAGTTTTTAATTTTTTCATTTTGTTAACCATTTTATAAACATAACTTAAAACTATATCAATTCATGAGCAAACATAAGAATATAACAGCATCCTTAGCAGTATTTTTTATAAAAATAATATAACAAGTGCTTCCTTTGCAGTCTTTTTGGTATTCCTTTAAAGCAATATTAATTATTATAATTATATAATGTAATTAAATTTTTTCAAAAAAGTATTTTTTGTCAATGCTTTGCAAAAAAAAAAATGCGGTTTAGTCGGTCAGGTCTTAGCCTGTTTCTTTTCTGGCTTAATACATATGACGCCGCTGAAAAAACCCGTTCAGAAGGAACCGATGATCCTACTACCGGTAAAAATTACAGCGCCAATTTATGTAAATTGGGATATGTGTTTTTCATACCTTCCCATACTTGTAGAGGGTTGCTTTCAAATGCCGCTAATGGCATTCGCAGGTACGCTATCATCTCCACTATATGTATTATATATATTCTTCACAATATACTTACTTTGGCATTGCAAACACAATTAAAGCAAAAAACCCCGAATTTTTTCCGTGCGGCACTGAAACCATATGTGCTTAAACATCGACGTTAAACATCGATGCATCGATAAACATCGGCATAACATAAAACATCGAAAAACATCGGAAAACATCGGCCAAAAAACATCGATGCTCGATGCATCGATGTTTTTTTACATCACTAGGCTGTATGCAATTATAATTTAGCAACGTCTATCAAAGTCAACAACAAACAAAAGCTTTTAGCTGGGTGCAGAACATCTCATTCAGGCTCCGATCAGCTGAGAAAGACCACACCACACCCAGTTTTGTTTACTTGTAACAAACGCCGGATGGGCTCGCCACGCGTTCTTCATTTTTCCCGCTTTATCAAAAGTTGATTATTCAAAATTTGTCCGACAGGCAAGAAGAAACCACTCTTTAGAGTGGCCTAAGTTACTGCGGTCCTACATATATCGGTGGACTCCACTCCACAGCTGATTTAACGTTTTCAGGTGCTTCAAAAGGTGTTCCAATTCCGTGTTCTTTCAGTGAGTTCCCAGCCCTGAATTTGTCATATTTTCAATCTTAATCTGTTCTGACTTAATTTATATTCAAGTTATACAGTGTTTTTTAGGCGAGGAGGAACAATAATTTTCTGAGCTGCTCGATATTAACAGTAACTTTAACCAAAACAAAAAAGTTCTTCAGTGAATCTTTCTACCGAATAGTTTAAAAATGGGGAATCCCACTAATATCTTGGATATGCCATTGGAAATATTGGATCTTATTTTCCATAAGCTTAGCTTTGAAAATAAGTTACAACTGGGCCAAGCTGATAACATTTTGGGAGAGGCATTTGCCTATCACCATAGAAACGAATATAAGAAAATTTCCTCTCAGATCTTACCACCTGAGAATTGGTCAGACTTCCTGTCGCTTTGTGGACCTATTGTTGAGGAAGTCGACCTTGATCGCATAGATATTCAATACTTCAAATTAATCGAGCAACATTGCTGCAATCTTAAAATCATAAGCAAGCTCTATATGAAAGATTTCAAATGCTCTGCGACCAGAAGTTTGTTCCGCGGTGTTAAAAGTATTACGTCTCTGGAAACAACGATAACTAGTGATACCACAGCAGAAGTAATTCACGTTCTGCAAGAATCTACAAATTTTAAAATATTAAATATTCATTATTTGGGG
The DNA here is from genome assembly GCA_035046095.1 of Drosophila pseudotakahashii. NCBI lineage: Eukaryota > Metazoa > Arthropoda > Insecta > Diptera > Drosophilidae > Drosophila > Drosophila pseudotakahashii. The sequence goes on along the minus strand of JAWNOE010000226.1, from coordinate 741,717 downwards.
GATAGCCAAGGTAAGTTCGATAATTGGATAATAGATTCTTGAAATTAAAAATGTATCCTTGTAGATGATCGTTCACCTGGAGTTACAAAACAATCATCGAGCTTAGACCTGGGTATGTTCTCTTCTACAGACCTTATGACCGTACGTCTCAATATTTTATCTCTCTTTTTAGCTAGGATACACAAATTGATCCATTTAGAAGAGTTGACCATAGTTTCGGATATTTTCAACGTGTCTTTTAACATTATGGATCTCCCATGCGAGTTAAAAATGCTTCGTTTCTTAACATTTCGTAATATAAAAGTTAGCTCATTAGTTGAGGAAGTGGATTTGACTTGTCCCGCCTTAGAAGAGCTTAATATTTATAGTTCACAAATTGAATTTCAGTTGCCATTTTGTCCTAAGCTTCGATCTCTGAAGATAACAGACTCAAAATATTCTTCGAATAACCTGAAATGGTTGTCGAAACACATAGTAACTTTGGAAACCCTTCAAGCTGATGGTGAAATATTCCAAAACAATATATTGTGCAGTATATTTTCATCAAAAATCTTTAAAGAATGGGAGTTTCCCAAAATGGAACAATTAACTATTGAAAACTCCGAAATTAAGTTTCCCCTACCATTTTGTCCAAGACTGAAATCATTGGAGCTGAACCAGACTAGCTTTTTCTCAATGAACTTTTTCTTTAAATGGATTTCAAAACATGGCAATACATTGGAACAATTAAAAATAACACACAAGTTATTTAAGGAAAATTGTCGTTTGACTAAACTTTCTAATATACAATCTCAAAAATGGACACTACCTTCGTTGAAAAAACTCGCACTTTCACTTCACCTAATTTCTTACGATTTACCATATTGTCCAAATCTTCAATATTTAAACCTTCAGTATGCTTCATGTCACTCAATGGATTTCTTATACACGTGGATTGGTAAACACACAAACAGTTTGGAATGCCTCGAATTAACAGAAGATCTATTTGAAGAAACGCAATTTTTACAAATTCTCTCAAGATGTCAACAAATTAAGCAATTTTACATTTCAATCTTTGAAAAAAAAATTTCATTTGGATTTCTCAAATCAATTATTAACATACTAAAACACAATGGATTTTCCTCAATTAATCCATTTGAAATTAGAGTTTTGTCAAATGAATTTCGGGATATAAAACGGATTGTAAGTGTTGGGTGAATACTATTCTTCATTATTACAAGTTTTGTGTTTCCAGCTAGCTGAATTACCAAATTCCGATCTATGTAAATGCTTGGAAAGACGCATTGAATTGGATATGGATGTTATTGATAATGAGGGCATGACTGACTATATTCAACTTTTTCTTAAAAGCATTTAATAAACAGCAATTCATCAAATAGTATCTCTTGTTTGGTTAATTTCATATTGTAAGATGCGGATATAGAGTATTTCTATATAAACTGTAAGTATTTATTTATTTAACAAATTAAGCTTAGCATACAATGTTAAACTTAATGCTATATTACCGAGCACTGGCTGCGGTGGCCTTCGACTCTTTAAGTATAAAAAGTACCTCCTAACTTTTTAATGCACGGTTCGATTAAAATATTTTAGGCAAATAGAAAAGAAATTCCATTAACATTTAGCAAGACCTAAGAAATCGTTTAACTTGTGAACTCCCTAGAATCAGCATATTTAATCCTAACTAATTCTAGCCTGTGGTATGTACATCAAAAATACAATGATGGCAATTCTCCATTTCAGCTATAATACTTATCAGACCGTCAATTATGGATGGAAACAACCGAATGGATCCTTCGATGGGCTGATGGGACGGTTCCAGCGCTATGAACTTGACTTGGCTCAGCTGGCGATCTTCATGAGACTGGATCGTATTGCTTTAGTTGATTTTGTGGCCGAGACTTATCGAGTGAGAGCTGGTATTATGTTCAGGCAACCACCGCTTTCGGCAGTGGCCAATATATTTGCAATGCCCTTTGAGAACGACGTGTGGGTTTCGATATTAATGCTCCTGATCATAACGACCGTCGTTTTGGTTCTAGAACTGCTCTTTTCCCCCCACACCCACGATATGGCGTACATGGATACCCTGAATTTTGTTTGGGGAGCAATGTGTCAGCAGGGCTTCTACGTGGAGGTGCGGAATCGATCGGCGAGAATCATTGTCTTTACTACTTTTGTTGCAGCTCTTTTTTTGTTTACCTCATTTTCGGCAAATATTGTTGCTCTACTCCAGAGCCCCTCGGATGCCATCCAGTCTTTGTCTGATCTTGGGCAATCTCCCCTAGAAATTGGTGTTCAGGATACCCAATATAATAAAATATACTTCACAGAGTCCACAGATCCGGTGACCAAGAATCTATACCATAAGAAGATTGCCTCGAAGGGAGATAATGTCTACATTCGACCGATTTTAGGAATGGAAAAAATGCGCACGGGCCTGTTCGCTTACCAGGTGGAACTCCAAGCAGGTTACCAAATCGTCAGCGACACCTTCAGTGAGCCAGAAAAGTGTGGATTAATGGAGCTTGAGCCATTTCAACTGCCCATGCTTGCTATTCCAACGAGAAAGAACTTCCCTTACAAAGAGCTCTTTAGAAGACAGTAAGTATACTTCAGAAGCCAACAGGTTTAGGTATTCCACCGGGGTAAATAATGTAAAAAAGATTTAGGTGACATCTCGGGTAGTTACTTATAAGTACATTTTAGAAATATATTCAAATTCAAAAACCATTCAAAAATGATATAATTTTCTTCCTCTAGATTACGCTGGCAGCGAGAAGTGAGCCTAGTGAATCGCGAGGAACGAAAGTGGATTCCCCAGAAGCCCAAGTGCGAAGGTGGTGTGGGGGGCTTTGTCTCCATAGGCATCACCGAGTGCCGATATGCTTTGGGGATTTTTGGCTGTGGAGCTGCCGCCAGCTTTGGCCTATTCCTCTTCGAGTTTATCTTCAAACACTTCAAACAAGTTTATCGCATATTTAAGGGATACCAAGAGATGCAGCGCTAGGCTCCACACATTTAATCAAAATAGACTTAAAGCTTAAATGGGTATGGATAGTTCCCGCACAACGGCGCGAAGTACTTCCGGAGTTTTGAACTGCCAATTCTGGATGTTCTTGCTGACCCGACACCAGGATTCGCCGTGCGTGGGTTCTGCGGAAATGCAACGATCAAGGACCTCCTGTTGCTGTGACTCCGTGCCGTGTAGCACTTCGAACTTGTAGAAATAGGCCCAGGCATCACCCAAATCAGGATCGATCTTGACCTGAAAGAAATAAATGGTTAGCTCGAAATATTTATACATTAACTCTATTACATTATGAAGCTATCTTCATAACTTACCGTTCGATTAAACCAATCCCTGCACTTGGAGAACTTGTGTTCCGACCAGAAAAGTTTTGAAACTGCCAGCAGTACATGTGGGTCATGCTCGCATTTCTTAAGGGCATCCACTGATTTTGTCTTTCGCTGCGGCTTAGTTTCCATGAAGATGGCCTCAGCCCATAATTCTCCGGCATTGGGACATTCCTGCAGTGCTCTGGCCATCATGGTGCTAGCAATCTCCTTCAGACCCGCACGCAATTCGACCCTGATGGCCTCCAGCCAGAGAACAGCCACCTTGGGATTCCGCAACCGTCCACGTTCTAAAATGGAGCGGGCCTTTGTCAGCACTCCTTTGCGCTCTTCCAGGTTGGCAGATAGAATCCAGAGAGGGATGGATGTGGGACACTTCTTCAGGCCCTGAGTGTAGGTGGCAGCCGCATCATCCGTTCGTCTTTGTTGCTCCTCTATTTGACCTTTCATCATCCAGAGCTTTGGAAAATCTGGGAACACTTCCACTGCTTCTTCTAGCAACCGCAGGGCTTCATCAAATCTCTCTAAGGCCCATTCCAGGCGAGCTGATTTCATCATCACTCTAGGCGTTGGTGCAGAGCCTCTGGCCTTGGCCAACAAACGTCTCGCACGTTCATATTCCGAGTTCTCCGATTCCAACTTGACGGCTGCCAACCAAATGTCTTCGGAATTGGGATTGGCTTGGAAGGCCAGGGAGAGGATGCCTCTCGCCGCTGGAACGTCCCCAGCCATCCACTTGGATTTGGCACCCATCAGCCAGAGAATCTCCGATTTAGGGCAATGAGCCACAGCCCGCTGCAACAAGGCCTCCAGAGATTCGCGAGTGCCATGGTTTTTCTCAAAGTAAGCGGCTCGCAACCAGATGCTCTTCTTGGAGGGGAAAATCTGCAGGGCATGAGCGTAGACAGCTCGAGCACACTCAAAAGCATTTTCCTTGGCGCACTAAAAGGGGTGAAAGATATTCGATTTATTATAATGAATTTAATAATTTAAGATCATTAAAATCGTAACTTTCTGTTTTTAATACTTACAAAGTCGGCATCATCGATCCAGGTCTGCTTGCGATCCTCTTCCTCCACACTTATTCCAATGACAGCCCTTACAATTGATTGGCAGCAGTTAACGGCTCCCGATTTCTCCGCCTCGATGGCCTCCTGGAACCAGTGATCCCGGTTGATCTCCACCCCGTTGACAGTCAGCGAGGTCAACGATCGATCGATGATCTTTTCCACCATGTGAATGTTACCATTAGCCTCCTCCAATTTAGCAGCCGTGGTCCAAATCTGGCGATCCGTGGGTATATTCTCACGAGCCTTGTTCAGCACCTTTCGGGCATTCTCATAGGTTTCCAAACGGGCGAGGGCCAGCCAAAGTTCAACGCTGGTGTTGCAACATTCTACAGCACGGGAAAGTAGAATACGTGCATCGTCGGGATTCTCTAGCTCCACGGCAGCTTTCCACAGGCGAACGGAGTTCGGGATGTGTTCTAGAGCTTTCCTGAAAACTCTACGCTTCGCTTTCGTCTCCGTTTCCAGGTCGGCGGCTTTAATCCAAATCCTAACTGAGGTCGGAATATGACGTGCAGCTTGCGCGATCACCGCTTTGGCTGTATCTGGCGGCTGAAGACGAGCTGCCTCCAGCCATAGATCCTCGGACTGGATATTCATTTCGCAGCCCCTCATGATCAGATTCCTGGCCATTTGAACCTTGCCAGTGACCTCCTCCAAACGAGCAGAGGCAATCCAAGCGGGTGGATGATTGGGATTCGTTTCCCTGACACTCTTGAGCAGCAAGCGGGCCTTCTTGATGTCGTTTATGTCACCGCCATATGTGGGAATCATGCTCTGCAGGTCGGTGAGGTAACCCTTGGGATCGACCACCGTTTGTCCCGTCACGGAATCAGAAACCTGGGACAGCTTGACGTTCATGAGGGTGTTACGGGCCTGCCCGATCTTTCGCAGATCCAGATCTCCCGTGGGGGTCAGCATGCCCGGCGTGGCCACACCAGGCACCATGGAGGCCAAGCCCGAGGACGGATCCAACGTGGAGGACGACTCGCCGCCAAGGTTTCTCGAAATCAAGCTATCCGGCAGCGGGGTAAACTTTTCGGCCCTCGGGTTTCTTTGTTTTCTGTTGCGACTATCGCCCACTTCCGGAATCGTGGACCACTCCTCCGAGGTGACGCTGGCCAGCGAGCGTTTGAGGTCACTGAATTGCTGCTGGATCTTCGGTCTCTCCTGGCGATACCGCTCCAAGTCCTCACGCAGCCGCCGATCACGATACTCCTTGCGCTTTTCGTCCATTCGCTTGTCTATCGAATCGTAGATGGCATCCGCCTCCTCGTCGTCCTTGTCGTACGGATCCTTCGAGAACAGGGAGCCGCTGTAACCACTAAACTCGTCATAGTTTGAGTCGTTCAAGTCTTCGTCCTCCTCCTCCTCTTCGTCTTTTTTCTTACGTTTGGTGGCAGGCGGCGCATGGCGATCGTCGGATACGTCGTTGGCATCACGGGCGGGGCCAATATCGGACCGGGTGGTGAATCCCGTGGCTCTGAAATAGGAAATATACGATTAAAGTTGAGTTTTCGTCTGTGATATGTGCATTCGATGGTACTCACCCTCGGCCAACGCCGGCCACATAGCCCAAAGGAGCTGGAACGCCCAGGAAGTGCTTCTTGTTGCGGTTGGCTATAACCGCTGCCGTTATGTTGGACATGTTGAATTACCTTTACACCGAATTGTACTACTCTTTTTAATTAATTTCAAAAACAAATGAAAGTTTATCAATGCAATGCTTGTTAGGAAAATAGAGGTGCAAAATAATCGATAATAATAACCAGTCACCGCTATTAACTATCGTATCGGACAAAAAGAGTGATTGCAGACAGTGACTCTATTGTCCACCTCTAGTTCGTACCGGTTATCGATGCAGATACTTGCAAAAAAAATAATTTACAAATAAACAAAAAGTTGGCAGAATTGGTGATTTACTCCTTGATATTCGTAGCAAACTAACGCAGGATGCCCGTGCTGCCGATGCCACCACTCATGGTAAGTAACCACCACAAAACACACTATCTAGGGGAATGTAATCAGTGAAAATTGTGTATTTTTCGAACAAAAGAACGCCGTGGAGCCGATGCAAGTGGATGCGCCGCCGAACGAGGACAATGAGAACAACGAGGAGCAGCAGATTGTGGTCGAGAACCCGAGCATCGATCTCGAGGTGTACGCCAACCAATATGCCGGGATCGTTCGGCTTCATCGCTTGATTTATGTGGCCGACGTCTGCCCGATTTTGGCGGTGGAGGCTCTGAAAATGGCCATCACCTATGTTCAGACCACCTACAACGTCAGTCTCTACCAGCTGCTGCACAAGCGTTTGAGCGATCTAAATGCCGGGAACGCCCCAGCTCCGCCGGCAAATGCTGGCGGAGATCAGGGCGCTGCAGGAGGTGCACCAGCAGCTGCACCTCTTCCGGATATCGCCGCCCAACCTGTGGCCCAGGCTCAGGGACAAGCTCAGGCCGCTGGCGAGAAGGATGCCTTCGCTTACGATGCCGGATGGGTGGACACCAAGATGAAGAAGGCGGCTCTCAAGCTGGAGAAACTGGACTCTGACCTGAAGAACTACAAGTCCAATTCCATCAAGGAGAGCATTCGTCGGGGCCACGATGACCTGGCTGACCATTACCTCAGCTGTGGCGACCTCACCAATGCGCTGAAGTGCTATTCCCGGGCCAGAGATTACTGCACCAGTGGCAAGCATGTGGTCAACATGTGCCTGAATGTGATCAAGGTTTCTATTTACCTCCAGAACTGGGCTCATGTCATGAGCTACATATCCAAGGCGGAAAGCACTCCGGACTTCGCTGAGGGCTCCAAGGAGGCAAATGCCCAGGTGCATACCCGCCTGGAATGCGCAGCTGGTCTGGCGGAACTGCAGCAGAAGAAGTACAAAGTGGCCGCCAAGCATTTTCTTAATGCCAACTTTGATCACTGCGACTTTCCCGAGATGATCTCCACCAGCAATGTGGCCGTTTATGGTGGCCTCTGCGCCCTGGCCACCTTTGATCGACAGGAGCTGAAGCGCCTGGTTATCGCCTCCACATCCTTCAAACTCTTCTTGGAACTGGAGCCCCAACTAAGAGACATTATATTCAAGTTCTACGAAAGCAAGTACGCATCCTGTTTGACGCTACTGGATGAGATCAGGGACAATCTGCTGGTGGACATGTACATTGCTCCCCATGTGACCACTTTGTACACCAAGATACGCAATCGCGCCCTCATCCAGTACTTTAGCCCCTACATGTCAGCGGACATGCACAAAATGGCCATGGCCTTTAACTCATCGGTGGGCGATTTGGAGAACGAGGTGATGCAGTTGATATTGGATGGGCAAATCCAGGCGCGCATCGATTCGCACAACAAGATCCTGTACGCCAAGGAGGCGGATCAGAGGAACAGCACCTTTGAGAGGGCTTTGATCATGGGCAAGCAGTACCAGCGTCACACCAGGATGCTCGTCCTGCGCGCTGCGATGCTCAAAAGCCACATCCACGTGAAGAGCATTTCCAGGGAGGGAGGTAGCAACCACGGTGCCGAGCTCTGCGTCTCCGCTGGATCCTCAACAACTGCTCAGTTGGCCAGGATTTAGGGGAATACCGATGCAACACATATTAACCATAGAACACTTTAAACTATGTACGCACTGGCGAAATAAAGAAATATAGCGAAGCTAACTAAGAGAAAGAACAAATAATTTGTTTTGATTATTTTTACTTCATACATTTGATTATTCTTTTAAAATTTGTAAAAATCTATTAAAACTTTATTAAATACCTTCACTTTCATATATAAGACTTTATAATTTAAGCAAAGAATCTTGAAAACCTTATGATAAAAATGTATTGGTGGGTTTTACAAAGATAATACTATCGCCTGGAGTACTCCCGGCCTTCCCTTTCCCTCCTCCGGTCTCTGCTGACAGATCGCGAGCGATTTATGGAGCGGGAACGATCCCTGCGATGCCTATTTTCATCCCTTCGCCGTTGGTGTTTTTGCTCCGAGTCCTTAGGCCTTTGATGACCATTTCTTTTGTCGTCTTTGTTATTACTTTTGTAATTGTCCTCGGAATCGCTGCTATCGGATGAAGAAGAGGAGTCTGAACTATTGCTTACTGACGATTTCTTTTCCTTTCTGCCTGATTTTTCTTTTTTAGATTTCTTTTTCTTGCTGTCTTTGTCGTCCTTTTCCTTTTTGGATTTTTTCTTGGATGGTTTCTTGATGCCCTCGCCCTTGCGCTTCATTCGTTCAATCTTCTCCAGCTTTTTGAGCAGCTTTAGCTTTTGTTTCTTGGACAACGATTTGAGGAAGACGAGCTCAGGGTTTTGCTGATTGGCGTTGGCCTCCTCCTCGCCGTCACTGGGCACCAGCTGGTGCTGCTGTTGGATGGTCTTGATGCTTTGCAGCTCCAGTGCCGATCGTTTCATCATTAGGCCATCCTCCTTCATCTGCTCCTCCAGCACGTTCTTGGCCATGATGTCGCTGGCCTCGGTTTCCGCATGCAGTTTGCGTGCCTCACTCATCGAAATGCTGTACATGGTGCACTCCTTGTCCGTGTTGATGTGGCCCCACTTGTGGCACTTGAGGCAGCGAACGTTGCGCACTTGGATGCCAAAGGGCTGGTCTCGAATCTCGGTGTCGCCCTTGCAGTACGACTCCCTGGGAGCGTTGTACTTGCGCTGCCACTCGAACTTGTACTCCGGCTCGTTGTCGTCCTTTTCGCGCTCCTTTCGCACTCCTGGCGGTGGTTCGTACATGAAATTCACGCTCAACTTATCCTTGCTGTCCTTGCTGAGCATCGCCTTGTTCTCGTGCAGATTCTGCTCCTTTTCGTACTGATTGCGCAGCTCCTCCTGCTTCTTTTTGTACGCCTCCGCCTGCTGCTCGGCCATCCACACCTGCAAAAGGTTATCGTATTTAGCCCCCATTCTTGTTTAAAGTCTATATACTATATCTATTTCATCAGGGCCTGGACCCACTTACCCTCTTGAGATTGTCCCTGGAGGCGGGGTGGAAGAATTTCTTACACATGTAGTTGTTGAAGCCCTTGCCCATCTTGCTGGTGTGTGATATTAGCTAGTAAATGGTATTCAATTGGGGATCTCTCGATTTTTATAAATATTTTATTTTCAGGCTGCGTTGTTTTTATTAGTACTAGTGATGCGCCAAAATCTATACTTCTGATATCGATATCAAAGCAATGTATCGATGTTTTGCAAAAAGGAAAAGCTGTTTCAAACGAATAGAAACAAATATTATTTAAGTACAGAAACGCTTGCAATTACAATTACAAGAATAAATAAATGAATTTAAAAACAACCGATGAACATCGATAAATTACATCTCTCAGGCAGTGCTGCAAAATGTCAGCACATAGAGATGACCGCCAATCTTTGTTGTAAACGATATATCGTTGGTAGCCACTGTATCGTTCTAGGAAATTTTCAAATATTGCATTCCATAAAAATGCTAACCGAAATATATGATTTTAATTTTAATTAAATGTGCTCTCCATACAAAAAGTTAATAATTGTTGTAAGTTACAATTTTTTACAGGGTCCATTCCATATCATTTTTTAAAGGCGGCATAAACATTTAAGATCCTTTTTAAATACATTAACATTTTGCTTAAATTAAATACTTATATTGTCTTAATGAAAATAAGAAGACCAAGCCAGAAATAATTTGATGCCAAAGAACTTCTAGTCACTAAAAAGAAAATCAAAAAACTATCGGTTGTCTGAAAAATGGTAGTACCAATACGGATTACCACGTTATAGTGCCCAACACTGCCCAACACTTAAGCTGTAAGGAAAGCTTGAAATTTGATCCTTCACTTTTAAGAACAGTCGAAAGAAGCAATTAATATTAAACCATGGAAAACTTCGACGAATCGGAAATGGTTTACTGCCCGTACAATAAGGAGCACAAAATGTTGCGCAAGAAACTCCAGCAGCACATCCTGAAATGCCGTGTGCTCTACAAAGACACAGTGGAACTGATGGTTTGTCCCTTCAACAAGGGTCACCTAATTCCAGAGCCAGAGTTTTTTGTGAGTTAAATGTTTGGAGCTTATTTTACTTTACTTAACCCTTAAACCCTACTTAGCAACACACCAAATCGTGTGAGGATCGGAAGATTATAGTGCACTATCAGACTAGTGCACCTGCGGTTTTGGACGAAGACACCAGGCACGCCAAGATCGAGTCCGAAGAAAACTGGGACGACGATAATGTTCCCGACTACGATCCGCAGATCTATTGTGCTACAGCCAATATAGTGAGGGAGCCGAATGGATTGTTCCCGGCACAGCGGAGAGCTTTTATCAAGGAGGAGAATCGTCGCCAACTTGGCGAGGACTACGAGGAGGAGAAGCCTCCAAAAGCCAAGTCCCGCTCCGAGACGCGGGCCGCCCCCTACGAGCCCAGGAGGCCGTACTCTAGGCGTCAATAGTTTAATAAAACACGCAAAGATTTCCAACAAATGCCACCGATGAACAACCAAAGTATTTTTTAGAGGCTTCCACTGAGCTCGCAAGTTAAGAAAAACCAAAGAATAACGTGTTAAATTACCGATTTAGCATGTACCATAAAATAAAAAGTCTTCCGGTTTGAGTTGAACACTAATAAACCAAAACATAAAGCAAGAAGTCGAAATATTCCTAAAATAAAGAAATATGCATACCTTAAATCAGAAAAAAGCCCCAAACATTTAAAACATCAATGTCGACTGATTAATGAATACAAAAATATGTATGTAAAATATGAGTTAAAAATAAAACAAGTGCCTTCCCTCCATTAACTATAAACCCTTTTAAATAAATAATTTGTATTATTTATTAAAGATTCAAATCTTTGTACTAGTAAATCATTTCTCCTGATGGTTTTTCTACTTTACAGGATCTAACACTTAAAAGCAAAATATTTTAGTATACAAATCATAAATGTACAAAAATAAAAAAAAACAGCAAGCCGAACCAAAGCAAAAAATACATATGCCAATTTATTTGCATCATTTATAAAGATGCATATAGTTTCTATAACAGCTGTATAATTTTTTTGACCTTTTTTTATTTGTTTTCCGATATGGTATATACAGAGCCGTAGCCAGGATTTGGTTAAGGGGGATTTTCAGAACAAATTTTGTGTAGCCTACAGAAGAACATTTTTTGCCTAGGATTTTATTAAACCTTTATTGAATGCCTATGGTCATATTTTTTAATAGCCGTTTTCAAATTTGATCACAAGGATTCTGAGAAAAAAGACTTAGTAGTTGAAAAATTCTGTTCTTGGCAATACTTTAACTTCAATTATTGATTTGTTAGTTACGCCAAACTCCAAAAACCTTTACGATTTTTTATCGGAGTATAACCGAGACAAGGCTTAGTCATAGACATATGTACATCCCCAGTCAAAATAACGGCAGTGCTTCCAATCCTTATCTTTTAAAGATGGTTACTGTAACTTATCTCAGAATATTACCTGTAACATACTTTAGAAGGAATACAATTTGTTAGACCATTTTCCAGGAAAGTATTGCTTTAGATAAATTGTTTAGCGATTCCATGAATTTCTAATAAATGGAACGTCCTAATGATCTAACTCTTTTCGTCTTTATGGGAAACAAAATTATTTTTAAAACTTTCTACGAAGTTGTAAAAACGGGTACACTTACAAAGTTTATCAAACCAAAATAAAAGTAAATTTGAATTAATATAAATATATTAATTCAATTATGTATATAAGCCGGGACAACATACATATTTACATATACATGAATAGCTAAAAGACAACGCTTTCGGCAGAAAATGGAAATAATAAACTTTCGACAGTTTTTAATTTAAAACTTCAAATATTCAGCATTTTAAAATGTTATGGAATTTAATAAAAAGCGAGTCTAAGTTATGATAACCTTGAGTATAAGCCGAAATGAACTTAAAATAAATTCACCAAAGTAAAAACGATTGAAACGCTGAATCCGATTCAACTCCAACAAATCAACTATTAACAAACAAACCAAACCACATGGTTTTCATAAAACTTCAAAAACATATCCAGTTCAGGTAGACTCCCCGGGTGGATTGAAAACGCCAACAAGATCCATTTGCGAAAATCAACTTTTCTTTATTGTAAAGAATGGCGCCGTTTCCACACGCGATTTTTAGATGTTTTGTTTTTTACACTAAGCGTTACGGTAAAAACAGTAAACAGCGACGTCCCAAGGGTCCAGTAAAGAGAGTTAGCCGGCGATTTACGCGGTCTCCATGGGCTGGGCGGCGGTCTCCTCGGTGTACTTGCCCTTGTCCTTGCCGAGAGCGGCCAGACGGCCCTTGCCGCGGCGCTCCAGGATGGCCTTGCGGTCCTTGTCGAGCTTCAGCTTGACGATCAGCACCTTGCTGGGGTGGATGCCCACGTAGACGTTGGTGCCGTTGGCGTTCTCGCGCTGGATCTTCTCGATGTAGACGACGAACTTCTTGCGGTACGACTGCACCACCTTGCCCACCTGGTTGCCCTTGAAGTGGCCGCGGATCACCTGCACCTCGTCGTCCCGGCGGATGGGCATGGAGCGCACGTTGTACTTCTGGCGCAGCTCCTTGGACAGGGGTGCGGACATGAGGCGACGGCGGATGTGGGAGGGCGCCTGGAAGTGACGCTTGCGGTTCTTCCTGCGCGACGACGACACGAACGGGTTCTGTTTCATCTTGCTTGTGCGGGCTGTAAACAAGGAGGGGACACTGGGTAAGTTGTGGGTTTTCCGAAAATCACAATAATTGCACAATCGGGTTGTGCGATGTTTTCTCTGTTCGATTTCATTGTTTATGGGGCATAATATCTGGGGATGCCGGACAAAAACGAAATTAACCACGAAAACGAACTCACCGTCGAAAAATCAACGAAAAGAAAGAAATTTGACAGATACGTCGCGCTTAGCGATGGGAAAAGGCAGCGATGGGGATGGTATTTCAGGCGATAGTTTCGTCGGATATCGGTTGGCTCTGTTTGGTCAACTGTCGCTTAAATTGAGTGTTTTCAAGGACTTTTTTATGGTAATTTTTACAACTACATGCTCTTGAATAAAGGTTACAAAATATAAAAATAATTACAGCTAAATTTTTCATAATTTGGCTGATTTTATTTAAATCGATTAGTATCGATAACAGTGTCATCTCTATATGAACTGTCAACTGTCAAACTTAAACCATGCACTTTGCAACACTTTCAGGGAGTGTGTCTTTGCTAAACCTGTTAACTTGTTTCCACTGTTATATTTAAATTCAAAATTGTGCTTAACATTTTGTTTAAACCGATTTCGTTTTAAAATTCAATTTCAATGCATTATTAAAAATAATGAAATAATATTGTTTTGTAATTTGTTATTGGCACACCGCCTCTGCACAAACACAGCCAATGATAAAATTTTCTATTCTTTGGACTGCGGCTAAAGGCGTTCATCGGCATCCATCCGCCAAAGCTGGTATTTCTTTCGTATTTCGTATAACTAAAAATATTTTCTTTACCCAGTAGGTCTTTTGAATAAAAAAACCTTTTCCCTTTTGGAAAACAGTGTGTATTTTTTAATTAAACATTTTTTTTTAAGAAGTTCTTCATTTCAAATTAAAAAATATTTACAATTTTTTCTAAAAGATTTTCGTTTTCACTGTGTTGGAAACTACTGACTGAAACAATAGTACCCTCTGCGAGGGCATACAAAACAAAATGAAAATCATAAATGTGTTTAATCATTGTGAGTATATTAATCTATAAACAAGAATTAACTGAATAATACGAGCCTAAAAAAAATATACTTTTTCAAGCAATTATTAAATTCAAAAAACATCTAATGTTTAACTCAACAGCTAGAAATGCGGCAACAAGTTGCCATTTTAGCCCCCAAGCTTGCTGGGTTGAAATTCAGTTTTAGTGGTGAAAAGCTGTTTCAAAATCTAGTTGCTCTTGCGATCGTATCTGCTGCTGGAGAATGGTAATTCAGTCGCGTGTGAGCAGCCAACTGTTGCAACTGTTGCCGTTGTGGTGTCTGTGGCGATCCGATCAGTTCTGAAAACCTAAAGTCCAGTTTGGCCCCTTGATTAAATTAATTTTTCCACTACAGTCAAGATGATGAACAGCCTGAAGAAACTGCCCGTGCGCATGGTGAGTTTGCCACGCCCCCACAATTCTTACTTTGGCTTTAAATAATTCGTATTTCTTTACTTATTTTTTAGCTGGCTAATGCCGCTGCACGTCAGCAAAATGCTGCCATGTCCTCGGCAACGGGTCTCCCCCCACCCCTCACTTTCCTTACAGACGATGAGAAAATGATGAAGGAGACTGGTGAGTTTTATTCTAGATTTATATGGGCCATCAGAATACAGGGTTTGTAAATCCAATTGTGGACCCATTTTGATAAGCGTGTTTTTTTCCATGTCGAATTTTTAGATATTTTTATGGTGTTTGGTTTGACTTGCTTGTTACGTAACTGAGAGCATCGCATATTGATGATGCTCTTGTTGTTATTTATTAACATTTCCAATATACTACCTAGCTGAATTCTTGCTGCACTATTAATATTTTTGGATTTTTATTTCCTTTTTTCTGCTGATAAAGTGTATTTAGTGAGGGAAAGAGAGAGAGGAGGCCGCTTGCCAGATAAGCACATTTTTATTTTGATAGTGGAAGTCACTTCACTTAATATCAGTGGGCAGGTTTGGTCTGGCCATTTTCTTTATGATGTTTGTGCACATTATTATTAGAGGTGAATTCGTTTATTTTTTCCTTTTATTTATTGATTAAATCATTTCCATTGCCCTAATTAACATTCAATTAAATTAATTCCGCCAGCGAATGTTATATAATTTATAATGCTAATTTTATTCAAGTGTAAATTAGCGATTGTTGGCTTTTACAAAATCATTCGATTATTTAAAGGTATAAAATTTGCAAATTTTTGAAGAATAGCTAAAAACCTGATTTTTTTCATAAATATTAAAAATCAACTTTTTGCTAAAAAATTTTAAAAATTAAAAGTGCCAAATATTAATAAAAAGAATTTATTTATTTTTTAAAGAAAATGTTTGAATTGTGATCATTTCATTTTAGAAACTAGTCACTGGCAGAAAAATATCTTTTTTATTAAATTAATATTCTGTTTGTTTTTTAAAAAAGATCAATCGTGAAACTGTCTAACGAGAATAAAAAAGATTCACTTTAATATATTTAATGTTTTTCCGCCTTTAAAATGCATGACAATAATACCCAAAAAAGCTGCCAGCTTGGCAAGTTCAAGGTTTAACCTTATCACAAACTTTTTTTGAGGCCGAAATTTTCCTCTCACCTTAGGTTTTCTTAAACTTTTTTTTTCCATTATTAAAAGTAATAATAGAGCATAAAAAACCGGCAAGCAAAACTCACCTCGGGTGGGCTGAAGGAAAAAGGGGTGGGACGGCGCACACACACAGGCGTACGCCCGCTCCCGCTCACACACACGTGGTCTAAAAATAACCTTCGTCCGCCGCCACCACTCAACTTCGAATTTCGTCGCTGCTTTTTCTCGGCTGGCCGTGGTGTTCCACGTTGAGCGGCCGGTAAAATTAAGAATAAAATTTACCAAAGCGCGAGTTCGAGTCTCGGATCGATCGAGCCTTTCTTTTCTGATTTATAATGGTTAAAGCGTGGGTGAAATTTTTTCTGTAATATCCTATCCTAATACAATTTTCACAGGTCAGTCAGCTGTTTGGTTCTGGTTTTATACGTCAACCGAATAGCGTTACACTTGTGATAGAGCATTAAATGCGACTGTGCCACGCCCCCTGCCCACCTGTGATCACTGTTCTAGTGATAACGCCGGGCAACCAGGGGCGTGGCACTTGGTCGGGCGCCCTTCCCTAGAGAGTTGAATTAGCTGAGTGGGCGGATTACGTCCCCCTGCAATCCATCTAATTCCTAGTTGGGAAGGTTACATTTTACCTTTTATCACCAACTTAATGTTCCTTTGTCCCCGCTTATCAATCACTAAATTGGTCTCAATCTATATGCTATATGGTATGGTATATACAAATTCTAAGTGGGAAAGTATGTGTCTATATGGCCTGACTGTTGCGTAATCTGAGCTGAATGCAAAGGGGCCAAATGCATGAACTGAAACTGGTTTTTTATTTTCCTTAAGCTGCTTTTACTATAAGTAATGGTACAGTTAACCCTTATATCTGTTTAAATTCGTCAGTGTCATTAAAATGCTTAAATATTTACATTTATAATTCGTTTTCTTATTTAGTAAAAAATATATATTCAACTTTTTAATACGAATTTGCTGGAAACATTATTTTCCTTTAAGTCAGTAAAGTTGTCCATACCATTTTTAAGCCAATTAATACAAAAGTCTAGTTTTCCATGCATTTTCATATTTAATATTTCAAGGAAAGTTCCAAAAGGGATAAGTAAACTTTACCCTCGAGTCTATTGGGACACGTCACATCTGTCAGAAAACCACTGACCCCTGCCCATATGGTTGGAAAACTAAATGAATAGACCAAGTTGGTCAATTATTTAAACATTTCCCATGATAAGTGAAAGAAAGAAAATATTTCCAAATGTATGCAAAATGGCAGGAAAGTGAATCAAGAAGGGGAAAAGCGAAGGTGTGAGAACTTTTGTGGGTGTGTACCAGTTGCTGGCTTTCCAAGCAGAAAAACAATGTCAAGAAAAAATGCTTTAAAAAGATCAATAATAAATACGCCGAGAGAATAATAGAATTAGCGAAAAAGACAGCTGCGAGAGCCCCACGCGATCGGAGAATCTGCTGATAAAAAAATACACACGCACAACCCATACAAAGATTTTTTATCTGACAGACAAATGTGTATAGATAAATACATACCTCAACTTATACAAACAGAAGACCAACAGCAAATATCGGGCCCCCTTAGAAGAAAAGAGGTAGAAAAGAATAAAAAGCTTAAGACTCGACTCTTTTAAAAAACGTGCAGTTAAAAAGCTTTACAAAAAATTAGTTTTAAAGCTTTTCTACCGATCGTTATATTGATTTTTTTGTAGCTTATTTAATAATATTTAATAATACGTTTAAATTGTTATTTATTAACCATTTTTATTTTTTTTAATGATTTTTAATTATTACAAAATTTAGAAAATATATAAATTTAAGCCAAAAATGCTTTCTCAACAAAGTTTTTGTTGCCAACAAACAAACTTGGGTAAATTAAAAAAAATCTTCATTCATCATAATGCATTTTTTTTCATCCACTTTCAGTTGCCAAACTGGCTCAGGAACAGATTCAGCCCTTGGTCAAGAAGATGGACCATGAGCACAAATTCGATCCCTCCGTGGTCAAGGCAGTGTTCGAGAACGGTCTGATGGGCATTGAGATCGATACCGAGCTGGGAGGCAGTGGCTGCAACTTCATGACCAACATCATCGTGGTGGAGGAGCTGTCCAAGATTGATCCCGCCGTGGCCGCCTTTGTGGACATCCACAACACACTGGTCAACTCGCTGATGATTAAGTTCGGCAATGCCGAGCAGAAGGCCAAGTACCTGCCCAAGTTGGCCCAGGAGTATGCCGGCAGCTTCGCCTTGACCGAACCCGGAGCAGGATCAGATGCCTTCTCCCTGAAGACGGTGGCCAAGAAGGACGGCTCGCACTATGTGATTAACGGCTCCAAGATGTGGATCTCCAACTCAGATGTGGCTGGAGTCTTCCTCATCTTCGCCAATGCCAAGCCAGAGGACGTAAGTAGTTTATCTTAATTCAATCTCTCGACCTTCAAGCGAAGAAGTCCTTTGGTAAAAAAATCCAATGATCCTCGTAAACATGATTTTGAAAAAAAAATCAGAACCTTGAGTAAAGTAGGTTGATTTACTCTTATTCATAGTTATACCCGTTACTCGTAGAGTAAAAGGGTATATTGTATTCGTGCAAAAGTATGTAACAGGGAGAAGGAAGCTTTTCCGACCCTATAAAGTATATATATTCTTGATCAGGATCACTAGCCGAGTCGAACTAGCCATGTCCGTCTGTCCGTCCGTATGAACGCTGAGATCTCGGAAACTATAAAAGCTAGAGGATTGGCATTTTGCATGCATATTCTTGGAGTTCCTACGCAGCGCAAGTTTATTTCAAAATGGTGCCACGCCCCTTCTAACGCCCTCAATCGCCCTACACCATTTTTTGAAAGGTGTCTGGCGCCCACACCATTAAAGATTTTGGAAAACTAAAAATGCAGTTTTATTGTGACTCTCAATACCTATCGAAATGTAGAAGAAATTTTTCAAATCGGACCATTCGTTTAAAAATTATGCCCGATCAAAGATTTTATATATCTATCTCCCTCGCACTCCCTTAGCTGAGTAACGGGTATCTGATAGTCGGGGCACCCGACTATACCGTTCTCTATTGTTTTCATTAGTTTGGGTTTCACTTTTTCGCAGGCCTTTAGTCGATCACATAATATTTTCCATAGCTAATCTTTATGTTATTGTAAACGATTGCCATCTAATCGATCTGAGTTTAAAGTTCAGTTGATTGAGCATCGCTAAATAATGAAAGGTGCGAATGATTTTTAAATAAGATTTTCATATTTAATACATAATACAAATATAAATGATATAACTAAACTGTAATATTTTGCACATTTTTTACAGGGCTACCGTGGCATCACCACCTTCATTGTGGATCGCGACACCCCCGGACTGATCGTGAACAAGCCTGAGGATAAGCTGGGCATCCGTGCTTCCGGAACCTGCCAGCTGACCTTCGACAATGTGCGCGTGCCCGAGGAGAACATCCTGGGAACCTTCGGCCATGGCTACAAGTACGCCGCCGGCTTCCTGAACGAGGGCCGCATCGGAATCGCTGCCCAGATGGTGGGTCTGGCCCAGGGAACCTTCGATGCCACCATCCCCTATCTGCTGGAGCGCAAGCAGTTCGGAGATGCCATCTACAACTTCCAGTCGATGCAGCACCAGATCGCCACCGTGGCCACGGAAATCGAGGCTGCCCGCCTGATGACCTACAACGCGGCTCGTCTGCAGGAGCAGGGTGTTCCCTTCCAGAAGGAGGCTGCCATGGCCAAGTACTACGCCTCGGAGGTGGCCCAAAGGGCGGCCATCAAGTGCGTCGATTGGATGGGAGGCGTCGGCTTCACCCGCGATTTCCCCCAGGAGAAGTACTACCGTGATGTGAAGATCGGAGCCATCTACGAGGGCACCACCAACATGCAGCTCAGCACCATTGCCAAGTGCATCAAGAAGGATTACACCGGCTAGGAAGTCTGGTCCTCCTCCCTAAAAATCACCCACACAAGCTGAGATATCGTACGTCAGATACGTCAAGTGCATTTATGCGTGGGAACCGCTGGAACAATTCTAACGGCCATCCGTTATCGGTTCTCTCCATGTTACCTTAGCATTTACTACATAGTTCTTTCTGTTATATTGTATGAAATACAATTAAAATATATACACACATAAAATATATAACAAATGTATTTGAAAAATGGATAATGGATATCTTTTTAATGACTGCCTCCATCGGTTGTGGTGAAAGCAGCCAGCAGTATGTTGATCACCGTGATCATGAAAACTCCCATCACCAGCAGATCATTGGTTCTTTCATAGCTTCGGTTCTTAAAACGCCTAAGACGTCGCTGTGGGATTTTCCTTTAGAACGGTTATTTTATCAATGATTCACTTACATACCTTAAAGATCAGCATTATTCCAACTAAGAGCTGCAGCACAAGGGAAAGTATCACCATGATCATACTGTATATGTAGGTGGAGGCCTTGTCATTATAGGTGATCAAAAAGCGGAGTTGATTGGCATTCGCCGAGAGCAAAGCTATATCCATTAGGCCTGAAATAAACAAGACCATCCATTTGGTGGTTATAATAACCCTATAAAATGTTTTTATACCCGTTACTCGTAGAGTAAAAGGGTAACAGCAAAAGTATGTAACAGCTAGAAGGAAGCATTTCCGGATCAGGATCACTAGCCGAGTCGATCTAGCCATGTCCGTCTGTCCGTCTGTCCGTCCGGATGAACGCTGAGATCTCGGAAACTACAAAAGCTAGAAATTTGGGATTAACAACACAAATTCTTGGGCTTCCTACGCAGCGCAAGTTTATTTCAGCCGAGTGCCACGCCTCCTTTAACGCCCACAATCGCCTTAAACGATTTTATGTGTCTGTGTCTGGCGCGTACACCTTTAAAAATTTTGAAAAAGTAAAAATGCAGTTTTATTGTGTTTATCAATACCTATCGAAATGTCGAAGAAATTTTTCAAATCGGACCATTCGTTAAAAAGTTATGCCCGATCCAAGTTTTATATATCCATCTCTCTCGCACTCCCTTTAGCTGAGTAACGGGTATCTGATAGTCGGGGCACCCGACTATGGCATTCTCTCTTTTTCAAGAATTAGGTTCATACATACCTTCAGCGACATTTTTGTTTGCTGCATAGCTATTTCCTCCAGATAGATCGCTGGAACATTTCTTTTTTGTACCCTTGGGTTTTTGCTGTTGAAACTGGCCATCTTCTTGATCCTTATCGTTCTCCCGTAGATCCACAACTACATCCCTTCCGGAACCGCAACATGGACCACTGGTTGTACTGGCAAAACTTCCCCCGGAGCTGGGGACATCCTCCAAAGATATTTTCACCTCGCTGCTGTCCATTGTTCAAGTGCTGGTCGAACAATAAGCATTTAAATGCTCTCCTTTTAAAGAATGCGAAAAGCTTGCCTTGTTTTTGAGCATGAAAACCGCAATTTAACCGCGATATTTTAAATGATAAAAAAGAAATGACACTGACCGAGCTGCCCCAAAAAACTGGGGCATCAGACGACCTGAAAAAGTGCTCGGGTTGTTGTACTCACTAAGTAAGTTTGCCTTAAAGTATGCTAAAGAAGCTAATTTATTATGTATATCAAGTGGATTATTAAAAGGAATTTTTAAATACATGTACATATATGAAACTGAGGAGTTTTACCTAATTTTTTTTGATTATCCCAGCCGCAAGCACTTTTTTGTTTTATGCTTCGCACGTGAAGTCATAAAAAAACCCTCGAAACCTGAATAAACAAGGCCCATCAACAAGAATTTTTGGGATGCCCAACCACAGTTTGCAGCTTAACCTGTTTCTCAAAGTTTTGGCTTATTTTCTGACCTCCTTTTCAACTTCGCATTTAAGGGACTCTTTAAAAATTGACAGACGAATCAGGCTAACCTTTTACAAGTAATTATAGATCCTTCAGACAGCTGTCACAAGTATGGCAGTATCACTTCGAAAAATTGGAGGGCAGCTTATAAAGTTCTGCTTCACTTAGGTTCAATTAGTCCCCTAAAAAATATTCAATTCATAATGCATTCAATATGTAATACCTAATAATATATATTCTTATCTACTGTGCCATTGGCAACACCATATATTGCGTATACGTAATTTTTAACTTTTTTTTAGATAATTTAGATCATAAAGGTTGTATAACAGAAGTAAATGGTAGATTTGTTGACCTAAACATTGTTCAATTTAAACAACATCAATTATGTATATTAATCTGTTATATTTCCTTTTTTGTGGTTATTGAACCTCGAAATTCGGAACAGCCCTCGAAAGTCGTGTCGCATTGCAGGACGCAAAAGAACAAGTGCGTCACGACACCCCCTCGTTGCTCCTGGTCGTAAAAAGACAGCCGTTTGTCTGCGGCTCTTATCCTTTGGTCTCCGTATTCCCCTACCCAATAAACCGCTACATAAACTGACAGACACAATTGCTCTCTCTTTGCAACCGGCTTTCTCTCCACTCTCTGCCTCTCCCTCTGCGCCGCGCCCCCTTCCTCTGAAGGTCTTTTAGCACGTGTAGTTTGTTTGCCACTTTGTTCGTTGTTTGTTATGACTGGAGCTGGTGCTCTCTCCCACATGGCGCTCTCTTCGTGGAGCTCTCTTACACTTAGAAAATACCATCTAAGTAAATACGGAAAATTAGTATTTACGAAAAATATATTTGGAATTTCGAGACTTTTTTATTGAATTAATCCACATAAATGAAGAACAAATTTAAAAGGTAATATACGTTAGTTTGGTTTATTCCAGGCGTAATAATAATGTACACTCGAAGTATAGTATCAGGATCAAAAACTTTTCAAAAATGAATTTTTAATTCATGTTATTAAATTTGTTTTTTCTGTATTTTGAAGTCACCATTAGGAGCCCTTAAATTTACCAAATAAGTATGGTAAAGAATAATTGTATTTTTATTTTATTTAAGTAATTTTATGTTGGGCCTGCAAATAAGTGATCAGTTTAATACCCCCTTTTTAATATATGATATATTATATATCTACTAATTTTCAGTTGATAAATTTCTCAGGGTGCCAGTGCATTGCTTTCTCTCCTTGGCTGTGTTTGCCTCTCTGTGTGGCTTCATTCATGCGATTGCGATAGCCGTTGTTGTTTTCGTTGTTGTTAGTGTAGTTGCACGCATGCTCAAAACGGAGACTCAAACGCTAACGGACTTTGTTTCCACGGTTCTCGGTTGGCAGTTTTCAGTTCTGTTTGGAACGTCGGACCGTTTAGCAGTAATTTTTTCAGTTTTCGGTTTTTCGGTGTTCCATGCTCGGTTCTAAGGCTTTTCCTCTCTCTTTTCGCCCTACGCCCATATATACGCCCCCCCAAAACGACCCGGTAAAAAATACGATAGGAGGAATCCGCGAGTGCCGAAACGTAAACTTTTCATTGATTTTCCCAGGCTAATTTAGGTGTTTGGCTATACGGCCCGTGCCTAAATATAAATAAAAGCGACAAATGTGTTTCATCTACGAGTAGTCCAGATTTCTTAGGTAAGTTGAGTGGTAAACGAATAAAAATCAATGACCGAAAATTCCATGTGCCCGCCTTGACCTCAGTAGGCTCCATTTTGATTCTCGCTCTTTGTATCCTCCATGCCCTCTTTTTCTGCCTCTTCTGATTTGTCCAAACCTGATTTGACCCGGCTATCAAGAAAACTGCCTATAAAATCAATAGCATGGCCTAAACACACTTGCTGATATTGCATAATATAAGCACGTTCCCTTATTTGCAGACTTCGTTACCATGTTCTTATACCAAGATATAATAAGTAGAATGGGGGCCAGTAGACTTAAGCCGAAAGATTTTCAAATGTGACCCAGAATAGTCACAACAAATAAACCATGCAAAGATGTTTTAGCAATTTAGTTTTCAAACCATAATTTTAAATATTCTTTTTAAGACCTTATGGTAATCTAAATTATGATTCTAAGTGCTAGAAAAATGTATATATATATAATACAATAGGAAAGTTTATAGATTTTTAAAAGTCATTGTATAAAAAACGCATCACAAATTAAACGGCGAAACAATATTTATAATACCAATACCTGTAAAGCATTATTAGTTATTGGGTATAATTATAGTCCGAAGACTAAATTTGTTTTGTTTTCGGTTCGTCCGTCTGCATTGTCCAAAGGCGAATAATCTGCTTAGTGACAGGGGCCTCGACCAGATGTCTGGGTGCAAAGTTTCACTCCCGGACTGATAAAGGTTTTCCCTGTTCTTGCTGTTGTTTTTGTTTTCGGTTCGTCCGTCTGCATTGTCCAAAGGCGAATAATCTGCTTAGTGACAGGGGCCTCGACCAGATGTCTGGGTGCAAAGTTTCACTCCCGGACTGATAAAGGTTTTCCCTGTTCTTGCTGTTTCTTCTGTCCCGAGTCTTATCAGCGGTCCAAAAGCTTGGGATGCGCTTCGCTGGCCGCTTGTTTATGTGGGTAGTAAAGTGGGTCGGTCTTCTCGGTGCCTTTATGGCGTTTGCCTCTGCACCAATGCAGTTCACAAATAGCCGAAGTGGCAAACCAAAGAGGATTACAAATTTGCAGTGTTGCTAAGAATATTTCCTTTACTGCATGCGAGTAATTAATATCCATCAGGAGGGTTGTTACTAACATTTCTTGTCTAAAAAGGTTTTCTAAACAGGTTTAGTTGACTTTTTCTTTTCAAAGCTGAACACACATTTGTTTGTAACAGTTTCCAGAGCTTGTTTGTCCTATAACAATTTTTGTTAAATATTTAAATGAACCAAATTTAGGTTATTGGAACAGATATGATATGATCTGTACTCATTTGTTAAAATTACACTAACAAAGGAAAAGGTATTTCTTTAATTCAGAAAAAAACATTTTTAGTTATAACATTACTTGATAAACTTGCTATTGAATAACAATTTATTATGATAATTATATTCACATTAGAAATAGCCAGGGAATGTTCTCATGCAGCAACACATTTTCGTTATACTCGCATGCAATTCAAAACCAGTTTAATCTACTCTCTCTCGAATTCTAGGGATTTCCCATCCAACTTGTAATGTGGTTCAACAATTTAGCCTTCATAAATGGGAAATACTAAAATTAAATATTCAATCATGGGAAACCAGTTATGTTAGAATGCAGTTTATGGCAAGTGTTTATGCTTAAGGCCAAGTGAAATTATAAATCAATGTCAGGAAATAAACGAATGTAATCTTTTTA
Source organism: Drosophila pseudotakahashii (assembly GCA_035046095.1). NCBI lineage: Eukaryota > Metazoa > Arthropoda > Insecta > Diptera > Drosophilidae > Drosophila > Drosophila pseudotakahashii. The sequence continues at coordinate 716,740 of JAWNOE010000226.1, read as the reverse complement.
ATTTAATAAGGCTTTGTGTGTTTCGAGCTAGAACTACAATGTGAAATACAAATTAAATTTATTAAAACTTAAAGGAAAAGAGGTATATTTAGGTAATTGCTTACGAAATGAATTTTATCAGTGGCGGATCCAGGATTTTGTTGTGGGGGGTGATATTAGAACAATATTTTTTGTTGCATACTTTTTGTATACCAAAATACCTGTAATTTTTACCCGAGTGGGGGGTGATATATCACCCATATATCACCCCGTGGATCCGCGCATGAATTTTATTAATTATGTTCATGACGTCTAATTAAAAAATTATAATAATTTTATTATAAAATTAAGTTGCGTTTGTCGTGTCAAAATTAAAAAGATGCAACTCGCTGAAGAGTATTAGATAGCCTTGATTGCCAACTCTAATCTTTATAGGTTTATTGCTTGTACTTAAGTTGCAGTTTTTGACGCTTTTCATTTCAGAGACTGATAAGACGTGTTCAAAACATAGCAGATAAAGCCATAATCGCAAAACTGATGAACAAGTGCAGCTCTTTCAGATATTGCGATACGTTCCAAATATATTTAATAATTTTAAACAGTAGTTGTCTGAAATACTAGACTTTGGCCAATGACTTTCTAGACATTGGTTCTCATATCTGGTTAGCTCAATCTATCCTTTAAATATGATACAGCTGTAAGTCCAATTTAAATAATCATACCGAATTGAACGCATTTTAATTGCTGTCACTTGACTTGTCAAGGGGCCAGTGGCAATTATCTATCTATAAAAAGAAATAGAGGTAGATGTGTGCATATGGATTACCCTCTAATTAGGCGGAAAATATATGGTATTTGAATGTTGCGGTTTTGCCCTCTGGTTCAGCTTGATTGCACTCCGTCGACATGGGAACCGAGAATTATAAATGCCTTGTTAAACGTCTCATTACAAGTGCAATGTTTCCCAAAAACCCCATTATTATGAAATATGGTTTATTAAACATTTAACTGATATGTGCACTTTTATTGATTATTTTGCAGGCTATCTTTTGCGGGCAATCATTAAGCTAAACACGTAACATTCACTCAGGTAGCAAAGAACAACAACAAACTACAACTACAACGGCAATAAAAACAATAATATAAGTAAGGAGAGAACAAAAGCGATGACGCCGGAGAAATCGGTTATGGCCTACGTCAATCATTTGATAGTCAGCAATTTTTCATATTTCTGTAAGTAATGTTTTACAAGGTCTATAAAAATGTTCATTGAAACAACAAAATTTCATCCAATTAAATAAATCATTAAATTTTTGAGAGAATTATAAAATCTGGATATATATATTATATTTTAATTTTTAATAATTAAACTATTAATTGTAAAGTCCTTAAAATATAAATGGCCCGTTATTACGTTTTTAGACAGATGGATATATATATTATATTTTAATTTTTAATAATTAAATTATTAATTGTAAAGTCCTTTTTAGACAGATTTAACGAAATAACATAAATTTTAGTTCATGAATATTTTCTTATTAATTAAAGCCAATAATTATTAATTGATAATTCTCAATATTTTTAATTAGAGATAGTCGAGGTTTTTATCATTTAATTTAATTTTATTAGTTTAATGGTTAAACTTTAATCATGTCATAATAATTCTTATCGTCTTCAACGTCATCTCAATAACTTGTATCATTCCGATTGCCTTTTCTAGGGGACGAGATTGATGGGTATCTGTACTATCTGGGCGGAACTTTGGGTACTGTAACCCTAGGAAGCCTGGCCGCAAGTGTTGCATACTATTTTGCTACGAGACCCGTACCGGAACGACCGTTAGTGCCTCTGGAAAACCAATCCCCATTGCTTGAGGTATGATGATTTCGCAATTGATCAACTTCGAACTCATCAATTACATCATTGAATGTTCAATTGGCAATCGTTTGTCTTGAGTTTTCTGTTTCGTTTCGCTGCTCGGTTTTTTTTTCCGATTTTCTTAGGGTTGTGTCTATTTGAGGAAGAACAGGCGAATCCCAATGGCCAAAAAAGCTTTGATGTGCACATGTCCACAATCACGTTGAGTGCGATCACGATTCGGATTCCCAAAAACTGATTCTGCTTCGTTGTTGTCGTCACATGATTTTCACACATTTTCACCATTTCGATTTTCAGTTTCGCCTTTGTTCTTCGTCTTTTAGCCATGACGTCTTTGCCACAGTGGGACAGAAATTGTTAAAAATATCTGCACCACCTCACGGTCCAATTGAGTGCCCAGCTAAAAGGGAAAATGTATAAATTTGAAATTTCTCTTGCCAAGACTGCAACATTCTCGCTGATAAATTATCAAATGACAGCGGCACGACAATAATAAATCTTGTCATGGCTCAATTGGCATTTTCCCCTAATTAGTCGCCTGGTTCTCTCAATTTCGATCTATGCTAATATTTTCCCCACCCAGCGCCGCACGATTGTCAGAAGAATTTCCTCCAACCGACACTCGGCGGCATTTTACTCATGCGTTTTCCTCCGAGTTGGTGTAACGGAGCTTTCCTTTTGTGTTGATGTCATGTAAATAAACAAATATTGACACAATACCATATTTCGCGCGATATTTGGCATTGCCAAAATGGCAAACAACAATTTACGGGGGTTGAAGGTTGGTGACACAGTGGAACGCTGCTAGCTAATTGGTTAATAAAACGCAAATTGGTAAAAGTTAATAATTTATTACATAAAAACCCTTAAAGCTAACCAAATTTTAAAAATAAATTACACCTAAATTACAGTAATATTTAATTCTATTTAATATTTAGTTAAATATGTATTAATTATGGATTTTCTGCGGTTGGAACTGGCTCAAAGCAGTTCAAAAAATATTTAGAGAACATTGTAATTCAGTTCGAATATTTCTGTGTAATTAATAGAAACCGTTTTCTGTATTTATAGACCAAAGAAAACTTTTAAATGTTTAGAAATTTTTTTTAAAACATTTCGCATTTTTAAAATATTATTATTTTATACCACAAAATTATCTCCCAAAAACTAAAAAAAAGTACAGCAGAAAAAAAAACAAACAATGAAAGAACAACACAACAAGAGAGAACGGTATAGTCGGGTGCCCCGACTATCAGATACCCGTTACTCAGCTAAGGGAGTGCGAGGGAGATAGATATATAAAATCTTTGATCGGGCATAATTTTTAAACGAATGGTCCGATTTGAAAAATTTCTTCTACATTTCGATAGGTATTGAGAGTCACAATAAAACTAGTTTTCCAAAATCTTTAATGGTGTGGGCGCCAGACACCTTTCAAAAAATGGTGTAGGGCGATTGAGGGCGTTAGAGGGGGCGTGGCACCATTTTGAAATAAACTTGCGCTGCGTAGGAACTCCAAGAATATGCATGCAAAATGTCAATCCTCTAGCTTTTATAGTTTCCGAGATCTCAGCGTTCATACGGACGGACAGACGGACAGACGGACAGACGGACAGACGGACATGGCTAGTTCGACTCGGCTAGTGATCCTGATCAAGAATATATATACTTTATAGGGTCGGAAAAGCTTCCTTCTCCCTGTTACATACTTTTGCACGAATACAATATACCCTTTTACTCTACGAGTAACGGGTATAATAATAAGGAAATGTCAAACATTTGACAAGACAGGGCCAACCTGTCTACATATGAGCAGGTATATTTGCGCATGCGGTTGTAAACCAGTACTATACGTAATTATGCATTTTTGAATGTAAGTCATGTTGTGTGTTTGTTTAGTCTGGTCTGGGGATGCAAAAGCAAATGCACCAACAAGTATTTGGCGCTCTTTCTAGCGTATAGAGTGTTTTCCAATATATGAACACTAATATTGCTAATGAGCGTAAATTGAGGTGCAAATGAAACGATAAATATGTGCGAGGTGAACTAGTTTTGAGCTAATGTTTAGTCGATTTTGTATGAAAAGTGAATAAATTAAAAATTCATTCAATAATTTGTAATGGACAGTAAATAAACCGTTTTATAATAAATTTATGGGAATAAGAATTAAACTTAGGTAGATTAAATGGGGTTCTACAAATAAATAAAAGTGGTGGTAATTTTCGGTATAAAAATACTATAAAATACTACACAATACTATGCTATAATAGTAGATAGTTAACTAAAAAAAAAATTTATTTTGATTTCTAAAATTTTGATTTTAGTAAGACAAAAAAAATTTAAATTTACAGAAATGTTACCACAAAAGTACATTTATAATTTAATTAATTCAATTATTTTAAATTAATTTATGCCATGATTTTTTTAATTTGCCGTATCTATTCATAGATTTCATACCCAGAAGTAAACAAATGTTTTCTATTTTTATGAGGCCAAAAAGTGGGCGTGGTCCTCTCTTATGGACCATAAATCATTTCGGTTATTAAAGATTTGAAATATAGCTGTCACTATAACAAAACCACCCCTACAACGCCCTATTAACACCAAAAGATATTTTGCGAACGCGTGCACTAAAGGAAAAATTCAGACAGGACAGGCAAACAACTTGATCGGTCTAAAAAAATTAGAACAGAACTATCTAACAAAGAGAAGAAGAAAAACCGTTTATTATCAAAATAAGAACATATAACGAATTAAATTCCTAGCCAAACGCTGCATTCTTCTTCATGATCCCCCCGAAAATCCTCCTGAGACCCCGCTATTTTACTCTCAATTCTGCTCACTCTCTCTCCCAAAAGAAAAGAAGATGCCTCGGGCCGGCCAAAATCATTTTTAGCCACGGCCAATATTTTACTTCTGCCATTCAGTTCGAAATTCAACATCGTGTCGCGCAGATCGTGGCGGGCTGAAACCCCTAGAATATATTTCAAATTAGAAAAATCCCAAAAAAAAAATTGAAAAAAAACAAGCAACAACAACATCAACATAATGTACATATCGCAGATATATATCTATGAAACAAACGTATTTTTTATAAATAATAGCTCGTGTATACTAAACCAAACGAAAATGAAGAGCGAAAAAAACGCACGACAATTTGCAACAAATTGACAAAAATACAAGCGTTTAATCTCATTACGTAAAGCGCAAGAACCAGAAAAAAATGTTCAAAAAAGTGAAAAGAATAATAACGAAGAAAAATTAAAACATTTTCCCATGGAAATCGATTTGCCAAAGTGTCAAAGTGCCGTCGCAGTTGCCACGTGAACTCAGCCCCTCAAGTTCAAGTTCACACAGTTTCTATACTTAAAACATCTAAGGAAGACCACAACCAGCCGAAATACTTATATACTAATTTTAACACGATTTTGATACTAATTTGGCTTAATAGATGGGGTTGGTTTTATTGGTTTGGTTTTGTAAACAGCATAAATAGATTTGATTTTTACGATGTTTTACCAGTTCACTATAAAATTGTATAATTGTTTATATTTAGAGGGGGATTGAGAGATGTTTCCTGACCATTCTGAACAATTTTTGGGCCATGTGCACTTTTAGACGTAAATTCCTGTGTAAAACAATTTATATTTATTACATTTGCTGTCTACTTGAATTTGCATTTTGACGACCGCAAAACCAATAAAATTTTTAAAGTAGTACTTTTTCAAATTTCTCAAAAATGTAAAACAGTCTTTACATTTAGGATTCTGAACTTTTACATTAAATTCTTTTGAATTTCGCTTCTGTATAGCACGCCAGAAATCTATCTTAATCAATCAAGCTGAATGTCAGGAAGGAAAAGTATCTGCTGTGTAGATATTTGCTTAAGTATAATCAATCTAATTACAAGATTTTTTTGTTAAACAAGTAGAATGATAGTATCTATTTATTGTTAATTGAATTATAATATTAAAAATATTTTCTTCTTTAACTGACATAACAAAAATGTTGAAAAATTTTATGACGAATTCGGTGATATAATGTAAAATGTGCCAGCCACCTGGAAACAAAAAATGGAAAGTCATCCCAAACGACCTTGAAATTCCCGCACATTTTCGCTGGGCTTCGTTTATTTTTTCAAAAAAATATGCTGCCAAACTATTGATATGCTGCAGATCCAAATAAAATTCTTCTTGGCCCCGCTGGTTCATTCATTTCATTTCTTTTCTTCTGCTCTCACCCTTTCTCTAGCCAATAGTTTATGGCCGATTTTATGACCACCACAATTACCATAACTCAAAGATGAATTGCTCATTGAGGAAAATGTTTGCTCTCTGCCAATTGCCTCAAAACATCCCAATGAGGCCCGAAACGCGTTCCCCATGAGTCAGTTAGCGATCGTCTCTATAGAGAAATTTCAAATTGTTCTTTTATTTCTTTTTTTGCAAAAAGCATTCTGGTGTGTGTGTGAAAATATGTTTTCCTTTTTTTCTTTTATGCGGCCACACACACGGGTCTCATAGATAACAACAGAGTGGAACGCTTTTACCCCCAAACGAACTATTTATAAATTAATTTGGGGCAGGCCAAGCAAAATCCGCAGACGACGCCTTGTCGATATTGTTGGCCATTCTCTCTTTATGTCTTAGCCTCTTTGTATCTCTCTGTATTTTTTCTAGCCCCTTTAGGGGCCGCCCTGCAGCTGCCAATATTGAAAAATTATAAACAAAATTGACTGGGGCTGCACTTGCCAAAAATATGTAAACGGACAGCCAGGCGTTATAATTGTGTTTTGATTTTTGACTTTTGGCTTGGCCTTTAATTGCCGCAATTTGAAGAATTTTGTAAAGTGATTAAAAAGAATTTCCCGGGTATCTAGATGAATTCATAAACTGTGCCACGCCTTATTAAAACAACTGACTTTTAATTTTCAAAATTGAAACAAATAAAATTAAATAAATAGTTCAGAGATATGTATACAATTTTTGTATAATTAGAAAAGAATTTGATAATTCGAATTTGGTATTAAAATTCAATTTAAATTTGGGATAATATAAACAATGCAAGTTGTATACAAATTTATAACAATTAGAATTTAGGACTTTATCTTGCTTAAATTCGAATTGAATCAAAAGTTAGGAGAATATAAACATATAATAAAATTCGATGTAATATAAACAAATATTTTCGACAAACCAGAAGTCTATTTTTACGCACGCTAATTAACATTTAAACGGTCTTCGAGTGGTTATGAAATTTCCCTAATGTGAAAATGTAAAATAAGAACTTCCCTTGGGCTAATTGAGATTCTCCTGGCAATAAAACGGCTATTTTATTATCGGCAAATTGACCAAAGAAATGTGCTAAAGTTCGTGTATATGTGTTTTACAGTAGTGGAAAATGTGCATATAATAAATGCCAGATGAAATCTGAACGATCAATAAAGAAAGCCACAAATCAAAAGAGTGTCCAACAATCTGCAAAACTAAAGTCAACATAAAAAGTGATAATACAATTAAGACCAAGCCATGTCGTGTTGCGGTCAAATTACCAGTATACGAGTGCCCATCGAGCTAAGCAATCAGAGCGATGTGCTCAAGGTAACACTCAATAAGGACAAATGTCCTTAAAACACTAAAAAAGAAAAAGATATATTTCTCCCTAACACCGGATTAACTAAGCAATAACTAATAAATACTTTATTTTGCTTCTTTTTTTTTGTTTACCGTCTCTTACATTTCGTGGGCTAGATCATATATGATCATCGTCTAGATATCCACCACAGGGTAGGCCTCATGTGCCCCTCGGGGTATGCTCTTCAAATTAACATTTTCCCCCTTAGACTTGCGTCATTAATGAAAAATATATAAACAAAATGAATTTGGAAAGCACTTTAATCTGTGGAAAACAATTATTTTTGAAAATACATTTGCATTTTGCTCATTAAAATCAGCCAGCAAAAATAAACAAACTAACTTTTAGGATCCTCCTCCCAGAACCCCCTAAAAAATATTCCCCCATCGTTGCGTATTTTGATATTCGTTCTCGTACATCAACACTTTCGGCCATTGCGGTAATTTCTTTCACAGCTGTTTACCATAAAGGAAGTGCTCTATGGCGCTACTACTCTATTCTCGGGCGCCCAAATTAAATCCCGTCGAGTGATGGGTTTATGTCTCTAGCCCCAAAATAAACCATACATCATAGCGATCGGCTACGTATATAAATTTAAATGGTTATTGATTTTAATCTAACAATTGGCTGTGATTTATTATGCGAGTAGCCAAAAATAAACATACTTAAATGGGCTGTTCGGTGGACGATGAAAGCTTTAGGTTATTCAAAAAGAGGTCTTCAGAATGCAAACCCAATATAGAATTTTAGTTGGTTTTCTCGCGTTAGGCATGAATTGCAATAGCATAATGCCTATCGTAATTCAATATTATGATAAATTCTGTTAGTTTCTGCTTTCAGAAATCTCTTAAAAAATGATTAAAAAAAACTTTGCATTTTTCAACTCAGAGGACACAAAATTATAACAATCATATGTCTGTAGTACCCCAACCCAAATGCTGCACCTCAATCTTTATCACTTACTCAACTGATCTCTTGATTGTATATATACTATTCCATTGAATTTTATCGCAATATCTCTATCAACGTCTCTCACTCATTGCACGTCCTCGATTTCTTTGTTTCTTTTGGGGTCACTTCCCTCGCATTGCAGGGTCCAGAACAAATACACGTCTCCAAATTCTACAAGGAGTCGAAGAACGGAAAGTTCGTGTCCTACATCACAGAGAATGTCCGCACCCTATACCAGACCTTCCGCGAGGGCGCCTACGCCTCGAACAATGGACCATGTCTCGGTTGGCGCGAAACCCTGACGTCCCCATACCAGGTAAGATATAAGATATTGGTTATGAGGAATATCATATTGGAATTCTTTAATAAATTTAAATCTAAAATGTGACCAACCTTTTTTCAGTGGATCAACTATGATGAGGCTCTGCTGCGCGCCAAGAACTTTGGTGCCGGAATGCTGGCGCTGGGAGCCCGGCCGAAACAGTTGATTGGAATTTACTCGCAGAACCGCCCAGAATGGATCCTGTACGAGCAGGGCTGCTACTCGTTCTCCCTGGTGGTGGTCCCACTGTACGACACCCTGGGTCCCGACGCCTGCGCTTTCATCATTCGCCAGACGGATATGGCCATCGTGGTGGTGGAGGATGACGGCAAGGCCGCCATGTTGCTGGAAAAGGCGCCGCGCAGTCTGAAGATCATAGTGGCCATCAAGCCCATCCGTCAGACGACCTTGGAGCGAGCCCGCAGTCGGGGCATACAGATATTCTCGTTCATCGATGTGGAGAAACTGGGGGCCAAGGGCAATCACCCGGAGGTCGCACCGACGGCGGAGGATCTGTGTACGGTGTGCTATACGTCCGGGACGACGGGCAATCCGAAGGGCGTGATGCTCACCCACGGCAACGTGGTGGCCGGCGTCTGTTCTGTGATCCTGCAGATGGGCGACCATCGCATTCGGGCCGGAGACGTGATGGTGTCCTTCCTGCCCCTGGCCCACATGTTCGAGCGGTGCTGCGAAAACGGAATGTACTATGTGGGCGGTTGTGTGGGCTTCTATTCCGGGGACATCAAGGAGCTGACGAACGATCTGAAGATGCTGAAACCGACCGTAATGCCGGCAGTGCCTCGCCTCCTGAATCGAGTCTATGATAAGATCCAAAGTGATATCGCAGCCTCGGGGTTAAAGAGAGGCCTCTTTAACATGGCCATGCGGGCCAAGGAGAAGGAGATCGCCAGGGGTGTGATGCGGAGGAACGGCTGCTGGGACAAGCTGGTCTTCAAGAAGGTGCATCAGGCATTTGGCGGAAATCTCCGTCTAATGGTCGTGGGCTCGGCCCCACTGGCTGGCAACGTGCTCACCTTCATGCGCTGTGCCTTGGGTTGTTTGGTCCTCGAGGGATACGGCCAAACGGAGTGCACGGGGGCCATAACCCTCACCGTTCAGGGTGATCATGTGCCTAATCATGTGGGACCACCCGTGTCCTGCAACGCTGTGAAACTGGTGGATGTGCCAGAGATGGAGTACTTTGCCAATCAAAATACGGGGGAGGTGTGTGTGCGAGGATCGAATGTGTTCCATGGGTAAGGCAACTAAATATCGCTGTAGTTCCGTAAAGTTATCAATTTACTATTTTATCAGTTACTACAAGGACCCAGAGAAGACGGCGGAGGCCATTGATTCGGAGGGCTGGCATCACACTGGCGATGTGGGCATGTGGCTACCAAATGGAACCCTGAGGATCATCGATCGCCGCAAGCACATCTTCAAGCTCAGTCAGGGCGAGTATATAGTGCCCGAGAAAATTGAGAATATCTACACGCTCAGCCAATACGTTAATCAAGTCTATGTTTACGGAGAGAGCTTAAAGGTGAGTTTACATTATTACAATTTTGTATAAGAACTCAATAAAAAAGTAGCATTTAAGAAGGAGTACAAGGTAAAAACAGAGATATAGCACCATTTTTATGGAATATTTTAAAGAACATTTTGTAAAACCAAATTTTTATCTTTACCTATCCCTATAAAATAACTTATTTTTTCCAATTTTTTTGATAGAAATGTTTTCAACATTTTAATATCATATCACAAATGAAATAAATCAACGTTTTCAAATAAAAGAAAAAATATTTATTTAATATTTTCTTAACTCTTTTAGAGCTGCATTATCGCTGTTGTTGTACCTGATACCGATGTACTGAAGCAATGGGCCACGGAGAACAATGTTCGCGGCACACTCTCCGTCCTGTGCAACAATAAAAATGTCAAGGAACTGATCATGAACGACATGCTCAACTGGGGCAAACAGAGTGGACTCAAGTCATTCGAACAGGTGAGTTGATTAGTCCTTACAGTGAGGAACTTAATCTTATACTTCGGATATTTAATTTTAGGTAAAAGATGTCTATTTGCATCCGGATCCCTTCTCGGTGCAAAACGGACTGCTGACGCCCACATTCAAAGCCAAGAGACCGCAATTAAAGAGCTACTTCAAGCCACAGCTGGAGGATATGTATAAACACCTGGATTAAAGCAATACCTATATAGAACTCAACAACGAATCGAACTCAAGAAACTGGGAAGCATTCATTCAAATATGCCTATACCATTTTAAACTGATGATAACAAAGACTACAGATACAGATACGAAAGTCTAATTTTGTAGTTTCGTCAATTCTTAGCAACTAAGAGGAGCGCAAGATACACCAGATACAGATACAATACACATAAAATATACACAACTTTCAAACTGACAAGGAAAATCCTTTTGACAGCCGCATTTTTTTATATAATTTAATCGAGAAGCGATCCCTAAATAATATGTTAACTATATATTTCCTTTAAACACTTATGATTCTAGTTCAAAGTGAATAAAAAACAATTGCGTAGTCTGAACCAAAACATATATAACTAACATATTGAGCAAATTGAATAAAATGAAAGCTTTAATTAACTATCGTATTCTACACTCACCGTTAGATGGAAAACTGAAGTGAAGAATAAACTTTTTAAATTATATATTAGACACGCTAAACTAAATTAATGGGAATAAAATGTTCAACGCAAATGCTGAGGAAATATATTTAAAAAACAATTGAACGTCAACTGAGAAGCAGATCAAACTAAATAATAAATATGAAAAAGATCCATTCTTTGGACTGCACTGTCTGCCTTACAAAAAACCAAATGAAAATTTATTAATAAATTGCTAAAATAATAAACTATTTCATATTAAGAGCTAAACAATAAAGTAAAGCAGCATTATATTAAAATTATTAAATAATTTCTTTATGTAGATACAAACGCAAGAAAATTAAAAATATAATTTGAAAAAATAAAATTAAAAAAAAAACAAAAAACATTTGTGCACATTTTATTAAGTTTATTTATGGCGTTGCCACGTAATATAAACAAAAAAACGCCGAAAGCTTTTTCCGGATGAAGATGCCTGACCGCCCAAAATAATTGAAAAATAAAATATGTTGAAGTTCATTTCTATTTGCTCCAACTTTTAATACATTTGAAAAACTTTTCAACATAAAGGCGCGTTCTTTGTGTATATAGTTTAATGACATTCAATTTCAGCTTAATTCAATAAGTGGCCATAGCTCTTGGAATGCAAGACAAGAAAATCTTTTAAAATCGAGTTGAAAGAACAATTCAGACTTTAGTGAGCTGTTTTGTGTTTTACGTTATCAATCGCATTAAGTTCTAATTAAAATGTACAAATGTGTTTAGTCGTTATGTCGGGGGATATGGGTCTTAGCTACGTAATCAAGAGTTTATCCATCGATATCTGACTTAAATTCACTAAACATGTTGATTTAACTACGCGTTGATCACAGTTCGCCGTGCTTAGGTTCGTGAGAAGGCGTCACAGTGGTGACCTCCACCGAATCGTCAACTGGATCATCAACAGTCGAGTCCCTGCCATGCGAATTCTCGTGATCCTCGATGCGAGCCAACAGGGTCTTCAACTCTGCATCGTAGTCCTTCCACTCGGGCACGATCCTCTGGGCGGCGGTCAGTTTGGCCTCCTTGGTCTGCGGATTGTTGCACAAATCGATCACCTTGGCGCTCTTGAAGTTGCTGTCGCTGCACCACGTCTGACACCATAGCCAATCATCGGGCAGGGATTTGATGGCCACCTGGTGGATCATATTGTTGGGCAAATCCTGATCTAGATTGGACAAGCTGTTCGGATCTTGGCTAAGTGCCTGGTACTGGCCTCTCAGCCGATCTCCTGCTGCAATCTTGCGGAATCTCTTCAAGTCTACCACATACAAAGCGGAAATGTGGTAACGTCTGCCCATCAGATGGCTTCGCCAGTATCCTTGTTTCCAGAAACGGAAGCCCTCCATCTCCTTGCGGGAATCGCAGAAGGGCGTGTAGGCATAGGGCGCTCCTCCGAGATCCAAGTCATACAGCTCCTTTATATCGGATCTCACAATGGCATCGGCATCTACGAAAATGATTTTTCTCACATTGAGCGGGAAGAGCACATCCAGGAAGAGGATCTTGTATCCCCAAATGGTCCTCTGTTTCTCCGTCTGCTGATGAAGCCAACGTGGCCATTTGTATTGGACCAACTCATATTGGAAGTTGTATTCACTGGCCATGTGAGGAAGGAAATCCGTAAACTGCGGGGACAGGTAGTTTTTCAAAAACCAGAACTTTACGGGCGATTTTGTGTGCTTCAGCAGAGAAACCATCATAATCCTCAGCAGACGTTCGTAGAGATGTCCCGATGCCACAGAAAAAATATTAATGGTTTCCGCATCTTCGTCATTGGCTGGCTGGTTAGCATTGCTGCCACCAAAACTGCTGGCGATGCTGTTCCAAATGCCAGATTGGGCTGCCTGTTCGTTGTCATCTGCCAGGAGCTCAGCCTGTTGCATCCCCGGCTTCTTGGATACCCTCAATTTGACGACATGGGACCGCAGAGAGGTTATAAGAACCTGTACTTCAGATGATCCAACGGTGTGATGGGTATTGGTTCCTTCAATGTGACTAATTGCATAGATATCCGCCGATTTTCCTTCACGCAGTCGTAGTGACCAAGCTCCAGGATTTGCTTTAAGTTGGAAATAACCCAAATTTGCCATAACAATTGTGTCCACTAGAGTTGGCTGACTCGGGGTACCCAACACCAGCTGTAATCCTCGGGGTGGAGCACCACTAGCAGCATCAAAACAGTGACCTTCCAAGAGCAGATACTCCAAATCGAATTCGCTGTGCACGGGTCCACCAATATCGCTCAACTTAATGTTATCCAAATCGTAAACGGCTCGTACTGCTTCAACCAACCAGTTTTCGGGAACCTGCAGCTGCTGGGTCAGCAAAGGATTGGCCGGCAATCCACTGAATTTGGCCAACGGACCATCAGATCTGCCGCCACTCACTTCGAATTGCACCTCCGGTTCCACCACATATCTGTAGAAGTTCTTCACTGGCATGTCGCTGTGCTGGGGCACGGGAATTAGAAACAGATTCAGTTGGCAGTTCAACACTTGACGGAGCAGAATCAGTATAGGCGTTAGTTTTTGTGCTGCCCGAGAGGCTGGATCCAAAACGGCCGCAATATCAAAATGAGGCAGTTTCTCCTCTTTGGGCGGCAGTTTCACAACGGAGTGATCGGTTTTCAAGTCCGTAGGTAGCTTAAATCGAGTTTTTGTTTGCCTGGGAAGCAAGCTGGCATAAAGCTTAAGCAACGTATCGCTTGTAAATTCCTCACTAACATCTTGAGCAGATTCCTTTAGGACCTGGCGCACCTTATCCCCATACTGCAGGGAACTGAACCTAGCCAGCAAAGCGAAATCAGCGCTATCAAAGGTTTCCTCCGAGGACAGCGGGCCATAAAGGCGTCCATTACCGATGACCAAGCGTTGAGATTTATTCAGACCCAGCACACGCTGGGAGTATACCCTCAACATCTTTAGGTGCAGCTCCGTAGAACCAAGAATGTCCTCCAACTGAGATGGAATCTCAATCTTTTCCTTTGGTTTCTTCAGCCACTTAAGAGCCTGCTCCGTGGCTTGAGTTGGTGGAAGACTCTGCATGGCAGCCCAAACCAGGCGATTAAGATTCCTCTTGTCCGATCCGGAAGAGCTTTCAGTATTTGGAATAAAAGCAAGACGCACACTCTCGCCGCTCTGTACATATTCCAAAGCATGGGTAAGCAGAGCTCGACCCTGTTCAGTCTCCAAGTCCGCAAACACCCAAATCGTAAGGAACTGCAGCGATGATCGGCCAATCAGTTCCGTAGACTTCTTGCCACCAAAGTACTTGAGATTCTCCATCAACGTGGCGGTCATATCCCGGTTTGACAAACGATTTAAAACTCCTACATTAGCAAGATTCTTGTAGGCTACTCCATTAACGTCCAGATATTTCACATCCTCCTGGCTAAGAATTCTCTGATTCAATCTAGGCATCACATGCGGTTGGTTCATGAGGTAATCAATTGCCACATCGCTGTCCGTCATTTCGCCTTTGTACACAGCCTTTTGCAAATTGGTGGTGTGGGTCATGATCTCGGTGAAAATGGCTTCCTCGAAGTCACTGTCAGCGGTTACAACGTTACTGGGCATTGGAACACCGTTCAGCAGAGCCTGAGGTTGACCCTTATCTCCGAAACCCAACCGGAGAATGAACTCCGCTGCCAGCTCCCTGCCATAATCGTAGGTTGAATCCTCCTCCAGGAACTCCTCCGCTTTGCCAAAGCTTAGGGTAGTAAACTCCTTCGTGAGTTGCTTTACTATATCCTTTTTCGTCACCACTCTGGTCTCGCCCACTGACGCATAGATATCCGTGAGGAAACTCAAGGCAGCTCGGGCATCTTTCTTCTGACTCACATAGTTAAAGGCACAAGTGATGGCAATGTAATCCGCAAGATTATCCTCGCTGGCGTCCCTTGCGTCGAAGACCAATCCCAAGCGAATGGGCGCTTGATGAATGACAAATGACTCGGACAGTTTGATGACACTCCTGGCTGTGGGCTGCAATGCATCTACCACCAGAACCAGATTGAACACATTCTTTCGGATATTTCTCAGCATGCCAGGAAACGTTGGTCGCAGCAGATCCATCACAGACGAGGGCCATCTTCTGTACTGTGCATCGTTTTCAATATCGTTAACCCACTGCACAGCAGTGTCCCGGATATCGATGGCGAATTCCTTTTTGCTGGAGGCCGTAAGATCCAACGCGAGCAAAGAGCTGGCTAGGCTGCCCCTCACATTATTACTGTGCAGGCTCTCAAGTACACGCATCTCTGAGCGCAATGTTTCAATCAGGGAATACAGATCCATGGTGTCTGCATCAAAGAACAGTCCGTTGATAAAGAGAGCACCGTCTGGAGGCGCCACATTCAAGCTCCTGCCAAATGCTTCCGTATTGTGCTTGACCTCCGCCCTTAAGCCATCTGTAACTTTATGGGCCAGCAGGGTTCTGGCTAACATTGGGAAATTGTGGGCAGTGTATTGAAGAATTTGCAGAGTTTCGTCTCCCTGAATTTCGGCAACGGCAGCGGCGGCCTGGAGACCCAAGTCCTGGAACTCCCAGGCTTTCAGTTGGGCAATCTCATCGTTTCCCTGAAGAAGCCTCTGACGCAGTTGATCCAGTGCTCTCTTAAGTGTAGGGTGTTTCTGCTTGAGTACCTTAAAATCGAAGCCCTGGACATCCGATTCATTGGCCTGATCCTCACCAGAAGTAGAACCCGCTTCAGGCTTGGGGGCATCATCCTGGCTCTTGTATTCCGTGGACTTAAGATGGAGTTCAACTCCATAGCCCGAAAGACGCACCGGTCGCTTGTCCTTCTTGGCTAACTGATGACGCAAGATGTAACGAATCTTGCCAGCATTGGCTTCTTTTTCCAGTAGCTTGTGGTAGGTGCGAAATTGGGAGCTGCCTAAATCGCCGTACAGAACCACAGTGCGGGTATTGTTCTCACTGCCCGGAAAAATGTGATCGAAGCTGTAAGTGACAACGGCGGCATCCAAACTCTCCTTGGCCAGCGGCAGATCCAGTTTCTTCTGCAGTTCGTTGAAGCTGCAGGCCAACTCGGAACCCACCTGGGCGAAAGTAGAGCCCTGGCACGAGCCACTGCTTCTCAGCTCCTGGGCCAACTGGAAGTGGGTCTGAATCCTGGGCGTCAGGCTGTGCATCGAGACCACCAGCTTGAGCAGCGGCAACTGGGGCGAGCTCACATGGCTCTTGACCAGCTCCACAGCGGCATTGTACTGCTGCGACTCGGTATCTAAAACGGGGCAAGGTAGTCAATAGATAAGTCGGTTTTGGGGAGATAATTGCATCATAAGGCTTAAAAGCTGAGTTTTAATAAAGTAATAAGCGTGAATTTTTGTAAGGTTTTACGTTAAATTTAAATGATAAAAAATAATATATTTTTAAGTGTGTTGAATAATATAATTACATTTATTTAAAGTTTTTATGTTAATTTTTTTAAGAATAATTATTTTTTTACATTCCCTCACCAAAGATGCCTTACAATGCGTGCTATCCCATAAGTTGCTTAAACAAACCATATTCATTCAGAGCCGTGTCCAACTTGGTCACCCCCGAAACGTAATCCCAGAACAGGCCCGCCTGCTCATCGGCCAGATATTCGGCTATCTCCAGATAAAGGGGCGTCTGTGTCCACTTGGCATTGATCAGCGTGGTAATGGGATAACTCTGACTCGATTCCCCAGAAATCGGCGTACATAGTGCCAGGAGCACCACAGACACACACAAAGCAACGGCACGTAACATTGTTTCCACTCGTTTTTACGGTGTTTCCACAACGCACATTACGGATGCGGAAAACAGAGAAGACCTTAAGGCTTTCCTTTCCAGGTATCTTCACTTTTCACCAGTTCTTAGCTGGCTTTAGCCCAGTTTTTGTTAATTAAATTTAGAACTGATGTGGCGTTATTATTCGACCGGCCTGCCTCAGAGTGACCAACGCCCCCGTAGAAAACTATCGATATGCGAAATTAATGGTATTTAAATGGTATTTCACGGACACACATTAATTTTGCAAATTCCTTTGCATTAAATGATTATAAAAATTCCTAATAAATAAGATTGGGAACTGGGCGGACAAACTACAATAAATAATTAATTATTAAAATAATAAAATATGAAAATAAATAACTACAATTTCAGTATTTCTTCAGAATGTTCTTACCCTTGATGTGCGAGTACTATCACTCTAATTTGTTTGTTTACAAATTTTACCGCGAATTTCGTCACTTAACTTCGCGCAAATATTGCAAATGAAATACACTTTAGAGGGCAGCAATGCAAGGGGTATGCTATGTTATAAACCATTCCAACAATAAATTAATTAAATTCGAATTTATAGTCATTGCGAAAGCCGTACAATCGCTGTCCAAGGTGGGCAAGGAAATGTTCATCGAGATTGACCAGCAGAGTCTGCAAATGAGGGCTATAAACGCCACTCAGTCGGCAGTGGGCAGTATCTCCTTTAAAAGGTCCATGTTTGAAGTGTTTGAACCGCCGAACTCGGATTTCTACTGCAAGATATCTATGAAGGGATGTTTGGCCGTATTCCGCAACATGAACGAGGTATGGTAAAAGGTCACTAGGCCAGGGAATCTTGATAACTGGATCATATGCTTATAGGTAGAGTACTGCGAACTCAATATACTGGACAATCAGACCAACCTCCAAGTGAATCTCCGATGCAAGCTGGAGACCACAAAGGAGGCCACCATTTCCATTATAGATGACCAAAATATCAACACAAACATCAACACTGATCAGATGCCAAACATGTAAGTTTTGTTTTCGCATTTTCAACTTTATAATTGACTTATAGATGGTTGATGAGTCGCCCTTTAAAGAATCAACCGGACAATACCATTGTAATAATAATACATTCAGGTTCATAATACCCTAAACTTTCAGAATCCGGGGCGATCACAAACTGTTTACGGACATCTCAAACAATTTCAACTCCTCGGAGGAGGAACTAACCTGGGAGGCATACTCGGGCAGTGTGGTGGCCAAAAACTATATAGAAGGGGCCCGAGTGAATGATAAGTTCATGCGTACGCAACTGAAACTCAAGCCCAGTGAATTCGATCAGTACCAGGTGACCAAGGAAACGATCATTACCTTTTGCATCAAGGAATTCCGAGCATTTCTGCTGTTCGCCGAGTGCTTAAACGCTTCGCTGACCCTGGAGTTCGACGAGGCGGGTATGCCTTTTCTGCTGAAGATTAAGAAGCATGGCGAGATTGAGTGCTTGCTGATCATGTCAACACTATCGCCCGATGATGTCAGCTTCTCGGAGGATTACTGTCAAAGGGATTTGACTGTGCAGGATTCAGATGTGCAAGATACGGTATCGAAGAGAAAGAGCAGCGCACCGGGTCCAAATAAAACCAGCAAACGCAAGAGCAGTTCTTCGGAACCGGCTGCAGTGCAGCCGAAACGGAGATTGGAGGAGAGCCAGTTGGATACGAGCCTTGAATCGCCTCTGTTTCCGTTCCGGCACTCGGAGGCGCCTTCTGTCCAACAGCCTCGCAACCTAGCCGAGGTGGATACTGTGGTGTTGATTGAGGACGAGGCGGAACAGGAGGCCCTTATGCTGGCAGCTGCGGATGCCGCTTTGGAGGCCAGCATGGCCCCTGCTCCGGCGCCTCCCAACAGCACGGAGCTCTGCTTCATCAACACGGACAATT
Organism: Drosophila pseudotakahashii; assembly: GCA_035046095.1. NCBI lineage: Eukaryota > Metazoa > Arthropoda > Insecta > Diptera > Drosophilidae > Drosophila > Drosophila pseudotakahashii. Next base: position 697,591 of record JAWNOE010000226.1, on the reverse strand, counting down.
CGCAGGAGGATAATCGGCCGGAATCGTCCTCAGATGAGGGTGAAACCATACCACAGTCTCCTGAACGGCCGAACAAGATGCGAACCATCTTTTCGAGGTGCTTTCAGAGCACCTACGTTCCGCGGGAGCCGTCGCCAAATACTCAGATATATGCGCCCAATTCCGATACAGAGGATTAGCCTAGATTTGATCGTCTATTAGCAAATACAACATAGGTCTAACTCAGCTAGCTTTCTGGATGTTTACATGCGGGAGGAAGCTGCTGGTCATCACGGCAGCTATCCGGGATTGCAGTTCCTGGGCGTTCTTCTGGGCCTGCTGAAGAGATGTGTGGGCCGACTGCAGATTCACCTGGGATTTGATGAGCATTTGGTCAGTGGTCACGAGCTGCTTGGAGGCATTCAGCACAAAGCTGCGGGTGAAAGCGGTGAGAGATCTCCAAATGGCAATGTTGCTTTCAACTAGAAATGGGTGTAATGTTGTTAAACATGATTAGGGATTAGGCCTAGCCAAGTTACTAAGTTTCCGCTGGAGCAGATTATTCCGGTAAATGGATGCCGTGCTGTTCACCTGGCTGCTGGTTCGGTGTTGTTCGTAAATGTCTTCATCGTCTTCTTCTTCGGAGGCTTCCCCCGGAACTTCAGCTGCAAAAATCTGCATTAAAATTGTTATTGCAAGGAAAATGACTTTACTATGAAACTTCCAGTCACCTTGTGCTTGTCCTGCAGTTCCTCATCCGATTCGGAGGCTTCTCCGCGAACCAAATCCGCCATTACTTGTTGATTATTTACTTTAAACGGAATGTAAATAATTGTTATTTACGGAATGGCAGCTCGGTTATAGTGCTGCCATATCGATGGCAGTTGTTACATGGGCGCAGTAAAGGGGCTTTTACTGTAATTTGTAATTTATTTTCATTAGGATCAAATCCAAGACTAGACTCATCCCGTTCCAAATAATTCTATGTCTATAGTTTATTAAAAATACATCCTTTGACAAGCAGACATTATTTAAAAGAATTTATTTAGGACTTTGAACATTAACTAGAAAAGCATGCTCCAACTTTTGTACATGAATAAGACTTTTGCACAGAGTTTAGGATATTGCACAATCGGATTTTTACTGGAAATACTTCTGCAGATCTCCCGTTTCGAACATTCGCTTTATGTCCGTTCCGCCGCCGACGAATTTGCCATTGATAAAGACGCGGGGAACCTGGTAGTTAAGGAATGGTATAATTAAAAGTGGGTACTATGTTTTAATTGATATACCCACCGTTCTGGCCCCTGTGATTTCTCCCAGAACCGCCTGAATCTCGTTGCCATCGGGATTTCCATCGAGTTCTATTATGGTTGCCTCGACATTGAGCTTTCGGAAGGGCTGCAACAGAAGGATTTAATCTCGATTTGGGACTTTTGAAGGTCTCAGCACTTACTTCTTTCGCCATCGTGCAATAGGGACAGTAGGTCTTGCTAAATATCACCACTTTATTGCTGGCAATCGTGTTTTCAACGAATTTCGCTTGCTTGGTAGACATATCGACGATAGGCGACCTCAGAGCTGATCCAACTGCGCCCATAAGCTCGAAGTCAAGAAGGGGGTACGGAAACTTGGGGGGCGATGCGGGGGCCAATGAAAGCTGCGATAGATGTAAGCTGCGGGGAATTATCTCTTATTTTATGACTCTTTTTAATCACTAATTCGCAATCAGCTGTTCTGGCTAGGAGAGTTGCCACGCTGGGAAATTACCATCGCGTAATCAAAAACATGTTCAGCTCTTTTAATATTTTGTATATTCATATAAAATATAAGGCATCTGTAGGTAGATAGGTGTACAATTGAAATACAATTAATATAATAAAAACAATGTTCATTTTAAATGCTGTCAACACATCCAGTGGCGTTGCCACACTGTAAATATTTGGGGGATTCCTTAAGATTCGTTTCGGTTTTGCGTGTTATTTCAAATTAACTTGTGGACAACAGTAGATAAATATCATTCAAATTATGTTTAACAAACCCCCTTTTTTAAGTTTTTGGTTTTAAGACCAATTCACGACTTTTCAACTATTAAAAACGAAATCAATTGCTTGACTTAAGTCAAATGTAAATTAGATTTTGGAATCCCCTTTCAGAATATTTCAACAATTTACACTGCTATTGCACTTAAAGGCACGAAAGTGAGTCTTTTGCGAGGTGTACGGGAGTTATCCGTTCAGAAATTGCTCCAGAGCATCCTTCGTCTCCACTTCGTTTGCTTCAAGGACCACTTCCTCCAAGGCCAACTTGTTGTTGGTGGTTTGAATTTCTAAAAAGGAGAGATGTTATGTTAATTCTTCAATGGGTTTTGTTTTAAATTTACTTGTTAGCTGGCCATGCTGTTTGTACTCCTCCATATCGCCGCGGAACGCGTCATCGAAGACAGCCTGCCGTTCCCTCTGCAACTTCAATAGCCTCTTCTCCTGATCCTTGATTTTTGATTGGTGCTTGGAGGCTATTTGCTGGCGATACTGCTCCAATTCGTTAAGCTTCCGCTGCTTGTGTCGCGACAGTTGGAACTGCTGCTCTAGGATAAACTCCTGGAGTTCGCACTCCTCGCACAGATCCTCTAGTCTCTCCAGCTCCACCTCCAATTCCTGGCCCATTTGCTCTAGGGAATTCAGGACCTTTGTGCTGGCTTGCAGTTGGGCGATTAGCGTGTGAATTCCCGCCAGACTGGTGTTCAGCTCACTGATGATCCTGCGCTGATTGGTGGCTTTGCTCTGAACTGCGGAGATCTGAGAGGCAATCTGCGCAGCCTTCTCGGCATTCTCCTCGTTGGCCCCATGGATCTGTTGCCAATCGTCCTCGTATTTGGCCAACAAACTGCAACCCGCTGCCACGTTCAGATGGCTAGGTACGCCATCGGTTAGCTGGAAGGGAGCACTTAGGGAGAGATTACTGCTCCTGCTGGAGGACAGACTTTCGTTGAGACCCAGTGGCGATGTCGGGGTCGTAATCCCACTGGTTTGGGTGCTCGAACTGACACGCTGGCGATATTGCTGCTGCAGATTCTCCGATATCACCAGGCCCTCCTGAATCGCACTGCTCAGCTTCTTTTTAAGGTTTCCAAACATTTTGCGGCCACTGATCTGTATTTATTTAACTAAGCAATTTCTCCGTGCTGGCGTTTTCCATCGAAAATTAATTGGTAAATAAAGAATCAGCTGTTCGGGCAGGTGGCGAGAGAGAGATAGAGAGAGAGTGGGAGAAATCGTTCAGAGAGAGCAACAGTTTAATACCCTACATGGGACATATCATATCTTCTTGTGAAGGGTACAGCACACTTACAAATGCATAGATAGCTTACAAATAAAATACGTTCATTTTAAAAAATCAACCTCCTATTATTATAATAATAATGTGTTGTGCTTTAAAGTCCCTACACAAGTTTAAAAAACACAAAACATTAAAGAAAAAATATTTTTTAAACTAATAGATTTCAATAGTATCTTAAGAATGAAGATAGATTCTAAATGAGCTTTTTAAGCAACTTCGGCATCTTCTTCGGTGGATATTCGTTAAATATACATTTATTTTGATTCACATTTTAAGAATAAAGTTAATTATTCTTTCAGGACTAGCTGAACACCTAATCAATTCATCATTCTGATGTTAATCTCATTAAATTAAACAATATATACAAATAGGTTCCTTACAACTTCTGATATAAGTTTCATCTTATCATTAGTATTAAAACTTACAAAATCTCTTCAAAAAAAAAAAATAAATTTACAATGTTTTTGCTTGCCAAAAATTTGGTTTTGGAAGTTATATTGTTAGCTATATAAATTATTTCTTTTGTTATTAAACTTTTCTAACTAACTATTAGCATAATTAATCCTCAGTCAGGTCCACGGTGTTAAGGGCGGCACTTTCGTCCACCTGTTGCTTTTCTTTTTCAGGTTGAAGCGCAGGTTCAGGTTCAGTTGCTTTCTTCGGCTCTTCATGGCACTCAATTATTTCTATATCACTATTGTTATCCGATTCTTCTAGGTTTATGCAGCTGCCAGCGCTATCCTTGGAATCGGAGTCAGTATCCGAGCTTGTGGAGTCGCTATCAGACTCGGAATTCGAGCTGACTTTAATGGTGAGAACATTTTCTCCTTCGTCGCTGGATGAAATGGACAGGGCATCGGGCATCTCGGACTTGTCCTGTTCTTCATCGGACATCAGTTCCCGGACTATATCGCTTAGAGGAGAAGATGGTGTCTCCTTGAGATCTTTGGCTTCCTTTTGGCTATTCGCATTGAAGACTTGACCATAGGCCATGGCCACGGCCAAAGCCATTTGTTTGGAATGGTTGAGGAACACTTCCGAAGGTTGGACTATGGGTATTGAATCGGTGGGCGGTATTTCCTGACCCCGACTGCTGCTGCTGCTGCTTTTTCGGCGTCTTCGGTGAGACTTTTTGAGCTTCTTGACCTTTTTTTTATGTTTCTTTCTGCGATGTGAACGACTTCTGCTGCGACTAGAACTTCTGCTGCTCCTGCTTCTCCTTCTGCTGCGCCGCTTCTTGGCCTTCTTGGGTCGACTCCTGCTGCGGCTCCTGCTGGAACTTCTGTTTCTGCTTCTGCTCCTCTCCGCACTCCGATATCTGCCTGCATCGCGGTTGTAGAAACAGTTCGACCTCCTCCTTTCATATACATCATCCAGATCCTGTAGTTTCTGACGGCAATTAGCTTTTGTGCGCTCGTTTTCCCTTCTATTATGCTGAATAGCCGTATTTATTGTGCGGCCCAAAAAGCGCTTGTTTGGTTTTCCCAAGGGATTCACTTTCCGTTCGCTTTGTTTGTGGCTGCTGAAACTGGAGTCCTGGCCTTCGATCTCGCGCATAAGCTCGGCAATGGCCTGGCTAATGGGAAACATTATTTAAGTTAAGCATATTATTGTTTTTAAATATAAATGTTTACTTTGTAAGTTCCGAGTCCATTTCCATGTATGGGGTTTTTTTTTTGTGTTTCTAATAAAATAATATGACCAAATGGTGACGACCAAAAAATACCAAGGTTTAGAAAAATGTCAGGAGCAGTGGGTATTTTTACAAAAATATACATATTTAGGGTATTCCTGTTGATTCGTTGAAAATTCAAATCAAGGTTTTGAATAAGCATTTTTAAAAACTACAGTTTTATTATTTCAAAAATGTATAACAATAAGCTATGAAAAACTAAAAATATATACAAGTATTTGAAAATTTATAATGCGTGTTATATAAATACTATAACACGCATTATAGCCGTAAGGCTTTGTCGTTCTGAAAATTTTCCAGTTAATCCGCCATCCAAATTTGACGGACTTTGCGATGACTGTGAAACTTGGAACGTTGACTACCAAAACGTAACCAATCAAATATGTTAGAGCTCATTGAATTGTGGCCATTGTTGAATTATTTGTTGGTTGTTGTTAGCGGTAAAGCATTTACAAACAGGTTGCTAAGTGTGGGCATTAATGTTTGCAGCGAAGTCTTAGAATATGTTCTGCAATTCGTAAATAATTACTAATGTTAAGTAAAAGAGTGATTTACTCCTTTATAGTTTAATTTATGATGCCTTATTGGCAATTTTTAAAAAATTCCATTGTCAATAATAATTTCCATGAGAAGAGGTATATCGTAGTAAAAAAGTAGATTCGTGTTGGTCAATGTTACCTTATTATATATAAATAGTTTAAAACTTTGAGGTGCTCTCTGGGAATCAGAGTTTTACATTTGTTTAAAAACGAAAATGTTTCCAACGGACTCTATGGGATGAGGGTATTATGCGCACAGAAAGATACCCAAAAAATACTACTAATAAATATCAGAAATGCTAGTTCATTATATCGAAGTTCTCTCAACGATAAATGTACAAAATACCAATATTTTTTAAATACCATCGATAGTAGTTTCAAATATGGCGACCGGCGATTAAAAATGGCTCAGATTGGTTAAAGTTAACTTTTATTGACAAAATCACATTAAATAGTACTACTAATATCACAGGTAAATCACAATCACTCGTTTCCAGATTCCTGGCGAACTATTTCCTGCCTCCTATCACCGTTTGCATCCAGGAAACGTATTTACTGACGCGTGTGTAGATTCCCGGTAAACCAGGACGAGCGCAGCCAATTCCAGTGGAAACTACGCCCACCAGATGATGCTCCTTGGACATCAGTGGGCCGCCGGAATCCGCCTGTGAAGGTAAGTAAACCCAGAGCATAACATTTGTGCTGCATCAGCCAATTGAATACTCACCCAACACGAATCAATTTGACCGTTCTCATAGCCCGCGCACAATTGCGTCTCTCCAATAGTGTTACTTTTTCCCAAGGATCTGTACGACTTCTCGCACGCCTCGTTGTTCCAGATCTTAACTGTTGCTTTGCGCAGGACGTCCGATCTATCGTTCTCCGCTTGGTTCTCGTGCGTCCAACCCCAACCGGAAACAGTCCCGTACTCCTGCTCCAAACTTCGGTGACCCTCGTCGGATCCCACGCAGCTGGGCTGGATGTGGGCTGAGAATCGGATCGGCTGCACCAGTTCCAGAAGGGCTGTGAAAAAATAATATTTTACTAATTTTCAAGACGGTAATTATTAATTTTTAATTAAAAATTATTTTTTCTAAACTTTTTTCGGTTTATGTCATTACAGATTAAAATGTTAAAAGCGTAAGTTTAAAATTTTTTAGGTACCTAATGTATTTAAGCAGTTTCCGAAGCTCAACATGGTCAATATTAATGTTATAATGTTTAAAAAGTCATTCACATCATTGCAGTCGTACCTATATCATGTTTCACATCATTGCAGTCGTACTTTGGATGGGGTACAATGTTCTTAAAGTCCACCCTCAACGGTCCGTTCCCAATCCCGTTGAGATACTCTCTGATGCTGTGCAGACCCACAACTCCTTGGATTTGGGCGGGCTTCATAAATTGTTGCAGCCCGTTGCAGATGCAATGTCCAGCCGTGAGGATCCATCGCTCGGAGATGATTGTACCGCCACAAAAGTGACCTCCACGACGCATTAAGCTGACCATAAAGGGCATTTCGTTACGCTCCGCCTCGCTGCCACCCACTATCTTAGGATTTCGAACGGAGCATTGCTGATTGGTAACTATCATGGAATATTGGTCAGTGGAATATTAATTGGGGTAAGTTAAAAAACTGTATTTGTTGTGTATCCTGTTTTGGTAATGTAAAGCAATATCGTTTTTGTAATTTAAATGCATATTCTGCTTTGATGATCATATATTTTTAAGAAACGTTTTATATATTATTTTAATTATTTATTTTATATTTTGTCTTGTTTTTGTCTTTAAAAATTTCAAAATTTGTATAGGTTTTTTTTATTTAAGTAAAAACTAGTCAAGGGTTGAAGAATATCACAAAAGAATTTACATTGGTTATTAGGAAATCCATCTTATTTAAACAACAAGCTACTTACTTTATAAATCAATGAATTAAAAATAATGTAAGCGTTGTTTTAAAGTACATTTTTTATTTTCTTCATTTTCGCGTTTTATTAAATGCAAGTCTATGAAAACTACCAGGAAACGCAGAACTTTTAAACTTTTAAAAACTAACATTAGGACAGTTGTCACATTGTAATGTTAAATTATTTTAGTTAAATAAAAACCAAGAATAAACCAAAAGTTGAAAATATGGGGCTTAAACGTTAAGAACACTGGCGTTACTTTTCAGATAGCACCTAGATAAATATCACATTATATCTGTTCTTGGTCACAAGCATTCTGTCAACTCACAAGCAATTTGGCACTGTCCACATTTCACTAGCGACAGAATCGCGATTACGAATACGATTTTGAACATTTTCTGTGTACACAACTAGAGTTCTGAGCACCAAAAACCCGTTAAGCACGGTTCAAGCTTAAACGAAACTGCCACAAAAATTCTGTGCGCCAATTAATTTATATATAGGTGTCTAAGCGTCGTCTCTGTTCCACTGACTTATTTTATTTTCGTCCGGTGTTCTATGCGGATTAGCCGGAAAGCTCTGCGAGCCTCTCTCTGCCGCTCTCTTGGCCTGATAACAAACGGAAGTCGGGCATTTAGCACCTGTTGCCTTTAGCTCCGAGCTTTTTTCCACGCTGCACTACCTGTCTCATCGTTTTGTGTGGGTGTCATGTGCACACGTTTTGGCATTTCAATTGGCTCGGCGGGGGAATTAAGGAGCTGCCAAAAAATCGAAAACAAAACCAAAAGGTAAACAATAGCCGAAAACAATGTTGTTGTATCTGTATGTTTTGCGTTTTATGACCCAACGAAGTTCATGACATTGAATAGTGTACGACAAAAGGTGTGACAATATTTATGCGGAATTTCGTTTGGCACCTCTATAGGGCGGTTGGAGATCAGTTTATTGCCCCATTATCCTTATTTTAGTATTTTATTTATGCGATTAACACGTACTTAAGGTGTTATTGAGATGGTTGCATGATTAATGGCAATACGGAGAAAATATTGATACGATTAATTCAATTGTTAAGTCACTTGTTAATCATATGACATGACATTGCATAATAATTGTATTTATTTTTCATCTTAAATAGGTTACACTTAATATGTATATCTATAATATTAACTATATACTTTACAAAAAACTGGATTTGAACTTTATATCGTTTGATGTATTTTAATAATTTAAAAAATTAATAATACTGAATCCCCTTAGATATTTGTGATTATTTTTTGTTTATAGGGACGAAAGTGTTTTGATGACTACTTTTTTCTGTTTAATTTTTTATTTTTTCTGTATTATATTTACTTATCTGTTCCTGCTAAAAAACAAAATTTCCTAGACCTTCGTTCATTTTTGTAATCGTTACAGTTTTGTCATTGCCTGCATTTGGCATAATTAAGTTCTCACATTGTAGGTAACCTTAGACGTCATATTTCCATCAGCTTGGACTATTATGCAAATGAAGATGTCTGCCTTGCATATGAATACTGCGATGGGACCAAAAATTAATTGAAATTCAATGTCGGTTCAATCCATGTAATATTAGCCGCTTTGACATTAACATTGCCCTTAAAATAAACGTGGCCCACACACTCAATGCAATTGATGAGGTCGATTTAAATGGCTCATTTATGATAGCCATAAATGCAGGTGGAAGTGCAGTTCTCTGACAATATTATAAAAACGAAGATAGAAAAGACAGGAATTGAAATAAGCAAACACAGGAATTGAAACTGAAAGTAAAGGCGAAAAAGAGCATGACAAATCTCTACATGAAGCCATAAATAATTCATTATCTAGTATCTCGATTCTCAGTCAGAGCAGACAAATCAGTTCAGTAGATCACAGAAATAAGCTTGAATACTAATTGATTTCTTGACTTTGGTTCCTCGACCGAAAACCAGCTACCATCCCATCCGAGTTCATTGATCGCGGCAGTTCGCTGCTATTCAAGTTTCGCACTAAATGCTAATTCACAAAACAAATCGGCTATAAAAACACTATCCATTGTCTGCCGTTGACAGGCTATACCAAATATAAATAATAATAACAAACACGAGTGCGGGGCTCCACAGAAACAAGTTTCAAGTGCATTGACACCCGCTTTTGGGCGAAACTTAGGCGCATTCAATGTGAAGGTCGCTTCGATTTGTGGTACTTTTGTTTGACAATTGTTTTCTGCTACACTTTTGTTTTCATTTTGCCGAAGTTCAACGACGCTGCTCTTTGGTGACTAATTGCAAGGGGGAAGTCTTTGGTTGTCGCTAATGCGGGTTGGTTTAGCGCTATAGGAAATGTTTTGAGGCACAGTGAACCCATTAAACTGCAAGTTTTGGGTGGGAAGCAAATAATAAAAATATATAGTTTAATGACTTTTAAAGAAAGTCATTGTAATTGCTTATAATATTGTTTTTCCACCTCTATTCAGAGGTTTTTTCAATGTATAGAACTAACTTGGAAATGAACTCTCGTTATTTAATATATTTTATTTAAATAGGTAATTAAATATTTTGTTTTAAAATGTTGTGCAATTACTATTAAAACTGTTTTTCAGAAATGCTTTTCGATTCAGAAAGCAAATTTGAAGTTTTAGAATAATTTAAAATTATCTATTTCAAATAATTAAATATTATTTAAAAAATAATATATATGTATTATGCTAAATTTTGTAATACTAGTGTCGATGGCACTAATTTCGATTCATATATGTTGCAAAACCTTTAGATTCAAAAACCCGAAATTTTTAGTCTGAACATTTGATATATTATAAAGTATTCTACCTTATAAAATTAATCAAAAAAATGTGTACTCACCATCTCGAGACGCAATTAAATAACAATCGTTGTCAGGATCACTTATTTGGTTTCAATTATTGCTCGAAAGCCAACTGTTAAGTAATAAGGGCTTTCTGAGCAACAATCAAAATTATATAAGTGTCCGTTGAGGAGCTCTTATATAAAATAACCAAACTTAGCCAAAAGGTTAACACAATTTTGAAAATCACAATGCACAAAGTTATTTGGATGTATTTTTGGCAGGCGAACACGTCTGCACGGTGTGAGAGCCGCACCGGAACTGCAATACGGCTGTCCAGTCGCTGACGTTGTATCCTTGTGATCCTGGCCAAAAATTGCTAAGCAACACGAACGAAGTGCCTTCGCGAACCGAGCGGAAGCCAACAAGGAAGCAACATCCCTCGTTGTCGGCGGCTTTTATCCTTTGGGCCTATGCGGCGTATGCGTGTTATGCAAACGACAACCGTTCGGCTCTCGCTCGGCATCCCTTTCACAGGCGACCAATGAGCGTCCTGGCCATTGTTGTTGTTGCCTTGAAACTACACTGTTCTCTGTTGCGCAAGCGTAAATTATGTCAAATTTCGAATTTTTACTTTATAGTTTATTGAGTTTTTGTAGTTGGAACGCCCCTAAAGGTGGTTTTAATTTATTCCCAGGTAATTTAAGAAGTTTTTAATTGTTTAAATGGATTTCATTTAGTGCATTTGACTGCAGATTGACCGATATACGGTTGAGTTTGGGGGGAGAAAAGGATTATGACAGTTGTTCAAGTTAAAAATATAATCTGCATTAGATTATTTAGCGGGATACTGGGTATAGGTTATGAATATTCTATTCTTTTTGGAGCGAATAAAATTTATGTAATTAAGTTTGATGTTCATGCTGGTACAAACTGTTAAAAATTATTTTAAGAATCAGTTGGAGACTTTGTTTTGGATAGTGGAATTAAGTTTGATGTTCATGCTGGTACAAATTGCTTTAAATTATTTTAAGAATCAGTTGGAGACCTGGTTTTGGATAGTGGAAGTCTATGTTAATTGTTCAATGTTGATTTTATAAAAATCTGGCATAAAAATACAAATTTAGTTCGAATTCGGCATATTAAAATTGATCGAAAAGCGATACAAACATTTTTATTGGTTTTGAGTATTGATTCGGTTTGCTAAAGTTATAGAAATGGATATTTAGGATTTAAGGTAGTTAATTTGCTTTTTAGGAAGATTTTTTGTTAAAGTTTCGGTTTGTTAAAGTTATAGTAATGGAGATTTAGGATTTAAGGTAGTGGATTTGCTTTTTGGGAAGAGATTATAGATATTTAATATTCTATGATCTTCCTTTATTTCGTGGGTATAATACAACTACTTTGATACGTTCCACGTCTTTCCTTGCCCATTTAAACTGTAAGTTGTCAGTCCCTTGGAGAATATCCCCCCATCAATATACTTAGCCCCACCGCTCTTCAATTATTTCCTAACAGCCGCAACTAAAACGCAATCAACACATTCGCAAACTAAATTTCCATGAGCTGACATTTACATTTTATTTGGCAAATTGTGATTGACAAGCTGTTGACACGCTTTTAAGAGGCCGAGGGCTGAAATAGCCGAGGGATAGTGGATATTCACAGCCCCACATAACCCCTTTCGCGGCTTGGAGATTTTTCGCAATTAAATATTGAAGCCAGCACACGGGCAACATGTAACATTGCAAAGAACTGGGAAATCCAACGATTGCAACCGAAGTGCATCAAATATGCGGACTAAATTATTTATGCAGTTGTTTTGGTTCTCGAGACGAGGACGAGGAAGAGGAAAAGGCCTGTGCAACATTTCAATATGCTAATTACTTTTTGACTTCGCCGGGGGATGTGGCAAACAAATGCAAGTGGGCGCCATGGCGATCCAAACGGAAAGGTAGAGCAAGTGCTAATCATTGCAAGATGCCTGCCACGATTTCCCAGGTGAATGCAAGTTCTGTAACAAATGCCAAAATCCATCGAAGGCGACACTTCAACCGAAAGAAACAGCGAAACATGGGCAGGGAATGGCAAGGAATGGAAAATGTGTCTACAATTTGGAGAAGGAAACTTCACAGACCTGACATCATCGGTTCTGGGTAAGCGCAAAACCCTTATCCATCTATTCCGCGGCATTGTTTTTGCGTGACAATTGGGCCAATTTATTATTCATTAGGTTAAAAAGTCACAGAGCAACACAACACGAACTGAACCCAAACTGACAGCCAGCCAAGTCTCAGCCATTTGTAATGCCACGCCACGGGCGGAAGGGATTCCTTGATGGATCCCGGGAAGCAGTACCGTTTCAACAATTTAACCTGCAACTTTTCGGGGAAATCTTCTAATTGATTTCCCGGAAAAAACCTTGTTTACCTTTTTGCTTTTTCAACATTCGGTTCAAGTTTAATTCCGACAGTTGCGGTTCGAAATTCTTTGTTGGCTAATTAGATTGTGAGCAGGTAAACAATAAGAAAACAAAGTTGGGACATGAGACAAGGCTAGACAACTTTTAAAGAATTTTTTAAAGTTTACTTTTATTATAGATTTAGTTGGTTAATTTTGTGAAATATTTAAGATATAAAATGTACAGAATTTTTCAAATTTAAATTAATTGCTTGTTGTTACAGGGTTAATTGATATTTTAATAATTTAATAATATACAAAATGTAGAAATGTTTTACTGTTAGGGTTAGGTCTATTTAATTTAAAGTCATGTTTTATTTAATCAAAAAGTGTTAATAATATTTTTTAAGTTAGTTCTATTAAAGTACACTCGATTTACAGATTCAATATTGTAAATTAATCGTATTCGATTTCATTATTCGGCTAATGTTTGTATTCTGTGTTTTTTATTAGAGTACTACAGTTTTCTTTAATTGACTGCAAATAAGTTAATTTAAATAAAAATATTAGTATTTTTGTTTTTGCTAGCAGTTGCTTAGAGCATATGGATTTTAAGTGTGGATCGCAAATTTAAGATATTAGCGTATTATGAACTTTTCAATTAGTCTCTAATTCGAGGCTCTGATCAGAGCTTCATTATTAGTGCATCAAAGTGTCGAATGTGAAACTAATTAAAATCATTTCTATATTTTAAGATTACCAAAGTTTCGAACGTAACCTAAAAGTGTTGTAAGATAATTCATTTATTTTTGGTTTAGTTCAGAATATAGGTATTGTGACTACTTTTTGTGTATAATCGTGAAAAAGTATCGGTAATATATTGAATATTTACTGAAAGCGAAAGAAATAATCTTATTATTTTAGAGATCTAATTTTAAATGAAATTATGATGTAACCCATTGTAAATTAGCCACAGTTTAAGATATACTTTTTCCGGTAGAATATTAAATGTAAGTCCCCACCCTTGCATTTGGAATCGGGCATTTATATTAATTAAGTCAGCCTTAATTTAATTCATATTAAAAGCATTTTTCCATCTGGCCAACTGCAAGCCCATAATTTATTTTTCCGTCAAGGAATGCCGTACATAGGCCTAATGGACATAAATGGAAATTCTATTAAGGTTATTTCTTGGCTCTCCGCCTCCACCGCACTTGACACATCCTACCGAGCACTCGTATTTTAAATCAGGCAAACAAACGGGGGGAAAAAAAAGAAAATCCATCCAAATACGTATCGGACTGCGGAATTGTGGCTTTTTGCTGGCTGACTTCGACTTTCAACCTTTTCGGGATTGTTACGTAAAAAGGATATGGAGATGTGCTGAGTGTGTGCGGCAAGTCAGTTGTCACTTTGATGAGCGGGGGCGGGGATTTCCAGGGGGTTGACGGTAAAAACTGTCAAGCGCAATAATGTCTGTTGATACGAAATATTTCCACACTTGCCACAGCAATTTGGTCAACGTAGGATTGCCCGTTTCCCGCTCCACCTTCGATTTTCCTTCCCTACCTGCATATTTTCCGCTCGTTTTGCCTACTTTTCTGCATATTTAATACACAATTAAGCAGTTTGACTAGCAGCTAACATGGAAAATGCATTTCCGTGCTTTTCATTTGATCGCTGGCGAGTGGCGAGAAAAAGGGCAGGGGTCGAAAAGTCGGGGAATTGTGGGGACAGCACTTTGTTGTGTCAAGAGTTCTGGTGTACGCGCTGTACTTCAGGATTTCAGTGCTAATTGTTAAGAGTGCCGTGAAATATTTCCTCTATTTATAGATTGATTAAGTGTCACAGAAGAATACTGTATCAGTCTGGAATTTCTTTGACATCTCGGGTATTTCAAAAGTTGGTGAACAATTTTGAGTACAATTTTTTACTTAAAAAGTTAATTTAAGGCCTATCTTATCAAAAGTATAATTTTAAGGGCGGGTAGGATCTTTGGCATCTACAAATTGCCAAACATTTCGATAGTTTATAATAAAACTGGTTCGATTTCTTTGATTCATCCAGTAATTTTTTTGTTCGATACTATCTACTAACATATCTGTGAATAAGCATTTAAAAAAAGTCCTTTTGATGTGTTCACCTTTTCTAGCCCAAAAATATCGGAATTCAATTATATTTGTTTTTAATTTCAAAAGTATTTTCAAAGATTATTTTGCAGTGTATTATAGTTGATTTGTCAATAGCATGCCAAATGAGCAAATCATAAAATAGACGTTGTTATGCCATCGAGGAATGCGTCGACTATAGCGTTCTCCCTTGATTTTATGTTCCATGTTTAAAAAAGATCGGTTAGCCATTTATAAATACCGGTGAGCACGGACTTTCAAAAAGTGTTTACCAGAAAAACGAATATGGTCAACAGTCAAAGCTAATATATTTAAAAGTATTACTCCGATCAATTTAAAGTGTTGGTACTTTCGTTTTAAATTTATAATTTACATGTGCGATTTGGAAGTAATGCCATTTTTGTTAGGTAACTCTTTATCAAATGGTTGAAAAAGAGTAGACAAATTTTTAAATGGATGTTTATAATGGATATTCATTCTAGATCAGCGGTCGGCACACACATACAATGAAATTTTGTTTTATATTTGTGTGAGTAAATTGCACGGGGCAGCTCAACAGTGTGCGTGTGCAGACCGCAGTTTTACAGTATACGTGTGGGCAGAGGGTAAGCAGAACAAAACCCTATGCTCACTTAATAGGACGCTGCCGACCGCTGTTCGAAATCAGCATCAACAGACGAGTCGATAAAGCCAAGACCGTCCCTTTCTATGCAAACTTGTCTGTCAGTTTTAAATATATCGGATGAAACTTTCCCAAAAGTCCTTTTTATATTTATTATAAGTATACACATAAAACAAAAATTTATAAAAATTATACCAAAAATTTGTTGTGTATTGATAGAACTAGAAAAACTTAAACGGATTTTGCTGAATAAGATTTATCTGACACCACACCACATTCTACACTTGGGAATATAGTTTTGTTATTGTTTTAGAATTACATTTAAAAAAAAATCGAACGATAAATTTAAAGCTGCCATAGGAACGCTCAGAGAATTATTGCGAAAATAATAGGGAAAAATATATGTAGATTCGATGATTTTGATTATATTCTCTTCTACTCTGGATTTCTGTATCAAATATGTTTAAGTTTAAATACAATGATTTTAGCAGAGGTATTGATTCCATATTCCTAAAATATGACAGACTGCAATCTATTTTCTCATAAATATTTTTTCTTATCAAGATTAAGAATACAAATGGTATATACTTTTATTTTTGGGGGAAATTTTTTTAAATTTATAACAGTCATGTCCAAAATACCGAAAAGTATTAAAAGTTATATCTCTATTTTTCGTGATCAAGCCCTTTCCATCGGATTTAAATGTGTATTTTTGATTTTCTAATAATATTTTCATTATTATGGAGGAAATAAAAAACATAGGTCGATTAAATCACTAATTAATTAAAACTTTAAGTATTTTTTTTTAGAATTTTGAATGTGTGTTAAAGCAGATCTAGCGATTCGATCTAGCCATGTCCGTATATCGGGACGATACTTTCCCAAAAGACTTCTTTCTATTGCAGGTAGTATATAAGTCAGAACCGGCCGGATCGGACAACTATATCTTATAGGTTCCTTAGGAAAGATCGAAAAAAAACGTAAAAAAGAATAGCTTTAGTGTTTTTTGAAATATTACCTTCTAATCTAGAGAATATTTTTTTTTTAATATTTCTGAACTTCGAATTAAATGTAAAACAAATCGGATCGGTCGGAAAATTAAATGGATATTAATAGGAATAAAATTATATCGTTGTTGATTTTTTTTTTGGGAAATAGCTTTTCCCTAACTTTTCAAAATTTTGAATTAAATTTAACAAAATTCGGACGGCTATATTATATAGCTGCCACAGGAAGGATCGAAAAATTAATGTCAAAATAATACGAAAGCAGCTAAAATTTAGTTTGTTGTATCATATTCGCAAGTTAATCTAAATTTAATATTTTTGTAAGTTATGGAATCATAAATATTTGAATAGTTTTCTCAAACATCATTCTGCACTTACAACTAGTGCTTAACGTCTGACGTCTAATTTCAACTTTGCCATTTTGTTCCCATACCCAGTGGTCATTGGCCAGTTTTGTACCTTTACTGACCAGCACAAGGACTTTCTATATATGCAGTCATTCAGGAACAATCACCATCCCTACCTACCACTAAATTGTTATTGTTACTTTTTGTATACCTCATTCCGCTTGACCATTTCATGATTGCCGCGTTTTAGTCACGATGGTGGTGGTGGTATCTATAACTCTTAGGGGTTGTTTGTGTCATAGAGAGATTTCTGTTCTGCTTAGCATGGTCAGTCAGTGAGTCAGTCAGCCTGTCCAGCCTACTCTGGCGATCTACTTGCTACATAGAGGGGTGGTTCTAGTTTTTTTGTTCTTTGTTGTCATTTTTGTTGGCATAAAATGGCGTCTGCAAAACTGGAAATATTTTGAAAACATTTTTTTATTTTATTTTATTTGTATATGGAAATTAAATTAACCTCAAATCAGTTGGTAAAAAATTTAAAATCCATATATTAAAAATTATTGTGGTCACTAAACAATATGGGTATTATAATTTGAAGTAATTTTCTTCATGTATATTTATACCTATTCAATCAATCTAAAAATATGTATGAAAATTGTAGTAATGATCCATTGTTTATATTCCAGTTTTACAGATGCCATATTAATTTAAAACTATAAATAAGTAAAAATAGGCGTCAACAAATTTAAAGTACTTAAAAAAATGTGCAGATTTTATTAAAAAGTTTCTTGATAAAACTGAACTACATTTTTTTACGTCAGACAACACAATTAAAAGTAATCATGTTGACAAGGCTACGATTTTTTTTGAATTCATGTAATCTTGTTGTCGTTTTAAATGTAGAATTGTATGAGTTAAAACATCGACATAAAGTGGAACCTTTACAAACATAACTTTTAAAGTTATTCATGATACAATCGTAATAAGTTTTTAATTAATTGTCTTGCTCTAAAGAACTTGCACGCAATAACCCATATGTGGCTTAAATAATTTGAAACCAAATATTGTTTCCTTTCCTTTTTTTTCTTCTAAAGAATTCGCGGTTTTATTTTTGTACATAATGTATCTATGGCACAAAAATGTCAGTCTTGTAAATGTTGCCTCCTCTCGTTCTGAAAAATTTTTTTTACTGAAGATTCGTGTGTGCTTGTAAATGTTTCAAACGAAAGAATGTGTTATCATTTTTAAATTTGGTTTCTATTGATCTGAAAATTTATGGGGTTTTTTCGTTTAAGAGTTGATGTATGGTTTTAAATTGTTAAGAGTAACAACATGTTTGTGCAAAACATATTTGTTCCTCTTGATCTGGACAATTCACGGTTTCAATAGGTTTAAGAATTCATGTAGGGTTTTAAATCGTGAAATCTAAGAAATGTGTTATCGCTATCCATATTGGTTCTTCTTGTTCTGAAGAATTTGAGTTTAATTATGTTTCAAAAATGAGTAAAAACGATTTCGGTGTCAGTTTGGCGGAATCGCCGATTCTCGTTCAGGTCTCAAGTTTTGGTTTTTGTAGTGTAGTTTTTCGGTACAGTTTTAGTTTTATTTCTTCCCATTTGATTGTTCTGTTGTCTATTTTTTAGGGCAGCTAGACTATTCTTAACCTAACTGTAATATTGTCAATATTATTTTCATTTTTGTATTTTAGATCTTGTGCCAGAATTTGAAAATTGTTATTTGCTGTGTTTTATTTTTAGGATTTTTAGGATTAAAGCCCAATTATATATATTTTGTTTCTTCAGGGTTTGCTGCCTTTAAAAATGATTTTTAAGTGTCCTTTATGTTATTGTTTATGTTTATTTTTTTATAACAATTCATTTTAGTTAGGATTGTAAAGGAAAAGGAGCAACAGCCGCCGCCCCCTCTGCCCTATCAAATCAACCACCCTCTGCCTCGTATCCTCCTCACTCCCGGCGGCCATCTTTGAAAAAGTGTCTGCTTTCTCTATACGCACACATGGTAAAAAATGCTTTAATTTCGAACAGAATAAACCAATTTTGAATAATTTTAATACATTAATTTGTTTAAACAACTTCACAAAGTACTTTTAGTCCAATTGTTTCGGGGTTTGCCAAATTTTTGCTTGTCCGAAAAAGCTTACCAAAAATATTCACCAATTTTGCATTGAATAAATGTAGCTGATTTGAATTTTTTTATTCTTGGTAAACTTTTATCTCGTTAATTTTGTTTAGATGTTGTATAATTTGTTTCTTTGTGCAACTTTAGAACGTTTGTTTTAAACAAATAAAATGGGACGAATGTGATGCGAGTCCGATTTTCATAAATTTTCCTTTGCTATTATTTTGTCGGCGTTTTTCACTTTTTGCTCTCCACGCGGCATCTGCTTTGGTTTTCGTTTCGTTTTCGCTCTCTCTTTTTACACTTTAAAGTTTCAAATGCGCAAAATCCAAAAAATATTCCGCAAGGACCACGTGCTTTTTAGAAATCTATATGTATGTATAGTGTGTTGAATTTTGACGCGCACTTTTTGAAATTTAGAATTTTTTGTTTCGAGGCATTTTTTTCTTTTCCATTTTTTTTAATTCTGGGATAAAAAATTTTAATAAAGTTAAGGCAGAAATTTATTAGATTTATCGATTAAGTTGTCTCAAATTTTAATGATATTAAGACAGTTTTTTTTATCAGCCATATGAAAGGAAATTTAAGAAATTACTCTGGTTGCATGGTAAAAAATGTATTAATTCAATAAAAGCGCAAGAGTTTTAAGACACATTTTTAACACAAATTATAAAGGCTTAAACAATTTAAATTTTTGTACTACCCGGAGTAATGTTTTGTTGATTATGTAATATTATTGAATAGAACTCAAGGAAATTTTGATATATTTAGCTTGCTTTGAAAAATTATAGGAAATAAGAATTTTGAAGAAAAAGTATTTGATTGTACTCCTCGGAGCGATGCTGCTTATCCGGCCACGCACTTTTCACGACTAATTCCCCATCCGAATGCGCCGAAAAGTATTTTTTAAAATTTCATCAGCGGCTGCTGCGAAAAAGTTTGAAGCGATCGCTCTCGCCTCTTTTTTTTAGAGTTTTACAAAGGGGTGAAACGTAATTTGGCTTGGGAAGCAAAGAGGAGGCAGGAGGATGATGTTCATCCCCTTGGCGGGCTGTTTTGGGAACCCTTAAAAAACGGGTTGCCTTCGCCTCTCCCTATTGTTTGATTTCGATTGCGATTGTGTGTGTGTGAGCCTGCAAATTGTGCAAACAGAGTCTAACATTATCATTATCCCAATCGTCATGATCTCCGTTTGCGTCATCATGAAGTTGGCCTTGCCCAATAATCCCAGACAGCCAACTCCGATTTCCGATCCTCTCTTTGTTTCGAACGTTTTTTCGAGTTCCTCGTTTGGCGCGCTTTTTGGTTGCCTTGATTTATGGCTGTTTCCTTGCTCTTCCCGCTTCCTTTTCAAAGGACATTTGGTCGTTTTTTGGTCTGCCTTCGTTTTTTGTTCAGTTCTCTGTGCCGCCTGTCTGTCAAATTCTGTTTTCTACATTTTTCACTCATTTGCATTTTGTTATTTAAAATAGCTTGATCGAAACTGAGAGGTTCTTAGGCACTTGGAACAAATTTAAATTAATTCCGCGTTGAAAGATTTGAAAATATTTGATATATGAAGGCAATTTGATTTGATTACAAAAGATATATAGTAAATTTGATTGAGTGAAACGCTGAAAAATTAAAAACAGAAGTAAGTTTGATATAAAGAGTAACTAAAGATAAGGAATACTTTTGTAAAATATTATAAAAATTAATTTTTAATTATTATTATCATGGGTTTAACATAAATCTTTTCCAACCAAAATCTGTTATAGTTCTTACGTCCATCAATGCACAAAACCAACCATCTTTAATTGAAAGAATTTGTATTATCTCCTAAATACTTAGAATTGTAAATTTGAGAGCTTCATTACTTAAGGTATTTAGACAAAGATCGCTATAACGATTATAATCGAGAATAGAGTTTAGCTCCACATTTGTCTCGCAGATGACTGTGAATGCTCTCATTATTTCATAACGAATTAATTCCGAAACTGCTCCATGGACAATTCATTTTAACAGCTTAGGATCTAACCCTTTTTATGATAATTTAAAACATTCCTTCAGTGATCCGACGGACTGAAAATAATCTTTGATGCTGATGCTGCAACTGATGCAACTCATACCATTATGATCCCTGCCCTTGCGAGGTGAATGAACTGTAAGGAATATGGGAAAATGTCAGGGGCCAGGTAAGAAACAGATCTTCCTCCCCTCGGGCAAAGCGCCTTGCTAAAAGGAAGAAACGTGGATTTTTTACAGGATTTTGTCCCTTCCTTTGTCAACCTTAAAAAAGGTAAAAAGAAGGTAGACGACCCTGACAAATGTACGCAAGATGCGCAACTAATTTGAGACTCCGAAGGAGGGACAAATGAATTGGGAGCAGGGCAACGCAACCCCTAATTTGCATGGAATCCTCAAGATCCTAGGGGAAAAAAACACACACATATATCATCTGCTCCACATAGACTGTCACTCAATCAAGCAATTCTTCTATCTCCTCGAGCAGAGTGCATTAAGTTCAGATTTCGTTTTCCCGATCATTGCACAATCACGCTCCTCATCTAGCCTTTTTGCACAGTGAACCCGAACCCAAATAGTTCTCTGCTTTCTATAGATTTTTTGCTTTTTTAATTGCAAACGAGGGGAGGGTTAGCGCAAAACTGTAAAAAAAACGGTTAGGGTTTTTTTTGGGCAAAAATAGAAAATATTTGCACGCATATCCCAGCAATTACTTACGGTTTTTTGAACACTTCCCCGAGGTCCCTTAGTTCTTTTCTCTGAAAAAAAGGGGATGAGTGGAAAAAAATGAGATGGAACTAAAACCCCTTTTGGGTGCCATATTTTCTTGATAGCTCCGTAACCGTTAGGCTAATTTCTAAGTAAACCCGCAGTAAAGTTTTGCCTTTTTTTGATCTCCAGCACCTACACTTCGATCGGCGGAGTCGAAACTGGAGTGGTTTCCCATCAAGTGGCGATCAACTTACAGCGATTCACAAAACCGTAAAACCCCGAGCAGCTGCGCAAAAAAATTGTTCAACCCGCTGCTAAAAAAAAATCTCGTCGGGTACAAAACAAAAACAAATGCGAGACGGCCCAAAAAATAAAAGGGGGAAATTCAATGCCGTGAAAAGGGTAGACGGAGAGAGGGTTTTTCGATCCGGACTCTGGAGTTCGTTATCCTTGCCCGAAATCGTCGAAGGGGGCACAAAAAACGAACACACACACAATGCAGCATCGTCGCAATCATCGTCTGACAGCTCGGCGCGCAACTGCAGCGTCAGAATGGTGTGGCATATAATACTATATGCTAGCTATAGGGTTGCGATTTGGGGTTTACGGGAAGTTTCCTTCAAAAACTCTGAACTCTAAACTCTGAAAACTGCAATGGGTGTTAACGGTCGCTGCGGCGGCGCTGATCCGATGCCAGCTTGCTCATCATGATCACGGCCATAATGACGATGATGACTTGGCAGAAGATTGATCTCGTTGAAAATCAAAATAATGAAATTTACTTCCGCTTTGTTCGCCCTTCCATGAAATTTAATACGGCCTGTTAATGAAATTTTCACAATTTGTATACCCTCTTGCGATGGTAATTATTGGTGGGGGAGTTGCAGTTGATTACCAATTCAAGGATATTGTATTATGTAGTCAAATAGTTTTGAAAATTAAAAGTCTGTTCTTGTCAGATAAGGAAAAACACGCATGCCAATTGCTTTATGGCATTTTTGTTCTAGAGAATCTCTACTAGAGATCCGTTCAGTTTTGACTTCTGATGTTAGAAATTTAAAAAGCATTTTGTTTTCACTGTTAAAACCTGTAAATTCGAGTTTATGTAGCTACTCTCAAAGAATAACCAGAAGAAGGAATTTCGATTTAAAGACTGTGGCTCTTGTATTTTTCCTACTTTTTAACAATTTTTTAGTCCATAGCACTTATGTACATATGTTAACAGACAAATCCTTGAAATATGTGCAGAAATTTTGAAGGGCTTTACTAGTAAAAATAGGTCCCTAAATGACAGTAATCGGTATATCATAACTCGAGATATAGTAATAAATGACAACCGAATCCTTGAAATATGTATAGATGTGTTAAAGGGCGTTATTACTAAAAAATAGGTCCTATATGGCAGAAATCGGTTTATCAAAACTCGAGATATAAAATGAAATTATGGTGAAAAAGTTAAAAACTAGGCAACACACTTTAAGTGATCTTTTTTTGGTATGTGAAAAACCAAGCTAGCCTCTAACAAAAAACCATTTATTTAAGTTAAAAACTAATTTAATATAATGTTACTAAATATTGTCGTCTTTTAATTCACTGCAAGTCCTTATCTGGAAACGTCCTTGGACCATTTCAAATTATTAATGTTCGTGATCAGCTTCCCAGGTCAGTGATTTCCGTAAAACGCCATCTACATGCAATTGGCGGTACTACGCGTATCTTTTAATTTCGCAACCCAAGACACAAACCAAAACTCGTGGTGCGATTCGACATGCATGTAATTTACCTCTGTACATTTTACAAGCTTATAAATTCTTTGGATATCCGTACCGGTTTAGTACAAAATATTTTAGTACTTAAAAACAAGGTACACTAAAAGGAGTACAAAATAAATAGATCGGGGAGGGTGGAGCACCTCCTCAAATGGTTAATATAAAAATGGTGCTATATAAAAAAGGTGACCGCTTCAAGTTTTATAAGCCTCCGTCTGCCAGATAAAGGTAAAGGTGTCCCCGATACAGTCATTCCTTTCCGTTAAAAAGTGATAAAGTTAAAGAAGACGAAGTTCTGCGAATATCATTTCACAAAAAAAATAATTTACCCTGGGATTATATTATTGCTTATTCTGAATTTGGACCCCAGTCCAAAAACATGAGATAAAGTGTCTCTCCAAACGATTCTCTGTGAATTTTCATCATCTTGCGACCAGAGTAAACAAATCGTAAAACAAAACAATCTTAACGCCACAATCCCCCCACAAACAACACACGCCGCAAGTGACGTCACATTTCGTTTTCTATGAATGGACTTTCATCAGCAATGGGAAATGGTGAAAACTACTATACTGCACGCCATACCAGTGGTTTAAGGTCAATGTGAGAGTTGTAAGAGGGAAGGTCAAGACCAGTTGCAGGCAACCCCAACAACACGAATGACCACATTCCCACCAGATCTACAGTGAAACTTCGTTGTAAGTTACAACTTGTAACTCATTGTACTATCTCAAGTGTTTTTAAATGATTTTTAGATGAAGACATAAACAGAAAATATAAGTAAACATATTAAAATCTTAGTGTGTTGCAATGGTTTAGTGCATTAGTGGATGTTCCTTGGACTTCGGGGATGTTTTACCAAACTCCATATCTTCTTTGAATTCTTATGAAAAATTTTAATCCAATTCTGAATAAAACTATGAATTAGACTCTTTTTTAAAAAATTTCAACCTTCTTCTTAACTCCTAACAGTACATAGCTGCGATGCTGAAGGTTCACTTGGTGTTTCAAACCAATAACTATGAATTAATAAAAATAAACTACTAAAATTCCCTTTGAAATCGGACATTTATTTAATAATTAGTAACACAAAACATATATTGAATTTTGAAATAAAATTAATTCCTAAATGGTGTGCAACAGAAACAGGAATAAAAGCTCTTGAAAAAGTATCTAAAAGTATGAATCGTCTTTCGGAAATAAAGCTCGAACTCAAAAAGTAACTTATTAATAACCCTTCAACTTGATCAGAAATATTGGATCAAATTTCCTAAACTGATGTTCGAATGAAAAATCGAGTCTCTACTGTATTCACTCCATTCTCTCTCGATGAGTAACCGCTAGCATTTGCCCGCTCGTCGACGCTCTATCTCTCTCACTCGGCCCACAGACAACTTATCAGATATTTTCTTTTGTCCAGGGCTTAATAGAGAGAGAGAGAGAAGAACGCGAAAGAAAATCGTTTGGTTTTGGTAGCATTCGCAAATTAGTCGTCGAACGTTAAGCAACATATTCATAAAAAGTTGTCTAGCCAACGAATAGATAGGTGTTTTTCGTCGCGGTGGTGGAAATTATGAAATAATCGTTTTGCGGGTGTGCTAAAACAGAAACAGCGCGACCAATTCCTCAGATATACCAATATCTATATATTTTAAAGATCAGCCATGGCGACCGAAACTACGAAAATGGTGAGTTTGATTTCTAGTTCATGGTAATTACCAGTGATTAGAGAAGTGATTAGTATTTCCTGCTTTGGGAACTTGGGAACGTGGCAAAAATTTTCACATTTTCGGTTAATTGTTTTTCGCTGACCTTGAACCTGCCTTAATGCCCGGCAAGCCCCTAAGACTTTTAACGGCTTTTCGTTGCGAACTGTTGAGATCCGATAGAAACCTGGTTTCAGTTTAAGTAGCTCGTGGCATTCGAGTTAGGTAACAGAGTGTTATGTAAACAAAATGCTAAATCAAGTATCGCAGATACACCCTTTTTTATTTTATATGTTTTAAAATGATTATGAGATCAGTTCTCTGAATGTGTTCGTTTGAAGTCCAATAACCGCTGGTTGGTCTTAAATTTAAAAATATTTTACACTTCAAAGATAATACTTACTTATATGCACTTCCAATCATTTTGCTCTCTTATTCAGCAGCCCTGTTGAGTACTCAATCTATCAAGTGTCGTCACACTGTTTACACACCCACTTAACAACCCATGACCAGTTTTCATTATTGTACTGGAAGAGGAATAGAGATATTCCTCTTATCTGTTATCTAACTGAAGAAGCGCATTTTTGTGCAAAATCTTCGGAAATGACGCTGGCCTCTTCCCTCTCTTTGCCCGACATTATATCTCTCTCGTGTCTGGCCAACCACCTGACCGAAAAATTATATGACGACACCGAAAGATAACAATATGTACGAAATTATTCAGATTCAGCAAAATAATTATCGTACCCCCGGTTTCTCAAGGCAATTAATGGAAAGGCTTAAAAAGCTTTACTTTTTGCGAACCCGCCCAAAAACCTTTTTATTGAAGAGCAAATTTAAACACGTGCGATAACCTTAAGTCTGGGATTTCCAGAAGCGCGAGGATCGTAAACAGACTTTATGGAACCTGGAAATTTCAGATAAATATTTGGACAGAAGCAGGTTGAAGTGTTAGGCCCGGGGACTTATTCGAAGAGAGATTTTGTCTGTACAGATTTTGACGTATTCGATATTATAGTCTATAATTGAATTTGTGTAGCCTTCCTCTTAACTTAGTGACTTGATTACTCTATCTCGATTGCAGTACCTCTATACCATATGGTATACCATATGTAAACAGCGGTTTATTGAACTAGCGTAAATCAAATTAATGAACCCCTTTTCGGTAATGAATGAACATGGAACAGATAATGCCGATAAATTTATTATATGTTTCGTGAAACAAATTTGTACTAAGTGTCAAACCATTTTGTTTTACCGAGCGGTACAAAGATCCGTTGATTACTATATATTTGGAGTTCAAAATCCAAAACAAGAAATATGTCTGATGGGGATTAAGAGTACATTTTAGATATTTTTAGAAACCTCAAGCACTTTGGTTCTCTAACATTTTTGTTTACTCACATTTTGGCTCATAATCTCCATGTTACCTTGAAGAAAATACTTTTTTTTCGGGGCCCCGCCCCCACACGTGACATGGAATGACGCAAAAGGAAAAACAATTGCAGACGTAGATCTGAAAAGTTTATTTCGATATATCCGAAAATAATATATGCGTTCAATACGCGCAAAAATGTGGCTGAACTTTGCATTGGAATAAATTTGTGGCGTTACCTAATGTGACAAATAAAAATTATTTTTAAATCTTGATTCTTAATCGATATTGTCTCTAATATCGTCTTTATTTATTTGATTATGCTACAAAGTGATTAAATGTGGGTCAACGCAATCTGAGCCTTGATTTTCGGTTTGTTTTGTTTTGGCAGCAAAAAACGAGTTGCAAAAATCTTGAGACAAAAATTTATTGACCGAAGTTAAACTGGTTTCGCTTTAAGCACAGGGGGGTTTCCTAAGTGAGAGCCCGTCTACGGATCTGTTTAAACTTCAACTTAAACTTGCACGTTTCATGCATAAATGGTCAAGCAATTAATGACCCAATATGGAAAAGTGCTTCCAGACTAAAAAAAGAGAGAAACTGGATTGCAAACAGCTTTAATTCCAGAATGTCTGACGATGTGCCTTAATTATAGCAAGCAAATGGTGGAGAATTTTAATAGAAAAGCAGGTAATCAACTTGTCCCTTTGTAAGTTAATTAGCAGCAAATAAAATTAATTAACAACTGTTTTTATGTTATGTGTTGACGAGTGGTTATAAACATTTTGTATATCGTAAATGGTAAAAGGAGACATTTTTAGAGATTTTAAAGGAATTTATCTGCATTTTACTGCAAAGGTTGAGTTTTCCTATATATGTGTTTACATTTGCTTAAGAATTTAACTTCAATTGAATTACACTTTGTTTTACTCAATGCAATAAAATGATCTCACTTGAGGCATTCGCTATGAAAAACTTCCCACATACATATGTATAAAATTTATGATTCATACAAATTTGTTTGTATTATATATGAACATTTTCTTGTTTAGACAGCAAGATCAATGAAAATGAAAATGATCTGTTGTGGCGCTTGCCTTTGATGCAATTATCTCTCTATCTCCTTGGCGAAATTCAATATGTTAGATATTTTTTCCGGCAGGTTCTATTAAAGTTTACTTTTTCCATTAGGATATAATATTGATTTTCTAAATGCATGTGTATGTGTAAGTTTCTTAAGCGAGTCGTCCTTGTTCTCAATTGGGTCGATCCAATCAAAAATTAATGGCCAATTTCTATTCGACTTTGAAATTTGTTCGCATATTGATTTTTGCAAAGAGTGGTTTGTAAAAAAATATATCCAAAACCTTTTATTGTTCGATTATTTCCATAATAATAACAAATAATTCGTTTAGTATTGTTTAAAATGTATAGGAATTATGAGGCCCTTAATGTTTCTGGCTGATTCTAAATGCCTTTAAAATGTCTTCTAGTTCTTCTGCCATTTGTTGTTACACTGGGAACTAAAGAAAGTTCTTATGTTTTTCCCAGTGTACAACGTTATAAAGAAACGTCTTGACAACACCTATTCAAATTCCAAGTTGGGGTCCTAAAAATAAAACTAATTTCACCACCTTCGATGATTCAGGAATCTTTAAGTATCTTACTTAAGCACTGCGTCCCACTATCTTAACCGGTCACACTTATTTTTTTTTTATCAGCTTTTAGGAAAACCCATAAAGTGGAGCATGCCAATTGCAGATGATAAAACATTTACACATGGCATGAACAGGAAAGGATTCAAGTCCATTCCAGAAATCGATGACAGTGGCAGCCACTTGTCAGATTCATATCTTTTGCACTTGATGTAAGCGAACTGAAATATTAACGGGCAAACAAGTTTCACGCTGATTTTGAGTTGACTTGTCGAGACTTTCCAGTGGATTCTGGACCTGTTGCCGACTTTCACCCAGTGAGTGGATGTCCCTCCCCATCGAGAAAGTTGCACTTCAATTAACCAGATTGCATGGGCCGTAAATCAGCAATGCTTTAACTAATTATAGAAGGACTCGAGATTTTTTTTAAATAATAGGTACTTTATTATCACTAGCTACCCGACTTACAAAATATGTACAAATTTATTATGATCTAGAACTCATTTTATTCTCTCAAAAATTTCTTTTCAACGAAAAAAAATCAATACTTTATGAATATTATTATACCCGTTACTCGTAGAGTAAAAGGGTATATTTTATTCGTGCAAAAGTATGTAACAGGTAGAAGGAAGCGTTTCCGACCCCATAAAGTATATATATTCTTGATCAGGATCACCAGCCGAGTCGATCTAGCCATGTCCGTCTGTCTGTCCGTATGAACGCTGAGATCTCGGAAACTACAAAAGCTAGAAGGTTGAGATTTTCCACGCATATTCTTGGGCTTCCTACGCAGCGCAAGTTTATTTCAGCCGAGTGCCACGCCCCCTCTAACGCCCACAATCGCCCACTAACGATTTTAAAATGTGTCTGGCGCCCACACCTTTAAAGATTTCCGAGAAGTATAAATGCAATTTTGTTGTGCATATTTATACCTATCGAAATGTAGAAGATATTTTTCAAATCGGACCATTCATTAAAAAGTTATACGCAATCAAAATTTCTATATCTATCTCCCTCGCACTCCCTTTAGCTGAGTTACGATTATTAGTCGGGACACCAACCCGAGTACAGCGTTTGCACTCCCTTTAGCTGAGTGACGGGTATTAGATAGTCGGGACACGAACCCGACTATAGCGTTCTCTCTTGTTATACCCGTTACTCGTATAGTAAAAGGGTATATTGTATTCGTGCAAAAGTATGTAACAGGGAGAAGGAAGCTTTTCCGACCCTATAAAGTATATATATTCTTGATCAGGATCACTAGCCGAGTCGAACTAGCCATGTCCGTCTGTCTGTCCGTCTGTCCGTCTGTCCGTCCGTATGAACGCTGAGATCTCGGAAACTATAAAAGCTAGAGGATTGGCATTTTGCATGCATATTCTTGGAGTTCCTACGCAGCGCAAGTTTATTTCAAAATGGTGCCACGCCCCCTCTAACGCCCTCAATCGCCCTACACCATTTTTTTAAAGGTGTCTGGCGCCCACACCATTAAAGATTTTGGAAAACTAAAAATGCAGTTTTATTGTGACTATCAATACCTATCGAAATGTAGAAGAAATTTTTCAAATCGGACCATTCGTTAAAAAGTTATGCCCGATCAAAGATTTTATATATCTATCTCCCTCGCACTCCTTTAGCTGAGTAACGGGTATCTGATAGTCGGGACACCCGACTATAGCGTTCTCTCTTGTTTTTTTTTGTGTTTCTGGATGATAGAATAACTATTTTTTTTCTAGTTACTGCTTGTTGGATAATGAAAAGTAAATCAAATAACAATGTTTCATACCATAATTTTAGAAACATGGTTTAGTGATTTTAAACTACTGAACATTTCCTGGCCTGCAACAGGTGTGCACCGTTATTATCTTCAGGTGTCGTGTCGCCAGGCTAATTAGTGGGCTGCAAGGCAGGTTGACAAGTCTGGTCTGGATTTTACAGCAGTTCCCGTTTGAGCGGTCCAATGCTCGTTGTTTCTATTTCTGTTTTTGTTTTTGTTTCTGTTTCTGGTAACTTGCTCGCATTTGTTTTCTTGGGTTGCACATGGCAACGAGTTCCTCCTCCTCCCCCTCCCCCTCCCGCGTTATTTATCTCTCCACTCTCTTCGCACTGCTTGTGTGTCTGCTATCACGTCTTCTTATGGTATTTCTATTCGAGTTCCCCTGTTTTTTTTATTCCTGTTGCTTCTCGTGTATTGCAGTTTTTGTTTTGAGATCTTCTTCGCCTGTCTGCATTTTCTGTTGGGAGTGTACTCGTGACTAATTTTACCTGTCGGGGATCTTACAGGAAAATTAGAATGAGAAAAAACCGAACTGAGTATTCCTTAAAACATATTTGAAAAAGCTTAGATTAGTCAAAAACGAATATAGTTTGATTTATCCTAAGGTCGTTACAAACACCATTCAAAATATGTATCTTATTGGAAAAATTTTAATAACTAATATTTTTGGTATATACTGTGTTTTCCTTCATTCATAATTTAATTATTTTATTTGGAATGACTCGACCCATGTTCATTTACTATGATTTTTTAAAGACCATGGCATAATTTTCCAAACCATAGATTTGTCGTTTAAGCTTTGATTTTTAAGAAAATTTTTCAAATATTCTGCTTTTTAAGTTTAGAAAATTTCTTTAAATTTAATTTCGGATACAAATATATAAGTCTTTAGTAAAAAATTAAACCAGGATGGTATGGAGAAGGTTAACAATAACAATAAACGAGATGAATGAGAGGGATTATACTTGGAAAGTGCGATTTCGAACCGGTTTCATAGCGCCCAAAGTCAGCGACCTGCATATGAATGTTTTACCTGTTTTTCTCCGAGTGTACTAAAGCCTTTCTTAGGATGACCGTTAGACTCACGTTGTCATCGCTAGCCGCCCAAAACGTTCGAGTCTCGTCTGCTCTTATCCCGCTCTCGCTCGCTCCCACACACACTGGTGCGAAAGACCCTACACCTACAACGCGGCGCACCAACACGTCGACAGCGGGCGGTTGAAGCGGCAGAGCTATCGCCAAGTAAATTCAGTCGCGCATTTCACCGTTTCCGAATCGGACGAACCGAACCGAACCGGGCGTGTTTGCTCTCCTGCTGCTCTCGAGATCAGAGTCCCCACAAGGATAAATCCCCAAGTGGACCCCGAGCCTCCTGCCGAAAGTTTCAAAAAGTAAATAGAGTATTTATTAAGAACTTGGAACCGAACCGGGACAGCCTACAATTCCTGTGAGGCCCAATCAAACGGACTCGGCTGAACAATCGCCATGTGCGTCGTCGTCCTCTCTCTTTCTCTAAGCGATAAAAATACCGCGTTGCTTTTTGTGTTTATTTTAAAATTTTGGTTAGGAAGTGAACTCGAACTCGTGACGTTTGCATTTTCTCGACCAAACGAAAAGAAAAACCCCTGAGAAACCGTTGACCGAGTGCCAGTGTGAAGGTCTAGGCACAAAGAACCGAGCACAAGAATCTCTTCGGAGTGGGAGGCTACCTATAATATCAACAACGCCAGCACAGCCCTCAATGGTGGTCTCTCTAGAAATGCATTTCTTCCCAATATTTACTTCTCCGCTCAGCGCTAACATCGGGTTCTTTGTCCCAACGGACTTCTTTCTCGCTTTTATTCCGTTCCATTCCCCCATCCAAGTGCACCTGAGGAAGAGGCAAGGGGAAGATTTGTACAGTTCGACTTCTATAACTCACACATCGATTGGTTTTTAAAGTCCGTTTTCAAACTATTTTGACTTCTTTCAAATATATATAAATTTGTTTTGAAAAAGTTATTGAAAACCAAAAGAAAAGGTTTACTTGTACAAAAAACTAGAGTATAAGAACTATAATTCAAAATTCTTAACTTACATACAATGTTTCATCACTGAAACTTTTCAAGTGTCAGATGTTTCCGCCTGAATGTGTTTCTCCACTCACTTGGAATATATAGGGCAGATCTAGATGCATTGGTGCGCTTCCTGTTCTATTTTCGTTGATCTGACTCGGCTTTTCCTACTTGAAGTTTTCCATAATGTTTACAATTTGCTATATGTTTGTTTGCCTTAAAGCGTGCAAAATGTTACTGGTGAATTTGCCGTAATTTCTCTTTACTCTTTCAAGAGAGAAATTTTCCATCTTCTCTTGATCAAAAATAATTGTTTTCAAGAGCCTTTGTAGGCGGAAAGGAATGCATTGTGGTTCAATTTAAGAAAAATTATTTTATAACAGACACATTAAGCTAAAAATATATAAGAATCTTAAAAGATTTCCCATAAAAATACATAATATTTGGCACACGTATCTTATTTATTACTATATAACTCAAATTCAGAACATCAGCCGCCAGTCCAATCGTTTAAAAACACTCACCGAATACGAGTTTTTAATTGCAGTTCATTAGCAATCATTTATTTCGGTTTTTTCCTTTTGGCTATATTTCATATGTTTCTGTAGTGATCATGCTATTGTATAATGTATCGTGCTTGGCGATCAGATCATTTCTTATCAATAATTTTCAGACATTCGGTCTGGCTAGCATTCAAATTAAAACCTATCAGGTGACACTAAAAATATAACATAACATATAGCATGAAATGTTTTGCGTTACGTTATCTGATTTATTTACTCTGTAAATATGTTCTGTTTTCTTTATATTCCCCGCTAAACCATTGAACTTAATGGATAATGGGTACTTGTGAACGTAAGACCCTAGAAGCAGTTGTCAGTGAAATTCTTCGAACTGGGCTTCATATTTATTGTATACGCAATCGTCGCAGCTGTCATTACATAATAATTAATTTTGATATGTCTCAAGTCTCATTTATTATTTAAAAAAAAACTATAAAAATCAAGGCTGTCTTATCTTCCTTTGCGATTCCAAGGCCTAGAGCACTTGATAAGGAAGTGAAATCAACCAACAAATTGGGTGTAAAAACAACTTAATAAATATATATTAAATTAGTCGGAAAGTTAGAAACCAGTTAGGCACGTTTATAGAATTCAGTCAACAAGTAAACTTGAACAAAACACTGCACTTATTTACCTGTTGCACTTCCCAACACAGTTGTAATAAATAAGTATTTTATTTGTTACGATTTGACACCCTGTACGATTAACACAGGTGTTAGTGAATTTATTTTAGAGTTTTTCTCAGCTAGCCACAAATAAAAAATAATGATAAATTATGTATTTGTATTGTTATTATCACATCAATCTCTAAATGAGGCATTTAAGTCAACTAAGGCGAAGTTCACAGCACTCCGTGATTTTTGTTTCTATTTATCTATTCACACCTAATAAACAGCATAATTAAATACCCAACTAATATATCAATGTAGCGCAGAAGTGGTCGTAGGATAGGTCTTTTATCTGAAGATAAAACCATATCAGTAAAGAGGTGTTATATGTGGTCATTGAACGCAAGGGAAAAAGTATATTTGGCGATTATCTGGTTTTCGTTATTTGTACTAAGAAGTATAATGATTAATTATAATTGTTGTTGTACTCGTTGATTTACGTATTTTACGCCTTATTTGGCATTGAAACTTTTAACAATTTGTCAAATAATTACTGAGAGAGGTTTGGATTTCTCTCCGTATCTGTTAGATATTTACATTTCACTGCTGTTTCTTGGAATGGCTGCTTTGAAAGAATTGAATAAATAATATCCCCCCTCAGCTAATTTCTCCCATGTCTCTGTTTCAAGAACTAATAGACAGTTAAGTATGCTAATTCGCCTATCTTTTTTTTGTTTTGGTTTCACTTTTGTTGACAATGTCAATGTCAAGTTCAAAGTACTATGGCCGTACTGCTGACATACTAATTGTTAGAACAATTATTTTAACAACAGCTGGAACGACTTGTCAATCCATATTTGGTTTACCTACAATGAATCCATGTTAGTTTGTAGAATAGAAAATCAGAAACTGTGTTGTTCCGATGACCAGGGTTATTTACAATTGATATGCCGCACATTGGTTGGGGAAGTAAAAACGCTTGAAGGTTAATAAAGTTGAATGAATTTCCAGAGATTCATTAACTGAATTTCAATTATGCTTTGCCACAGTGCATTAAACTCGGGAACAGTGCTAGTGAGTCAAGATCCGTCTGGCTGCCCCCTTCCTATTGATAAATATAAAATAGTTTGACAGTTTCCGCTTGTGTTGAAAATGCGATAAAAATAACATGAAATGTGCATACAATTAACAAGGCATTTGTAAACATATTTTGCTGACGATTTCTGAAGTTCTCTAGCGATAACCCCGCCGCTTAACCTCATCCGAAATTCGAGAACACAATTACTTGTTGCCATGTGATTGGTTGGTGGGGCATGTGTGAATGAACTAAAAAGAAAAGTGGAATAAAAGACTGCAATTTCCATTTCAAATGTATGCGAATGTCGTAAGGTGATTTGTCTGTTCACTTGAATAATTTTAATGAGTAATCGTCAGGCTGTCTTTTCGCAAAAGCATAGGTACAGTCCTGCAGTCCTGGGTTAGTTTAACTAACCCATGCAACTAGTAACTGGCTTTTGGTAACCTACTTATTGAAAAGATTCCAGCCGAAAAGGTTTAATTTTAGCCTTTGTATTTGTACTTTGGATCAACTTAATCGGCCTGCTAGCCAGGCTCCCTCTGATTAGAGTCTAAAGTACTCATCTATGACTATATATTCCCATTCCCCTGCCGCATATGGCAAACACTTGAACTAGAAAAGCCTTATCAATGGTTTGGCGTTGCTTTTATTTTTCCTATTATTTATTCTGGAATTGCGTAATAAGCAAGTCAGGACTGCGCATTCAAAAATATATTTTCAAATTATGATCAGAATTTCATTTCTTACAGCATTAAAGTCACGATTCTAATGCCTTAATTTTTTCTAGTGCAATTCACTTTAAATTGTTCATAGCTTTGTTTATATCTTTATGGCGACTAAATGGCCAACTGGATTTCTTTTTTAATGGACTGGTTTTTTCTTATCTGCAGACAAATGTATGGCAAAACTGTAAAAATGAAAAATTAATGCGAATGTTTTGACTAACGAAGGAGCAGCAGACGGAAATTATTTGAATATTTGCTTGCCAATGCATGAATAATTCGCAAAGTGGTCTGGATAAATTAGTCACATTTGAGATAAACAAAATAGATTTTCTGTTGTTTTACTAGTTGGCTGTTTTGGCTTTCATTCGATTATACAAATGTTTTTCTTCTTATCAATTTGTGGATATTTTCAAAACAATAATACCACAAATTTCTTTAATTATTCCTATAGTTTCTTCTTATTTTCTGTGAATGGCAATTACGATTCAATAAATATTATTGTTCGACTTTAAAATCGTGCAGATCATTTAAGTCAATTCCTTTATTAATTTGTTTACCGATCGTTAATCGTATTAATCTCTTATTTGCACTTCTCTGGAAATACAACCTGTTACTCATCCGAATATGGTAATTTCGTAACATAAATTCGCCACTTAACTTCCGCATTAAAACATTTTTAAAGTGCACTCGGGTGAAAACTGTGCTTATAGGTATTTGGATATATATAAGGAAAGGCTCCTATATATAGCCCGTTTATTGATACGCTTATTTACGCAAATACGTGAGCATTTGAGGGTTCATTAATAATGTTTTTTCCCCCAGCTGGGTACACTTGTCCACTTGGAATGTGCCTCTCTCCATGACCCATTATTTCAATTAACTTGTAAACACTTTACTCCACTTATCGAAAACGCCCAGAGACAACAACATCCATCTACTGTATCTATTATCTATTATACTGTAGGTCTCTATCTTCGAATCTGTCGAGTGTGCCCCCAAGCGCCAAACAAAAGGCATTTGGGAAATTGTTTGTAAACGGGCCATTAATTTATTTACTGCGAAACAACAATAGCAATCGCCGGCAAATATTTCTTTGGTCCGTTGATGGTGGTCCTAGGACAATTCCATTCCGATTTTAGTTGTGATTGTCTTGCCTGTCTGTCAGGCGGTTCAATTATCTTAGAATGCCTTTCAATTCCATCGAGCGAAATTAAGAGGGAACTTTTGGTGTTCCGTGTGGGAAGTGCCCAACTATTATTAGTTGATTTCCCATATTATTGCTGTAAGCTGTCAGAAGTTGTGCTCGTACATTGCCATTATATATAATTGCGGTTTATTGGGTTCTAATTAGACTGACGGATGATACCTAATCTGGATTCAATCAACTATAAACTATTTTTAGAACAAGTTCTATACTGAGGTGGTGAGTTTTCTACGTAATTCTGCTGATAGATTTTTGCCTTCCCTAAGATATGATGCTATAGTGACGTCTATCTCTGAAAAAGCCTTTTAATATAATAATTCTGAAGCCTTCTCAGCCTTTTCTTGGCTTATCCTATCTATATAATTGTCACTCCAGTCAGTCACTTCAGAGCGAGCTGAAAAATTCCACTCCGAAACGATGGGCATATATGTATTTTGATTGCAGTATAAAGATGTAATAATTTATAGTATTTATATACCTAAGAAGGCGCGTGTATATATACTCAATTTTTGATTGATATTCAGGGCACCCGCTGACGTAGATGGGCAATTCTCAATCAGATTGTTTGCTCATTGTAAGCACATAGATCGGTATACTTATATGTATATAAGAATGTGCTACAATATTGGTTCCACTTTATCAATTTCTGCCTCTTTCTCTATCTATCACTATGCTGGCGATCTTTCATCTCAGTCCCGCTATCAGAGGCAGAGCAACAAGTTCTGTAGGTGATAGCACTTTATATAGTACATGCCATAAAAGGGGGAGTGGCCCCCTTTGGGGGATACTCTATTCAGAGTTCTGAGAACCCAACAATGCTCGTGATAGAATTCAAATAAAAATACTGTTAATTGCCGTGTGGAAATATTTTTTAATTAATGACTGACTTTTGACTTGCTCGGGTGTAAGCTAACTAAAAATGTACTTATAAGCAAGGGAAGCTATAGAACTGTCTCCCAAAGCTTTTATATATTTCTCAAACTGAAATAACGCAAAGCTTTAAAGGAATTTTTTACAAATATTGAAGGACTAGGTTAATTTCACAAAACTATTCACCAACAATCAGAAACAATAGAGAAAAGAGACAATAGAAAAAAGAGACTTTGATGATAGTTGATATTAATGTTAGAGGCGGGCTGTCTATATCTCTCGATCTCGTGCCGCGCTCAGTGTGAAATTAAATGCCTTCGTTCGTCGCCTATAAACAAAAGCAGATCTCCAATTACGTCTGACTTCAGCACACGAACAGTCCATCAACAACAAAAGCAGTGTAGACAATATATAAACAAAATAACAACAAACGAAATAACAACATTGGCGAAAAAATGAATAACAAGCGGAGATAAGCGCAGTAAAATGCTTCACAAAAGGCGCCAACTTGTTAAATAAGCTAATTAATTTTATTTATTTCACAAATCTGAGTTGTTAATGCTTAAAATAAATATTTAAAAAAAAATGGTTTTTTACTTACATTACAGGTAAAAATTTTAAAAAGTTTAAGCATTTTACATTTTTGTTACTAAATAAAATATTATTCTCTTCTATAAATTAATATTTTTTATGACAGTTACACTTCAAAGTTTAATTGGGTTTTATATCGTAAGCCCTTCGCCCAAAGAAAGGTTCAACTGGTCATCACTTATATGATATATCTATGGCACGTGAGGCACCATATCTTTGGCAGGCAATAAAGTATAATTCCTGGCGACATTTCACTTTGTTTTGTCAGTCAATGGCCTCTTTAGAGGTTGCATGTGGCACGCCACAGATCCATTTTGAGTACCTATCTGTCCCCGATGGGTTGCCCCAGGAAAGTTTACAAATTTTATGCTCGTATCATTGACATTGACATTGCTGTTGTGGGCGGCCTCTTCTACGCCGATCTATAATTAGTGGGTGCTTTCGCTTAGATGTATCTACAAAACCATAAATACCTAGGCTCACCATTCGTCAAAAGGGTAAAAGAAAAATGAGTAAGGAATGGGTGTGAGCGGCTCTGTTATTATATTTGTCTGGAGCTTAATGGCTTGATTGATTGTTGGTTTTATGCCGATAAGAGGGGCCTCGCAGGAATCAATGATTAGGACGTGCCTCCTAACCCAGAACGTGAGGGCTACTCTACTCACATGTGTTTTATTTGTGTTTGGACAACTTTTGCATAGATTACCTAACGACAGGAGAACTGGTAGCTGGGCGATGACGCTCATGGCATACAATACAGGCCAACTGTCGTCATGAATATGCGGCTACAAAACATCCACTAAGTATATAGTGTATTCCACACCATCCAAGCACCAGACGTTGACAAATTTTCTAGCACAACTTAGGCATATTCGTTCCGTTCCATTCTTTTTCGCTTCCATTTTACTGTAGGCTCTTTATTTTTTCGTTTTCGCAAAAAGAAATTATATCACGCGCCTGATTTCCATATGCTTCTTTATTTATTTATTTTGTTTTGGGTGCGATGGTGTGCTCGTTTCAAATGATTTTCAATTGGTTACGTTTGGGCTGGCATATATATTGATGGATGGCATTTTAATGAAGCGTGGAAACGATGACAATCGGCCGTTGGGTTCGGTTCGGGGTTCACTTTACTTTGGGTACGACGACATGGCAACAAGTGGTTCGGCTCCTTACAAGGGGGCTCGTTCTTGATTTTTGAGAATTATTAATTGATTTCTATTTTTCTGCTCTATTTGTTTGCAGATCTACACGCCACCGCCGCTGGACATCAAAATGGAAATGTAAGCACTGTGAAATATGATAGCTGTTTTATGGCAGGCATAATGATGAATTGGCTTTTATTTATAAAAAATAAATGTTGACGAAAAAATAAATAATTACTTTATCGAAATAAAGCGATGATTAATGCCCTGTTCTTTGACCTTTTACTTTTATTTGGTTTTCATTAAAAATTTAAAACCAAGTTTTTATTGGTGAATACATGGCTAATAAATTTAATTATTTTAAAGAAAAAAATAATCACTCAAGATAAAAATTAATACCGTATTACAAAAAAGTATTCCTTACATTTGTTATTCAAAAACTTTAGAAAAATTAAATTTATTTAATAGTTCGTTACTAATTGTTGAATTTTTTTGAATCCACAGTGAAATTGGTGAACCACCCCAACCACCGGTGAAGTGTTCCAACTTCTTCGCCAATCATTGGAAAGGATTAGTGGTCTTTCTGGTGCCCCTACTATGTCTGCCCATTATGCTGTTGAACGAGGGCGCCGTAAGTTTAAATTTCCCAAAGATGTATACTTGATCTAAAAGCATAATTTGGCTATTTTTCAGGAATTTCGTTGTATGTACCTGCTATTGGTAATGGCCGTGTTTTGGGTAACAGAAGCCTTGCCTCTATATGTGACCTCCATGATTCCCATTGTCGCTTTCCCTGTAATGGGTATAATGGTGAGTTAATATTGAATAAAACATTCCTGTAGTTATAACCGTTTCCCCTTTGTTTACCACTTTTAGAGCTCCGATCAGACATGCCGTTTGTACTTCAAAGATACGCTAGTTATGTTCATGGGTGGTATCATGGTCGCCCTGGCTGTGGAGTACTGTAATCTGCACAAGCGTCTCGCCTTGAGGGTAATCCAGATCGTGGGCTGCAGTCCCCGCAGGTAATATAGTCGTCAAAATGTTCGATCTAAATCCTATTCATTTGCTTTTCGCACCCCTTTTAGATTACACTTTGGCCTGATTATGGTGACAATGTTCTTGAGCATGTGGATCTCGAATGCAGCCTGCACTGCCATGATGTGTCCGATTATCCAGGCTGTGCTGGAGGAACTTCAGGCTCAGGGCGTCTGCAAAATCAACCATGAACCTCAATACCAAATCGTCGGAGGCAACAAGAAGAACAACGAGGATGAGTAAGTAACCATAATTAGAATCTGTACTTTAAGTACTCAAATTCTTACTTCTTTTTTAGGCCGCCATATCCCACAAAGATCACTCTTTGCTACTATCTAGGCATTGCCTACGCCTCCTCGTTGGGCGGCTGCGGAACCATCATCGGAACTGCCACCAATCTTACCTTCAAGGGCATCTACGATGCTCGCTTCAAGAACTCCACCGAACAGATGGACTTCCCCACATTCATGTTCTACTCGGTGCCATCTATGCTGGTATACACCGTGCTGACCTTCGTGTTCCTGCAGTGGCACTTCATGGGTCTGTGGCGTCCCAAGAGCAAGGAGGCTCAGGAAGTGCAGAGGGGTAAGGAGGGCGCCGACGTGGCCAGGAAGGTGATTGATCAGCGCTACAAAGATCTGGGCCCCATGTCCATCCACGAGATCCAAGTGATGATTCTGTTTATCTTCATGGTTATTATGTACTTCACCCGCAAGCCGAACATCTTTTTGGGATGGGCCGATTATTTGAATACCAAGTAAGTGGATATATGAGTTTATTTCTAGTAAATTAGTTTTACAGTTTATTCTTCCTCTGGTAAAACGTTTTCTACCTTACTTAAACTTCACCCATAATAGTTATTTATTGCTCGTTTAAAAAGTGTAAATATGGTCTAAAATGTAATATTCAAGTTACTTTGAATATTAAATTATGAACAATTTTGTGAATGACAACTCCAAAAGTTAACAATCAGCTAAAAATTATGGAATACTTAGTTCTTAGCTTAAAGTTCCTAATTTTATTAATTCACATCCGTTTCCTACTTTTTCAGGGATGTTCGTAACTCTATGCCCACCATTTTCGTAGTGATCATGTGCTTTGTCTTGCCTGCCAATTATGCCTTCCTGCGCTACTGCTCAAGACGCGGTGGCCCGGTGCCCACAGGTCCCACTCCCTCGCTGATCACCTGGAAGTTCATCCAGACCAAGGTTCCATGGGGTCTGGTGTTCCTGTTGGGCGGTGGATTTGCCTTGGCCGAAGGCAGCAAGCAGAGCGGCATGGCCAAGCTGATTGGTAATGCATTGATTGGACTTAAGGTCCTGCCCAACTCTGTGCTCCTGCTGGTGGTTATCCTGGTGGCTGTGTTCCTAACCGCTTTTAGCTCCAATGTGGCCATCGCCAACATCATTATTCCCGTACTGGCTGAGATGGTGAGTTTTAAGCAATACATGGTATCCATGATATGGAGTAATTGTTAATGTTATTTTACAGTCCCTGGCCATTGAGATTCATCCACTGTACCTGATTCTCCCCGCTGGATTAGCTTGCAGTATGGCTTTCCACCTGCCGGTTAGCACCCCGCCCAACGCTCTGGTTGCCGGCTATGCCAACATTAGGACAAAGGACATGGCCATCGCTGGAATTGGCCCGACTATCATAACCGTCGTCACCCTGTTCATTTTCTGCCAAACCTGGGGACTGATTGTCTATCCAAATCTAAACAGTTTCCCCGAATGGGCGCAGATTTATGCCGCGCAAGCGCATGGAAACCAGACTATATAGATAGTTAGTCATTAGTGTAAAGTAACACACAGACCGCCGCAGCGATGAAAATCATAATACTTTAGGAAATTGTAAAAGAAAAGTGCCTTTGTTGACTGGCGAACAATGTGAAGAATAATATTTAGCTATACTTGCATTTCTGAATGGCGAAAAGTTTTGATACAAAAACATTAACAATTGTTTAGCAAAACGTGTTGAAAAGATTTATCATAAAATACTGTTTATCAGGACTTGAGATCCTGGTTCACGGACTCAGCTATATATTTAAATACAAATTAATGTTAATTAATTGTTGCATTTAGCAAACAAATATTTCAAAAATGCGGGAAAATTATGTTCAACGGCAGCACTGGCTGCCGATGGTTTTTAAAACTAGACTGAGAAAACGTACATATTCATACACGTTTTGCAATTTGTAAAAAATTAAATACGAACAACTTACTCAATACTTGATTGCGAACCGAAATGAGCACACAAATAGCCCTAGTCTAAGCTTAAATAATACTGTGTAAATTTGCAAATGATTTATGTTTTATATAGTTTGTAAAAAATATTAAAAAATAAAAAGCTCAAACGACATAAAGCGGATCGTTGATTTCATTTCAGATATTAATTTTTGAAAAATGAAAAAATTAAATTTAACTGTTTCGGGCACAAACATTGTAAATTAAATTAATTGAAAAATTCAAATTCGAGCGGGCAAAACGGATAAAAAAAATTTGCAATCGGTGTAGAAAATGAGTTGGCAGCTCCGCCATCGGTGTAGAAAAAGAGTTGGCAGCTCCAAAAGTTTGGAATATCGATGAATTTCAATTTTTGTTTATTTAATTTTATTTCTTTTGATTTGTATTAAATAAAATTAAATTAGTTAATTAAATGAATTAAATAAT
This sequence comes from Drosophila pseudotakahashii, assembly GCA_035046095.1. Lineage (NCBI taxonomy): Eukaryota > Metazoa > Arthropoda > Insecta > Diptera > Drosophilidae > Drosophila > Drosophila pseudotakahashii. The sequence continues at coordinate 655,146 of JAWNOE010000226.1, read as the reverse complement.
AATTAAATTAAAAACTCTATTGTAATAATCGAATAGTGCTGGTAAACAATAAATTGTTTCCACTATTTTCTGGGGGTTATGTTTTTATACAGATTTCTATCCTTTTTTAAAAGTACCAGTATGCTCAACAAATTGGAGAAAAATTAACAATTTTATTTGAAATATTTTGTACCAATAGCCATTGGTAATGTTTGTGTGATGAAATTTATAGTTTTTCTTTACTGGTGAAGTTTTACAGTCACTGGAAGCCTGTTGCTAAAGGATCTTGACGGAAGAGGAAGAAGAAGATAACGCCTTATTTAAAATTTAAAAAAAAAATCGTAAAATATTAAAATTATCTAAAAAGGAAGGGACATTTTTAAAAGATCGGCGGACAATTTCGTATTCTTGCTTCTGATTCGCCAATTTACAGTGGAAGGACGTAAGAACTGAACCATTTTTACGTTAACCTTTTTTTAGATTACTGAAGAATCAAGTGCCTTTCAGATAAAACCTTTATTCTAGGATTAACACTGAGGGCCTTTCCGAGGTATCAGAATTTATATACTTTATAGGGCCAAAAAGCCATACACTCATTAATCAGATTCTGATTCTGATTTATGTGAAAATTCCAGAAATGTTTATCAAAATATAAAGAATTTATTATACATCCATTGCATATAATTGTATTTCGTGTATAACTAAGACAATTTTGAATATCAAAACAAGACAAGACACATTATGTGGTTAAATCAATGTTAGCCCGCAACCAAAGATCCGAAAAGCGTTTGCTTTTGTTAGTCAATTTCGGAGTGGGTGGTGTTGAGTTCCAGTAGATTAATCGTAATTAAGGTCAATAACCAAATCGGATAAGAGGGAATGCCCTCTGCTTAGAATTTCGAGGACTTGGCCAGGTTAAGTTCCTCGGTCAACATGCGACCGAAGTCAGCGTGCACCTGGGTGAAATTCTTGACGGCACGCTCCTGCAGAAACTGGCTGGCGTTGCTCAAGTGACCGGCAATGTTCTGCACCAGGCGCTTCTTGGCGCACTTGTCCAGCGTGTGCACCCAGAAATCGGTGACCTGGCCGAAGTTGTCCTCCGTATCCCCGCTGCTGTAGCGGTAGACATCTCCAGTGACTGGGCAGCAAGAGGACAAGGCCCTGGCTCGGGGGCATTCCTGGGGACCGTTGAAGGAGTTCGGGAAATAGTTGGGAGCACCATCCTGGTTGTCCGTAACATTCATGGGCCCATCGCGCTGGAAGTTCTCCACCTTCACCTTGTAGGGGCAGTTGACCGGGATCTGCAAGTAATTCGGTCCCAGACGATGGCGATGAGTGTCCGAGTAAGAGAACAGACGACCCTGGAGCATCTTGTCCGGAGAGGGCTCAATGCCGGGCACCATGTGAGCCGGGCTGAAGGCAATCTGCTCCACCTATAAGTAAAGAAAAAAATGTATTATTATACAAACTTATAAATATTTAAATAGGCCAACAAACCTCAGCGAAGTAGTTCTTGGGGTTGCGATCCAGCACCATCTTGCCCACGGGAATCAGAGGGAACTCCTTCTGAGACCAGACCTTGGTCACATCGAAGGGATTGTACTTGAACTTCTTGGCCTCGTCGAAGGTCATGACCTGGATGTACATCGTCCAGCTGGGAAACTTGCAGGTCTTGATCCTGTTGTACAGATCGCGAATGCTGTAGTCCGGATCGGTGCTGGCCAACTGGTCGGCGGTCTTCACGTCCAGATTCTTGATGCCCTGGTCCGTCTTGAAGTGGAACTTGGCGTAGATGGGCTCGCCCTTGGCGTTGATCAATTTGAAGGTGTGGGAACCGTAGCCGTTCATGTGGCAATAACCATCGGGGGTGCCGCGATCGCCGAACAGGAAGCACACTTGGTGGGCCGACTCTGGACGCAGGGTAAGGAAGTCCCAGAACATGTCCGGATCCTTAAGGTGCGTCGTGGGGTTGCGCTTCTGCGTGTGAATGAAGCTGGGGAACAGGATCGGGTCGCGAATGAAGAAGATGGGCGTGTTGTTGCCAACCAAATCCCAGACGCCATCCTCTGTGTAGAACTTGATGGCAAATCCTCGAGGATCACGGGCCGTATCCGCGGATCCGCTCTCACCACCCACGGTGGAGAATCGCACAGCCAGGGGAGTGCGCTTCTTAACCTTGTCGAAGACCTTGGCGGCACAATACTGGGAGATGTCGTGGGTCACCTCAAAGTACCCGAAAGCTCCAGCGCCCTTGGCGTGCACCACACGCTCCGGAATCCGCTCCCTGTCAAAGTGGGACATCTCATCAAGGAAGTTCACATCCTGCAGCAGGATGGGACCGCGGGGGCCCACCGTCTGGCTGGCATCCTTGATTCCAATGGGTGCTCCATGGCCTGTGGTAATGGCTCCCGGTGAAACCTGGCGCAAATGAAAATTAAAAAGATTTATTTAAAAAACCTCAATAATTGGTAAAAATTAGTAACCGTGCTTCAAAGTGCAGTTCCCTAACTTTTTGTGTTATATAATGGCAGTTCAAAGTGTCGTCTAATCTTATCGGTACTTAAGCGATAATTCTTTTTTGGGCCGCGGACTTTAAATTTTTATTTATAATCGTTGGGCTGCCACGAAAAACATAAACATAAAGATTGCACAGCTTTATCTCTTCAGGGGGGGTCACTTTGAGAGGCATTTTTGCACTTCATAAATATTTGCTTAGAAGATTTGATAAAAATAAAAGAGAATCAAGGTTTTAAAACCTTAAACGTTAAAATAAACCAAGGATCATTGGCATATTTGGTATTTAAAAAAGAGTATCCCCACTTTAATATAATACTTTATTCATATTTTAAGATCAGAGATCAATAAATTCCATTAGGCTAATAAAACTGTCTTGTTTAAACTGAAATTTCAATTAGCCCACTAACTGTCCGTCATTCATCACCCGATATAATCTGTCTCATCTACTCCTTGTTTTCAATTTATTTCCCTGGAGTAATCGGACACCGCTCCTTAATCACCTTATCGTTTATTTCGCATGCAAGCCAACAAGTCATTATAAAATTAACTCAGCCAACAATTTGCAAAACTGTCACCGGTTAATGCGCACTGTTTAGCTAATGTATTTGAAACCTGACAACGCCATGCGAAATTCTAATTTGAAAGCATTTCTAGAACAGTGCATACAGAATTTTTATATATGTAGAAGGAAGGTTGTTTATCAAAGTGAAGCCTCTGGTGATGTGTCAAACATATAAATTAGGCTGTTGTTTATATTTCACAACAAAGTCGTTTAGAATATTACTCATGTGGGGCGATAGCACCAAAGTTTTTAATTGTTTTAGGAATTAGTTGGCTCCCGACTTTATCAAATCTTGATTCTTGGAAGGCGAATGATTAAAAGGCTCGGCGTTTATTAGCGTATTAAAATAAGGATGTTTACTTGATTTTTCTTATAGGTATTATTAAGTTAATAAATAACATTTCTAAATTATCATTTCTCGGCTTTAAGAACTGCAAAATTAGCTCACCTGTTTGTGAGCTCGCTTTATAAATTCTTAATTTGCTGAACACTCTTATATATATTTATAAAGCTTTCTGCACTTGTTTGTTCCTTTTTTTTTGCCCCGATTCAATCAGAATGGTTTGCACTTTGAGACAAGAATATGGGGCCACTTCAGGGGGCAGATACGAAAAGTGAAGCAAACCGGGAATGACAATGAGAGTGGGGAACTGCGCGATCCACGCCCCAACAAGTCAATCTGGTTCCTATCAAAACCTTCTTGCGTGTGTGGTTGTAGATATCTCCCAGCGAAGAGCAAACTGATAAGAAAAATAATGCAAAATACACAGTCTACAGGAGAGTTTTTAATTGCAACTTGTCGGAGTTGCCAATGGCACAAAGAAGGTAAACAGCACCTTAATGAGGTAGCTTTATAAGATCAGTGAATCTGATAAATTATGGTAGAGATCACATTGTTTTCTAGATATCATTTATCAAAAGAAGTTGAGTCATTTGAAGGGTAAAAACAAATGGTTTTATACTGAGGATTTTATGATACCCTTTAATATATTTTAAAATTTTGAAAATAATGATAAAATCTATGTTTATACCCGTTACTCGTAGAGTAAAAGGGTATATTGTATTCGTGCAAAAGTATGTAACAGGGAGAAGGAAGCTTTTCCGACCCTATAAAGTATATATATTCTTGATCAGGATCACTAGCCGAGTCGAACTAGCCATGTCCGTCTGTCCGTCTGTCCGTCTGTCCGTCTGTCCGTCTGTCCGTCTGTCCGTCTATCCGTCCGTATGAACGCTGAGATCTCGGAAACTATAAAAGCTAGAGGATTGGCATTTTGCATGCATATTCTTGGAGTTCCTACGCAGCGCAAGTTTATTTCAAAATGGTGCCACGCCCCTTCTAACGCCCTCAATCGCCCTACACAATTTTTTGAAAGGTGTCTGGCGCCCACACCATTAAAGATTTTGGAAAACTAAAAATGCAGTTTTATTGTGACTATCAATACCTATCGAAATGTAGAAGAAATTTTTCAAATCGGACCATTCGTTAAAAAGTTATGCCTGATCAAAGATTTTATATATCTATCTCCCTCGCACTCCCTTAGCTGAGTAACGGGTATCTGATAGTCGGGGCACCCGACTATAGCGTTCTCTCTTGTTTATTTTTATATTTCCTAATGTTTACCTTGCTTCGACTAATGTATGACCTTCCGCAACGCTTTTGGTTTCAACATTCGCTGGAATATTTTCCCTGCATTTTTTTGAACTTCATGGATATTAACTATACTTGATTGCAAGATTCTCAGAGAACAAAGAACCCAGTTGCCATGATTATTCACCGAAACAAAGGCAAACATTTAATTGCCTGACAGAATGCAGTTTTCACAGTTTCGTCATAGAAGGTCAAAATCGACTAAAACAACACGAACCAACCAACTGTGGAGCTCTCTTTTCTGGGTCAGTTCGAAACATATTCTCACATACGGTCGGCATTAACCGGGCGTTCCAGCTCAGTTGCATAACGAAATTGGAGAAAGAAAATTTGCGTTGACTAATGGCTGGCAAACGCATTTTCCCAGTCGGTCTAGCCTTTTCCGGACTCAACCCAAAACGGGTTTGAAGCCGGGTTCGTTGTCACTTGATCGTCGAAGCCCATTGCAACCAGTTTATGCAACATTGAGCCTGTCGCCGCAAAGTCCATTGACTTCCAGCGATTTTTCCAACCTCAAGTCGGCGCAATCGACTATTCGCGGTCTTCGAAAAGATCATATAATACATTTATAAGTGTATACAAATAAAATTGGTTTTATTATTATTAGATATTTGGGTAATTGGTTTCGTGACTCAATGCACAAAATGCACTTAATATCAGCCATGCGAGATATATGTATTAATTTTTATAAGCTAAATTGTACCCTGTATTACGTATACTTAAATTGTTATGTTTCTTATACTCTAATTTTCAGAATTTCCTATTTAAAACAGAGTACTACAATTCTACAAGTCATCTAACTAAGTGAATTTACCTAAGCACATACATATCTTCTTGGGAATCTAAAACTATCTCAATTTATAATGAATTGTTATTTTGTTACTATTCCAAGTCCGCACCCAACAATTTTTATGTGCGATAATTCTAATCTATTCGGGCCAATTACTTAGCAGTTTTGGATGCTTATCATTGGACAAATAGCTATGCAGAATATTTATATCATTTATCGATTTATGAGGGGAAAACCATTGGGAAATTTGTCGAGTAATAAATTCTGTAAATAGGAATTATTTCTTTTGGTTGTGTAGTGAAAGTTCATTCTCAATATTGATTTTTTTTGATACGGTATCATTTTTAAATACAGAATATAAATATAAAGTACCAAAAGTTGGACTTCTGATTTTTGAAGATTGACAAACAGAGGTTTTTAAATTTTTTTTTGGAATAAAAGTCAAATTTTGAGAGTGTAAAAAACTCAAAAACGAACAAACAAAAAATTTGACGAGAGCACGATTTTCAATTAAAATCATGCATTTAATCTTTGTTTGTGTTCAACCAAAAGCGAAAGCGAATAATTAACACGAAAGTGCAAACCAACAAAATCGAATAAGTAAAATCTAATGCACAATTCAGCTGCCAAATGAAAATGGAAGTGCTAAGTGAAAACAAAGGCGGAAAATGAAAATAAACAAAAAGGCAAAGGTTAGCCAAGGTTGGAAAATAGGAAAAAAGGAATTAAAACTTTGGATTAGGTGCAGAAATACAAATCCAATAAGAAAAGTGGTCACTTTGATAAGGTTTATCAGTTTCTGATAAGATTTGTGTAAATATATAGAGAAGAGAGTGAGCGAGAGATAAGCGACCGCTATTGAACTTTGAACTGTGGTGAAACCGCTTTCAAAATTACTGGCATCTTTCGCCCAGCCTTTGTTGCTTTTTGCATTTTAATTATTAACGAAAAGTACAGGCTCATAGCAATCGTTGCTGTAATTGCCCTGTTTTTTGTTTATTTTATTTTGAACAACAATTTCACCCTTCTCTTTTTGTTTTTTTCTTGTTTTCCTGCCGGCACACACACACATACGCTCGCCCGCTCTCACACACCAACACACTCACCGTTTGCGAGTTTTTGTAGTCAATTAACTGATTGGAAGCCGCATCGCGTTCAGCCATTTTGCTTGAAATTTTTGATATTTTCGCTCAATGGGATAACCAGAATTTTGAAGTGTTCGAACTGACAAACGTTGATTTTGAGTTTGCTGTGACTGCGTCGAGAATTCTGTCAGTGCAGCGCAGTTCCCATTTGTTTTTATACTTGTTGTCAGGGTTGTCGAGTGCTCGCAAAAGTATCGATACATCAATTCATACCGCTTTCGATATTTAACATTTACTGATAAAATCTGTTTAAAATTAATAATGTTCATTAAGCCGCTTTATTAAATGATTAAACAAAAATTGGTTTGGGTTTTTACGTCCATCAATACACAAAACCAACCGTCCTTGGTTGGAAGAGATTTCTGTGACACCTCAGATAAAAATCAGCGATTTTGGGAAATAAACTATTCATAAAAATCTCACAAATTAGTAATTAAAATAAACGAGAATCCCAGTGGGTGTTACTTACGGTCTCTGATATTTCCCAATGGCCAAAATCGCCTTTTAAATGAAAACTGTTGAAGAAATATAAATATTTTGTTTGTTCAACTTATTACATACACATATTTATTTAAGACATGGGACACAAAAAACAATTATTCGATAATTTCAGTGTAAACGTCGAGTCACTCAAGCATTCCAACATACCTATCAAACTTAAAAACTAACAAATGGGCTATCCTCCAGTGGTGCCCGCCAAATAGATATCCATGGACTCCTTGTTCAGATGCAGCGTTGGTCGTCTCTTCGGGATTGGCTGGATGTTTGGCAGTCTGGTTCCATTTACGGCGTTCAAGCTGAGATTGGAATTGGGATCGTAGTCATCACTGGATATCGAGGGAGAAGGACGCGGCCTTTGCGGAGGTGGCGCCATATTATCGTCCCTTCCCGAGCGTTGTCTCTTCTTGGCCGCCGCAGCACTGGTAGTGGGTCTGCCATCGGATGACTGACTAGAGTTGTGGTCGTATCTACCAGTTGCCACGCCACTGGTACTAGAGACATCCAGTATAGAACTCAGCCTGGAGGGCAGCATAATCCTTCCCTGCGGCACCGGCATTATGGCACTGGGATCTGAAGAGGAATCAGCCCGCTGACTGCTGCTCACATCCGAAACGCTATCCGCCATTTTCTTGGCCAAGTGCTTCCTGGCATTATTTATCTTCCGCATGTAGAGACTAAATAGGTGGCCGTAGCACTCCTTGCAGACGAGGGATTCGTGGTCGATGTTTTCATTCAGGAGCTTGGCGAAGGCACGCAACGTCTCATTGCTGATTGTCCGGGACGGGGTCCTTAGCCTGTGGCTGCCGAGAGCGCAAAATCGACGCTCTGGCTGGGGTTCCTCGGCATCGGGCGCCATCTGCAATTGATTACGCCTATAAGTATCTTTCGTTGGGCTTAATTCCCTACTTACTTTGCTATTTTTGACTTCAAACGACTCCAAAAAATAGCACAAAAAGGAAATCAACAAATTTTCCCGCTACAATTTCCATTGCAATTAGTGTTACCGCGGCTTGATGGTGGGAATATACCATCATAAAAAATACAGTGTGCTGAAATATATACTAACTTGTTATTCTTTTTTAATCCTTTTAATTCAATCAAATCATGATTGTAAATTTAAAATTACATGTGCCATGTAATTGTAATATTCTAATGCAATATTTTTTTAAGTTTTTAGTATTTTCGGCAATTGAAGGAACTACACTCAAAGCTATCTGTTAAATTTTCAAAAAGGCTGTTTTTCTTCTTAAATTTAAGGGATTTTTAAACATGTTCAATTTTTCAAAGTCTCGAGGTTGTTGAATTTCTGAAATTTTTAAACAGTTGTCTATGTGTGGAACAGCTGACCGAAATTGAATAAGGGAATTATTGGTATCGTTTGTTTATTAAAGCCTAGTACTCAGTTCGACTAAGAGTTTCACTAGTCCAAAAAAATATTATTCTTTTGTAGTGTCACCGAAGTTTTCAGAGTTCACCCGCTTTGCATCTAGCATGGTCTTATTGTAAATCAGCTGGGTTCACAAACAGCAAACCAATCAACTGGCGCCAATTTTAAAATATTACAAAATATTAAGCCGACCTGGGTCGCAACCTTTAAATTTGCTGTTGGCATGGCGATATGTATTGGCACAACTCCTACAGGCAGTTTCCATTGGTTTTTGGGGTTTTTCTTCCATTTATAATTTGTTATTGGCTTACAGCTTCTGCACAAACACAGCCAAAGATAAAATTTTCTATTCTTTGGGGCGCGGCTAAAGGGGTTCATCGGAATTCATCCGCTAAATCTGGTATATTTTTGGTATTTCCCTACCATTTCCTTAGCTCATCTGAGTACCGCGGTGAAAAAAGTCCCCGGCTAAAGGCTTTAGCTACCTATTTGCCTCTCGCTTACTCCTATGCTTAGCTAGCAGTTTTCGCCGTACTGAGTACGGTCACACTACAAAAGAATAATATTTTTCGACTAGTGAAACTCTTAGCCGAACTGAGTACTAGGCTTTATTAAGTAAACTCGTTATTTGTTTTCCGACAGAGCATAATAAATTTTTAAAATACTAGATATATACAGCACCTTAAAATCAGAATTATAATATACCGAAAATTACAAAAATACTAAAAACAGCTGCTCGCCTTACAGCACAGAGCGTGCTGTTAAGCGCAAAATGTTAGTCCAATTAAACCCATTAACATTTGTCATTCATTGTTCATACTTCGTCGTCTCGCCTGATTTTCTTTTATAAAATACAATTAAAATTTCAAACATAATACACATGTTTATAAATATAATGTAGTGCAACACATATATATATAATATAGCTAAATACCAAGTGCAATCCCCCGAAAGATAACTTCAAATGGCAATCTAATTTACGTAAAGAAAAGAGAACATAAAAAAAGAAACGGCGCGTGTGAAATTTTTTCAAGCAAAGTTGGAGCAACAAAAAAAGAAGAGAGAAAAAAAGTAGGCCAACAACAACAGCAAGAAAAAAAGCAAGCAAGCGGCAACAACAACAACGGCGAGCGAAAGAAGCAAACCTTACCTTGTAATTGTGTCAATAAATGTTTTAAATTATATTTCCTTTGGGAAAAGGCCAGTGTCTGTGTGAGCCTGGCAGTGTGTGTGTGCGAGACAAGTGAAATTTTCTTTGTTTCCCTGCGGGGGAGGAAAAAAGAGTCAAGAAATGAAATGAAGTTGCCTTGAAACAACAAAAAACGCTGCCCCAAAAAAAAATTATATATGTACATACGGCTGTGTGAGTGTCTGACTCGTTGTCTGCTTGTGTTTGTACGCCTGTGTGTGTTTGTGTGTGTGTGGCAATGAACGTTGAGCAACAACAATAATTTTATTTATTTGGAATTTTTGCTGCGCTGTTTGCTTGCTTTTATCTTTATAAATACCTACCAAAAAGTAAATAAATTATGAAATAAAAGTCTCAAGTGGATTTTTAGCAGTGAAAATGTTTAGCCGAAAAACGAAAAGCAACAAAAACAGCGGCTTTAAGGCTGCTGGACAGGTTTCCCACGGCTAAAAAAATGAGATGTAAAATACAAATATAAGGAGCAACACGACAGCGAAGCGACAAAGAAGAAGAAGAAGCAGCAGCAATGCGTGAAACGCGAAAGCAAAGTGAAATTCAAGACAGCAACAACAACAGCGTAGCGGCTAACAGAAACCGTTATTCAACAATTTCTTGAATAAAAAAACAACAGCATACAAGTGAAAGAAGGCACAAAATACTGGTTTACACAAAATAAAAAAAAGATAAAGCAAAAGAAAGAAAGCAAAGACAGAAAAAGTTGCTGCACGAGAAATTTTGTAAATTTTGTACGTGTATCGTCTCCCCTTTTCTATCTCTGCATGTGTGTGTGTGTGTGAAGTAAAGTGAAAAGCAATGCTGCAAGGAATTACAACTACAGTCGGTTTACAATAAATATATAACCGTAAACGGGATATAGGGCCACAACAAAGAGGAGAAACTTAAGCGAAATATTGAAAACTCTCAAGGTGAGTAAAAAAAACGGATATTTCGATGGGTTTTCTCAAAAGTGCGTGCTTTAATTAAGCTGTTGCTATGTCTTGTTGCCCGAAGCGTTGGCATAACCAAAAAATAAAAGCGTTCAAATGAGAGACAGAGAGAGTGCTTCACTTTTTTGGGAGCATGCGAAACGTCTACAGGTGGCTTATTTACAGTTATTTTTTTGATAACAGCTGCTCGGTCTTCTCTTCTTTCATTTCTTAATTTTCCTTACACAAAGCTCTTCTTTAAAGCTTCTCACGCTCGTTAAAGAATTTCGGCGTTTATAGGTCTAATCGCCATCTAATTAACGGTAAAAACTACTGCTCAATGAATACGATTAAGTAAGATTTTTAAATAATATTTCCCTAAAAGATAAAACACAATGAACTTACATATATATTAAAATAACAGTTGATTGGTTATAATCACACCAATATATAAAATACCTATTTAAATAGTTTTTCACAAATGGATTTTGTAAATAGTTAAAAGATAATTGCTTCTTTAATTATTAACAGAATAACTGGTTGTCATGTATACAAGGCATGTGTACGTTTTATCATTGGGATGTTTAATGACCTTAACATTCTACGGAATTTTATATTTAGCAACTCAGATGCATCGTGCATTCCCAATGCCTATGTTTACATAGCTTGATCAAATAGTTGAAATAACCCCAGTTTTATGGATTTACCGACTGCTCCAAGTCACGTTTCTCTGTTCTAGTTTGTTATCAGCTTGTAAACCGATACTAGAGCAAATATACATATGTGTTTTATTTATTTTACTCTTGGAAATAGTCCAACTGATTCATTAATTACGAAAAGCTAACGTGGAAAGCTAGAGAAGCTAAACAAACATTAATATAACATTCGCAGTTTTTTAATTTTATGAACAGTTGCAAAAAATGTAGCTATGTTTAATAGCATTAGACTATATTAACTTAATTTTTTTGATTTATTAGGATGTATTATTGGAAATATTATTATATTTAAACATTCAAAATGAATTAAATCATTTTTTTATTTTCAATTCAACCTATTTCCTATTACCTATTTCCAGTAGGTATTCTCTATTTAAAACATTATATCAAAAGTACATACCTATACCTTACCTCGATTTTCGTTTGTGGGTAGATAGTAAAAAGTAATGTTTATCATGTTACGATGTTATGCGCTTGGGTTTCCTCATTTTTTGGCTAATCTGTGAAACGAAATAGGTCGAAACCGTTTACCGAAACTGATAACGAACCAAAAACAATAAAAATGCTTACAATGTTTGACCGACCATTATTCGATTTGTTGATAAATGGTTTCGAATGGAAATAGAAAACCGAGAATCGAGAATCGAGCGATTTGAACTGTTTGCTCTGTACAGCTGTGCGCGATTCGTTAAGGTTGATAATTAGTTGTAGTCAATCTGACCCTCCCCCTGTAACCCCCCCTTTATACTTTACCTATCTACGCCTATTGTACGCTTAAACGGTTTCTGTTTTATGTGCTGTTCTTTTCCCTCGTTGCTGGTTTTTGCTAAAAGCAAAAAGCGTTTAACCGGTTTGTTTCGAAACAAACAGAGAAAACCGAAAACAGAACAAGCCAAGATTATAGTGTGTGTGTGTAAGTTGGCTCTGATGAATAACGTTAACTTTGAAGAAATATCTGTTGGCTTTTTTGTATCTCGTGTGGAAGTCGACTGGATCGGATGGGAATGGTTATGAGCGGATGGCACTTGCGAGAAAAATGTTGCCACCTTCGTTACTGAGTAAACAACAATCTCTTGTACTAATTCTTTATTAATAAAGTCTATAAATGTATAAAAAACAAAAAGTTTTAATTGAACATCTCTACTTATTTCTCAAAATACTAAAAGAACAAACAAAATAAGAAAATATATGCCGTATTAATTTGTTTTTTTTTGTTGAAGACTAATGTTGAACTCATATGTAAAGAAATATGTAAAAAAGAGTTTTTAATGTACCTTTCAAGTACTTAAACGAAGAGAACAAAAGTCAACTATCTTGGTACTTTCGACCTTATCTCTCTGATAGCCTATCAAGTAATTTCATTATTGCATGAAATTAAAAACTTATGAAGGTATCAAATTTCTGTCAACTCGCTTTTGCGGATTATTTTACAATTATTTGACAATAAATTTAAAAACACAAATATTTATTTCCTATAAATAGAACTAATGTGAATGAATTCCATGTGCATAAAAAAGTCAAGCAAGTTTAAAACGTGTTTTGAATATAAATCAGCTTCAGTCACGCAGCCTTTGTCAATAAAATTCACCAAGACTCTGGATGTTTTATGGTTAGCTTCCATCGGCTTAACGAAATTTACGGAGATAAGAACTTTTTCGCCTTTAAACTCCCATCATTTTGAACTTTGGTCTGTAAACTTTGTGGGGGCTATGGAAGTGCTCATAAATTCAAGTTGAAACCCCTTCTATTTGCTGCTTCATTTCACCTATCACATGGCTACACCTCCCCCTCAAAAATGTTTTTCCACACAGTTTCCCTTCGCTTTTTTGTGTACATTTTTTTTTTTTTAAAGCAACTATAAATTTACTTTGTGTGCCCTTTTTGCCAGCTTTTGTTTACTTGGTTTATTTTTAGTGAGCGTGTAGATACACACACACATATCTAACAATTTACCAACTCATTTGCTGACCAGACAAAATTGGAAAATAAATACAAAAAATTACTAAAACTTCCCCCATTTCGCTGTCATACTCAGATTTCAGCCAATGTATATCATTTCACAAACAATTGTGTGACTCAACGGTAAAATATTTTTTATTCACTTTTTGGGTTCTCCAACTTGGCCACTTTCTGTTAAAGTCTCAAATTGCCTGTCAAACTTGTTGTTCCCATTTTGTTGGGATTACATTGTGTTCTGTACAATTTGACACCTGTTGAAGTGTGAAATGAATTTTGAAATTACAAAACTCGGTTTACAAAGTTGAATGAATGAGATATGAAAACAAACAATATATTAAGGTAAATGAACCCTTTTAATGAAGTATTTTAATTGGAATTAGCAGTATTTATTTAATATGTTAAATTTAAACAAGTTTATGTACTGATAGGAAATGAATGGTTATTACTTTTTAACAAACATTATGCATAAAATAAAATTAAATGCATAAAAATTTAAATTGGATTCATTAAAATCAATTAGGCTTATTTACCAATTTCAGTGAAATGCCTACAAAATATTTCCCTTAAAGTCTGCATAAATCGGATATTAAATTATAGTTAGTTATGATCCTTTCTGAAAACGTGTTTTCTAAGAAGATCATTGAACTCTTAAGCGTCATTCAAAAAATCCCCAAATAACCTTTAAAATATTGACAAAATTTGTGATTATTTGGTATAAAACGTCAGAAAAAATGTATGGTGTTGCTCTATACGACAGTAAAAACAAGTTTTGATGGTCGGTAAACAAAAGTTTTGATAACTATCGGAATACAATAAAAAATATCCGAATATCCTAAACACCGACAAGCTTAAGAAGCCACAGCTTAATTTTCAAAAAGGTAATTTAACAAAAAAAATAACCTTTAATGATTTCCCATTAAATTTGAAAATTCTCAACTAATTTCCTAAGCCAAATCCATTCTTGTGTCACTCAAAAGCCATCTCTGTCAATCATTTTATTTTTCTTCATCGCTTGTTGCCTTTCCCATGCAATTTCATAATTTTCCTGATTAGTTTGTTAAGTAGAAAGCAGAACGGAACTGAAGTAACACTAATGACAATAATCAGAACACATGCGAGTGAGCTATGCAATGCAAATGGAATTTGTGTCACTCGTTTAGCGTGATCTAATTTCATATAATGGCGTTTGTTACCTTATAAATTGAATCGAATTGGAATGAGAAAATTGGAACGGTACTAGGTGTGAAATTTGGGTTAAATTGTACGTTTTATTTGAATAAATATGTGCAATTTTATGGTGAATTATAAGAATATTTTATATGTTTCTCGGTCATTAATGTCATAGGGCTTTTCAGATCTGGAAAGTTCATGGAAAGTTACACTTTTTTTATTTTTAAGATACTCGGGACAAGTATTAGCCAGCACGTTCCAAGGTCTTATAAAATATTTAGATTTAAACTTTATAACGATTATTTAAAGTTCTTTTAAGCAGAGAATTATTATAATAAAATTGTAAATTATAACAACCATTTTAATATTTAAAATTTAATATTTAATATTTTTAGTCGTAATTTATTAGTCATAAATGTTTATACATATACGTACATATGTATAAACATTCTTAGATACAGATCTGAAAGAAAGCGGAGAATGACTATATGTATGTATATTTAATATAATATCTTGAGTCATATATTTTGATACAAGCATTCATATGTACAAGTTGGGCTTAAACTCTTTAAAAATAGTTTAAAATGTTATAGGTTTCCACATTTGATATATTTTGAGCCTTTACAACCTTATTGAAATAAAACTTTTAATAATATCTTTAAGATTATTTTTCAAAATATCAACAAGTTTAGTAACGATTTTATATTTTTATTTAAGTATGTATCTTTCCACTAAACTTTCCTTAAAAATTTTTAAGTTTCTCTAACCCTTCAACTCTATATCTTCATTTCCCTGGTCGGTTTCGCTTTTCCGCTTCCTCAAGTAGATATGTAGGTATTTCACAAACTCATAATTTCAAACAATTAAATCATTATATGACAAATTGACATCAAAAAGCAATGAAAAAGTGCCAGCAACAATAAAACAATTACAGCGACGATGACAAACAAAAAAACATCTACATACGTATACGTATAGTACAACAAAATAAAACGAAACTTGCGGCAATGAAAACGCAACAACAATTGCAAATAAAATGCTAATAAATTGAAATGAAATTAACAAAAACAACAAGGGAAGCACGACAACTGCTGGTTGTTGTTGTTGTTCATTGAGAAAGAGAGAGCGCGAAAAAAACGTGTGCACATTAGAAAGAGAGGGGTGGAGAGCGGTGGGGCGGGAAAGAGAGGGCGGCAGTCGTTGACATTGTTGTTATCTTAAATTGTCCCGCTTACTTGTTGTTTTGTTGTTGTTGTTGTTGTTCTTGCTGTTGTTTCTTTAGCTTCTGTTTATTTGATTTTGTCATCATCTTAATGCAAACAGCGAGTGTGCGATAGAGATAGCAGCACGTTGACGGCGTCGCTCCGTCCTTGTTTCGCCCCGCGTTTTATGTGTATTACAACATTTTTTGCGGCGGCGACATAAATTCTATAGATACAGATACAAGCGCACTTCGAGATACAGATACAAAAAAAAAAGAGTACACAAACAGATACAGATACAACAACGATTCACTCACTAATTTATGTGTGCGTTGTTGGCCCCCAAAGGCGTACAACAACGACAACAACAACAATAGCGAGGAGAAAAAATCTCAATGATCATGGGTTCTCGTTCTCTGTCATCATTATCATAATTATTTCGACGATCATCTGCTCGATTTTTGGCACTCGTTTTCATTCTCTTTTAGCTTACACAAAGGTATCTCAACGCCTCAACTTTTCATCTTTATATGCAAATACATTTCAAACAAAACGTTTTTACGGTATTCACGGTGAACCCTCGTGTTGTAGAACCTTTGGATGCCAAAGTAAACACAATCTCTAAGATGAAAACAAGTTTTTATTGTATTGTGTGTATACTGTTTCATTAATAAATTAATCTTATTGATACGGGTTTTATTTCTTTTAAATTGTCAAGCATTGTAACGTAAAAAATTTGACAGCAAATTTGGCACATTATAGAATTTTTTAAACTTTGGGGTCTTTTTGGGACATTTTTTTCTTTTTGAGAAGGCAGTTCAATGTAGTTATTCCAAGCAAATAGGATTTTATGGCAATCATCAAGTTTAATAAAAAATTGATATTTTTAATATCGATTTATTGATTAAGAATTCTTCAATGTTTAATATTGATTTATTGATATTTTTATACAATTAAAACCAGTTTTGTAAATATATAATATTTTATTGAGAAAATGGTAATTATTGAATACCAACTCTTAATAGTTGTTTCACTTTTAACCAGTGAGTAAGTAAATACACATTTAGGAAAAACTGGACTTTAAAATCTACTTTTAGTTTAACATGCGGAAGATAAAACGTTTGGTTATACTAAAAAGATCAAGCTGCAACGTTCCTGTTTTAAATGTATTTTGTTATGCGCTAATTAGCTCTATTAAAGAGCTGCCACTCAGGGGCTTAGGCTTGGGTGGTTTTGGGTGTTAATATGCTACACAAAATTTGTACTGAAAACCCCCCTCAACCAAATCCTGGCTACGCAATTTCTGCCACTACATACGAAATATTAAATACGAATAACTTCAGTAGGTCTGTGAGCTTATCAAACTTTCGTTTGATGGAGCAGAAAATACTTATTCATTGAAAATACCACTTAAAAATATGTACATATGTACATTTCTGATAAGAATTGGTTTAATAATATAATGAAAAATTATTTCATTATATTCTTCAGCCAACAAAACCATTTGAAACAAAAGAAATGGGTTCAAAATAATAACAAGTATGA
This sequence comes from Drosophila pseudotakahashii, assembly GCA_035046095.1. Lineage (NCBI taxonomy): Eukaryota > Metazoa > Arthropoda > Insecta > Diptera > Drosophilidae > Drosophila > Drosophila pseudotakahashii. Next base: position 637,907 of record JAWNOE010000226.1, on the reverse strand, counting down.
ATTTCACTTGAAAAATAATTTTAATACCTACTTTAATAAAAAAAATTTTATGTTGCTCATAGTTTAAAAATAATATAAGTTCAAAAATGTACAAGCCATAAAAAGTAGATTAAGTTCTACGAAAACTTTATCGCAAGCTTAAAATAACAAAAGTAGTTCTTCAAAAATTGAAGTTTAAGGACATATTTTAGTTACTTAAAAAAGGAAAACGTGTTTAAATATTATTTTTTCAGCACCGTAAGAGGTTTTTAACCAAAGAGGCGTTCTAAATATTTATCTAAAAATCGTAAGCTAATTTTCACGATATTTTGAACCGATTTGTATGTTTGGTATCGCAAATTTACGCCCCAGTACAAAGTTTCAATTAAGTTGGCGGGCAAAATCAAATAAATTTAATACATACAGAAAAAAGGAATAAATTCGGGGAGAACGTTAGCCCGTGGCCACAGTTTGTAGATTGTAGAGGTCAAGGCTATAATGCTTTCTATATGTATGGGGCGTTCGTGAGGGTCTGATACGAATGAGCGACGGAAAAAGTGCAAATAAATTTGTGACGCATTTTTATTTTGTTATTGCAAATGATATAAATACACCCAGCGGCAGTGCACACAGCTGAACAAAAGCACAGACACACATGTGTGCCCCACTCAAACGAAATGAAAAACGCTAAATGTGAACGAGAAAAAGAGAAGCCGACGTAAGAGCACAACGAACTTTTGCGAAATGTGAAATTATAAAACAAAGCGCGCAGCGTAGGCAACAACAACAACAACAACAATAATAAAACAGAGGCATTAAAACATCTACAATACAACTGCAGCAAAACCAATACCAATACCAATACCGAATTCCGACGGCAACAGGCTCAACAAATGCCAAATTAAAATGCTAAAAAAAAGAGCTAACAACAAAAAACAAGCCTCAATGTTTGCTATTGTCGTGTTGACTTGTTTTTGGCCACTGTCTCTTTCCAACACTCCAAACCCGAATTGTTGTTGCCTTGTTTTTTTTAATGTTTGTTTTAAGCCAAGGCCAAGCTGAGGGAATTTTTCACTGCCTCTTCGCTTTTATTTTTGTATTTTTTTTTTATTTTCAAACACAACCCGTCGTCGTCGGCAACTGTAAAAATTTAAATTTTGAATTGCAAATATGTACTCAAAACAAAAGCTAAAGGAAAATAAACATCAGAGAGAGAAAAGATAAGAGAAAACGCGAATAAAATGTTTGCCTTAACACGAAGGGGAAAGCTTGATAGTTGATTAGGATAGATTGTGGTTTTTTTTTAATGAGCCACCAAGTTCATTCACTTGAGGAAATCGAAAGGAACTTTTAATAAAATTACTTGGCCTTAAAAAAATTTTAATTCGTTGAAGTTAAGAGATCTTAAAAGATTCTTAACAGGGAAATATGTTAATTATATTTTTCTGCAGGGTAAATTGGTAATAACTATTATTTCTTTATTATAATATATTTCTATTTTTATGTTAAACTAAATTAAAATAATTTTCCTTTTGTAAAAAATCGTATTATCCTTATGTTGTAAAATTGTAAGCGACACTAAAAAAAATGTTTTACATTTCAGACAATTATTCTTTTCAACATTTATCTAGGATTTAAAAACCCTTCTTTTATCTTTTGAAATGAGGTTTTTTTTGGGTACTTTCTTTTTATAACTATTAATGTCAGGATTGTTTTTAATTCTTCCCTTTTTTTTATTGACCTCTTTAGTTTGCTTGTCATTGATGCTTTTGGATTTTTAGACCTTAAACACTATAAAAAAAACATTGTTTGGTCAATCAATGATTAAATCTAATTTCCTAGAAGCGGAAATATTTAAATAAATGTTTTTAATGTGTATATTTTTTTTTTACTTGTTTATGTGCTAAAATCAATAAAAACTTTTATTTATAAAAAAAAACCCATTTAGTTTTTTTTGGCACCATTTTAGAATCGTTTAAAACATGCCATTCGGTTATTTATAGCTTTAGTTTATGCTGCCCTAAACAAATTAACAGGTCTGGCCAGCTTGAATAGATACAGAGGCACACACAAATCTGTAATGTATTCACTACATATAGAAAATGACAATTAACAATGTCGAACACGCCCACAACACAACAACAGAAACTAATTTCGTTAAATAATATTTGACGGGCTCCGTCAGCTTTTTGTGCGCAAATCGAAAAAGATTTCTTGTTTTGTCTCTTTTAACTATTTGTTTTCTTCTATTTTTATTTGTATTTATATTTTAGTATTTGTTTTGGTTTATTATAGATGTGATTGCTGCGAGAGTTGTTGGTTTTCGCTTTTTCACGCTAATGTTTTTATCTCTGTCATAATTTTTTATAAATGGTTGTTCTACCTATTATCTATCTATTTGTTTATGTACCTACTTGGTAATCAGGCAACACGTGAGTGTAGTGCTAGTTTGGGGTCGGTCAGTCCGTTAGTAATCCCCCAGAATTGATAACACGTTGAAGGTGCTCGAAAGGAATTGAGTGCATCGGGTCGAGAAAATGTTGACTTGTGCTCTGCGAACTGTTTTCATTTCACGACGAAAGAACAAAAACGCGAATGAACTCGGAGGGGTTGATCCACTGGCGGTCTTATCTCTATAGCATATGGTTGAAATTCGAAATTCCGCCCTGAACACGAGCCGGCGAACTGCAAGAGAGCTTGAGAAGTCTTATCTGCGATTTTTTTTATAGCTTGCAGCAAGTTTTAATTATACGCAAGACAACTTTAAATCATAATTGATTACCTTATGACGACAAAATACACCTAGAAGTTATACCTTTTGTTAAATTGAATTATAATTAAAATATTGTGTTGTCAAACATTTTGATAGAATAAAAACGAATTCTGTAGAACTTATTTTCCTTAAAGAATCTTTGAATTAAATACGTTTAAGCTTTAGATATTGTAGAATTTATTTTCCTAATAGAATCATTATAGAACAAATGATGTGCTTTGTATTGAATACGTTTCAGCTGACTTAATTCAAATTTGTGTCCAATTTCTCTTAGTTTCGCCATAAATGAATCATTTTGGAGCATTTTGTGCTGTGCTCGGTTCATTGGAAAGTCAGTTTATTTTCGTGCACGTTCTTTAGAAAGTCGTTGAACTGTTTGCATTTCCCTCTCGCCCACACTCAGCCTGCCCCGCGTTATCTCTCTCTTTCTCCCACGAATTATTTTGTAAAAGGCAAACGGAATTTTTAAGTTTATTTGTTTTTAGCAATTTCATCATCATGCTGTGGAATTTGTTCATATTAGAATGAGTATTTTGTCGACTTTAACTTTTAAGAGCCCCAATAAATACTGTGCGAAATGACAAACAAAAACCCCAAGAAGATTAAACTTTGACTTTGGCATATTTCCTGGAAATATATGTATGTACTTATTTAAATCTTGTCTTATTGTTCTCGTAATGGAATATGCTTAATTGGTACTTAAGATATGGGCACTTCCAAAATGTCGCTCGGGACATTTGCACACCTTTAAAGTTGAAAAAAAATTGTAAAACAATGGAATTTAATTTTAATTATGGGCTTTTCTTTTCACTCTTCCCAAGCTCTATTTTTGGTAAAAATCTTGATTTTGTACCACTTTTAGTTTTTAAGATATCGGTAAAAAACTGCCGTATTCGCTCGGGACAAAAATAGAAGTGGATTTCGGGGAAGTTCGTACAACACCAGAAATTAGCGAATTCTGATGGAATATTTTAATAAAAATTCTTTGCCGTTTTTTTTTTATGCAGTTTCAAACACATTCGCTCGGGACATATTTTCCGACTGTTTTGTAAAGCGGATTTCTTTACCTCTATCTCTCAATTGCTGGATGTTTTGCTTTTAACTTAATAGTTTAGCATGTGAATGAAGCATTCAGTACGGAAAAATGTCACATATTAGCATTCCTATAGGATAAATTAACAACAGAAGACAGGTCCAAAAAATAACAAAAAAATAGCCAAAAACTGATTTTTGCGTATATTGGTGGAGTTTGTCATAAAAATAATCAAACTATACTCCAAATTTGTAGTTAAGCTCAGTATCCAACTAATTAGAAACTAATATCGGGGCAAAATCATGTGGAAATATGTTTTATTCAAGTTTCAAAGTTTTTGGCTTGGTGGACTTTTTTTTGGAAGTGCCCATATCTTAAATTCTAACTCGAAGCTGAAAGAACGATTTTATTTTACTAATCGATCTGAAATATTCTTAAAAACAATGGGTTTATAATAATGATATTATATTCTTATTGTGAGGTTTCTGTGTTTTTATACAATATTTCCATTAATAAATGTTTAGGGATGATTATAGGATATTATAGTTAATTGGGCTATAAATTAAATGATTAAATATTTTGCAATTTTTAATTAGTGTTTTATTTCTTATTTCAGAGCTCCACCATGGAACCCAACAGACATCACGAATATCAGACACATCATCAGCCGCATCCGTCGATGCAGCACCACCCAACGCATCCACATCACCAGCAAACGCATCACCAGCAACCGCATCACCAACAGCCGCACCACCCACAGCAACCGATCCACCAACATCACCCACCGCCACCGCCTCCTCAGCAGCAGCAGCAGCAACAACAGCAGCCACCGCAGCAGATGCACCAACAGCAGCATCCACATCACTACCAGCAGCTGCACCACCATCCCACGAGCTCCACAACGGTGGGCAGTTCCTCCTCCGCCAGCTATGGCAATCACCATCCGCCGCATCACACAGCATCCCTGGCCGAGGATCAGCGATCCCGGACAGCGATGTACATGAGCAGAAGTAGTCAGCCAGGCTTGCCACCACCGTCTCAGCCGCCGGCACAAGGTTCAGGTGCCTCGGGGCCCAGTGGCAGCGATCCCCATATGCAATACTACACCTCGAACCAGAATTTGGCGATGAAGAAGGTGCCCGATCCGCATCCCAGTTGGAGCTACAAGAGCCAAGCTGCTCCGGCTCCTGCTTCGGCGACCGGATTGCGACAGCATGGGAATCCTGGCCTCTATGCAAGCGGCAGCACTGCGTACTGGCCGCCGCCAGATGAGCAGATGCATCACCAGCAGCCGTCCAGGTATTCCTACGGGAAACCAGGAGCCCCAGTAACGGGATCGAGACCACCCATTCAGGGACCCCCGCCAAACAGTCAGCGATACTACAGCGAGGACATCAAGTACTCGACAGTACCTGCCGCCTCCAAGGTGGTCACCTACGCACCACCAGCCAGCTCCTCGCAGCCACAGCCACCGCCACCCACCTCCAGTTCTTCCTCCAACTCGTCATCCGTCCGCCACTATGAGCTCGAACATGTGGTCAATCCAAGTAATCCTAGTAACGAGCACCAGCAACCGAGTCCCAACTATGGCCGGAAGTGTCCGCCGCACTACGAAACTCCGCCGGAGCAGAGGAGTGCAGGGGCCACGCCCAATGCGGCGGGTACGCCCACATCCACATCGCATCACCAGAGCCTGTATATCCCGATGCCGACATTTAGTACGGAAAAGTTCCAAACCACCGTGCATAATGCGATTGAGAAGTACGTAAGGGAAACGCCGGGACCCAGTCTGGAGTATCCAAGAGGTGGAGCAGCAACCGGTGTGGGAGCTGGCAGTGGAGCCGCCTATGGCCGCACTGGATACTACAGCCAGCAGGCGGTGAAGAACTCGAAAACAGCTCCTCCGCCCGTCCCACAAACTGCCACCTCGAGCTATGTGAAAATGGAACCGGAGCATGCGCTCACCGGCAGTTTGCCCCAGCCCACGAGATCTTCGTTGTATCACAATCCCTACAACGTGGAGAGCAGGGAAAGAGATTCCTCGCCAGCTATGGCCACTGTTCCGGCACCACATGGATATCCGACCAAATACGGAAAGCTGATACAGCAACAACATGCTGGGGCAGTGGGAACTGGTAGTTCGGCGCCCTATTCAAGTTACTACCATCAGGGAACTCCCTCGCCAGCGGCGGGAGCGGTGGCCTCTCCCACACCAGCACCAGCACCACCGCCTGCCGGAGCACCGGGAATGATAATGGGTCCTGGGACGGCAATGGGTGCCGCCGGCATTCCTACGCACAGTAGCCAACCTGCTCCTCCGCCGGTCAGCAACAGTCAGCAACCCGCCTCGTCCTCTAGCAATGCCAACTACTCCACACTTCAGGTGTATCCCCACGGACCAGATATATGCTACCAGCCAGGAAGTCAATCCCAGGCGCAAAGTCAAAACCCAAGTCATGCCAATCCCGCCAAAAAACCACCAACTGTAACTAAACCTAACTATCGTGCTTTAATCAATGATATGCTGAAAAGAAATACGGCGAGCGAGCAAGAACTTAATCTGCAGATCATCAAGAAGACTCTTAATATGGAGCCGCCAGCGAGAAGTCATCCGGCTCCAAGTAAGGTTCTTCAACAGGCTGCTGCACCCGCTCCCCTAGCAGTTTCATCCGCACCTCATCCGCCGCCGCCGCCAGCGATTCATTCGCCACTGGATTTATCCATGCGTACGGTCAAGCAGACGGCGGATTCGACGGAGTACAAGTACCAGCGACCCAGCACGGATTACAAGCTACCACAAGCGGGTTTGGGTGGAGGTTTGGGATTGCCTAGGTTCGACATCACACCCAATTTCTCGGCGGCTACCAGAGGCGGAGGAGGAGGAGCGCCAACGAGTCCGGCGCCAACACCTGTGATACGCCAGGCTCCAGCCATTCCGGCAGCTCCTCTTCCAACCACCGTTTCAGTTCCTCCGGTTCCCACGGCTGCACCGGCCTTGGTGATAAAGACTCTTCAGCAGATGCGTCCCAGTGTGCTGGAAACTAATCCGTTTGCCAAGCGTCAGCAGCAGTTGCCGCCGGAGACGAGTATTGTCCAGGTGAACAAGCCCCCGCCGGTGGAATTGATGCCCACTCCTTCGCCAAGTCCCCACAACAGCAGCAATCCCAACTACTTGGGCAGGAAGCGGCATCTGCAGGAGTACAATCAGGCGGCGGCCAAGCAGGCGAGATTGGATGCGGAATCGTCTGGATCTCTAGTCCCGGGAGCACCCCTCATTGCTGCTCCCACATCCGTGGTTGTAGTGGCTCCAGTGCCTGTAATTGCTGTCAATGAACAGGCGCTGGCCGCCAAGCGGGAAAGGGAAATGCAGCCCATGGGCGTACCAGAATCCTCCACTTCCGGTAATCCCATACCCAAGATGGAGCCCCGGATACGCACCAAAGCGGAGCTCAAGGGTTTCACATTTACGCCACCAGTGCTGGTCACGTCCACCACCAATGCTTCGAGCACAATTTCACCACCCAGGACGCCACCCAACCAGGTTACCAATCACATACAAATTAAGCTGGAGCCAGCGCCACCGAAGGCGGCGGATTTGGGTCTAGAGGACGAACTAAGTTTGGGCAACTTGATGGACTGGGGCAGTACATGTAACAATCTCGTCGAGCAGCTACTTAGTAAGGTGGTGGTGCCGCCACCACTTCCTGCGTTACCAATCAGCACCGGTATCAAGCTGGAGCTTAGTGAAGATGATCTGCCAGTGGCGCGCATTCTCAAGAGGCAACCTTTGGCGGCAGTGCCACCCGCTGGAGGAGATGCCGAATCGGCCACCACCCAATTAACCACAACCACCAACGGAATCTCTTCGTCTTTGGGTAATGGCAGTGGCCAAAAGAAACTCAGCAAAGTGGAGAGGGAGAAGAAACGCCTGCAGCAGGAGCAGAGAATTGCCGCCCGCTTGGCGCCCAAACAGGGCCAAAGTAGTTCATCGGAAAGCGACACCACGGAGCTACATAAGCGCAATTCGGCGCGGCAGAAGAAACCCATCATGCGAAAGGGAAGGACAAGGCAAAGATCCCCGGAAGCGGCCAGCCTGCAGCAGAGCAGCGATGAGGAGCAGGAGAAAGTCAATCAGAGACTTAGCCGCAGTCAGACCTCCAGCGAGGAAAGTAAAGCGAAAGCACAACAATCCTCCACCAAAAAGGAAGTGAAAAAGGAGGTGAAGACTCCCAAGAACAAGGCCAGCAATAACACCACTTTAACCAAAACCAGCAAGAAACAATTCGATGCTTCCAGCCAAAACAAATCCAAGGGCGATGAGAATCCCAAGCAGGAAAGTCAGGAGAGCAGCTCCTCGGAAAGTCACGAAGAAGACGAGGACGAAGACGAGGAGGATCAGGAAGAGGAGGAGGATGAGGAGGAGGAAGAGCCCGAAGAGGAAGACGAGCAGGAGCAGGATAAGAAGAAGGAGAAGCGAGTTGGCAGGCGTCCGGGGACCACCCTCAAGAAACGCATTGCCCACAAGCTGAATACCATGACCCGTTCCAAGCATCGCAAGGAACTCGAGCTCCAGTTGGCCAACAGTAAGGTTCTTCGCAACGACAAGATTATTAGGAATTCCACCACCAAAATCAAGAGAAAGTATGTCCGCAAAGTGGTCGACAGCAAAAAGGAGATGATGGTCACGCGTTTGAGAAATAAACGCGGTTTGAATTCCGATTTGGCAACACTAAATGGTAGAAATTCCAAGTTGAAGGGCAACAAGGTGGTCAACAGTGCCGGTAAGCCAGCCAAGACATCGCCTCAGCAACAATTGTACCTGGAGGAGTACCGCTATAAGTTGGCTTTAAAAATTCCCCACCGCCTGATCTCGATTAATAAGCTAAACAAAGTGGCTGCCTCACTGCCGGACCTGGAACGTCGTGATCTCGGCCAGGAGCTGGCCTGCTTTAAGAGGAATAGGCCCAAGACCAAAGCAGCTAGTAAACAGGATTCCACACCGAAATCCATAATCGATGTTCTTCACCTGAGGGTTACCAATGGCAGTACGGCTGCTGGCACTCAAAGGAAGATCTCCGTCTCGGCTCCCGCTTCCACCAATCTTCAAATCCACAGTGAGACCTCGCAAACGTCTGCCTCTACTTCACTGTACGAGCAACCCCATCAGGAGCCGACGGAAAACCAGTCCCTGGATGATCTCAGCAAGCGACACTTTAGCATCTTCGATACCAAAGTGCTGCAGAGCAAAACCCGTACAGAAACCAAGTTGCAGAAGCATCGGGAAATCATCCGTGAGATTTTCGTCGGCCCGGAGCGTCCGGCATCGGCTCCGCCAGAGTGTGCCCAAGAGGCCGAGGCAGGGGATGCCATTAGTTACCAGAAATACGAGGAGTTCCTGCAGCAAATGAACAGCATTGCCAGTGCCAATGACAGCAAGTTGGCCAGGAGATCCCTAATGGATGACAAGTCCATCACGGCGCCCCAGTGTCCGCACAAGAGAAAGTATCGCTGCCGCAAGGGCAGCTCGGGGTTTGATTACATACGAAAGAAGAAGCGACCGGCTCCAACCCAGAATCAAAATCATAATCATAATCAGAATCACAACCAAAATCATAATCAGAGCCAATCTTCCAGTCAATTGACGCAACATCTATTGGAACACAACCAGAGTGCGGCAGATGAGCGATTGGATGATACGGACAGCACGATTGCAGGTAGTTCCCATTTGCCGCCAAAGGTCAAAACGGAGATGGATGTTTGCCGGGAGATCCAGAAATGGGTGCTCAACAAGGGCGTGGGCCAGAGTACCATGCACAAGGCTGCTCGTCAGGGTCTAATCGATGTGGTGGTCTACTGCCTGGATCATCTCAATATGAACCCGGATCAGAAAGATAACGCCGGCTACACTCCCCTCCACGAGGCGTGCACCCAGGGATGGCTGGAGATTGCCCGGATTCTGCTCCAATTCGGAGCCAATCATTCGGAGGCAGCTCAATCTGGAATTAGGCCATTGCATGGAGCCATCGAAAATGATCACGAGGAGGTGGTGCGCCTGTTGCTCTCCTATGGCGCCGATCCGTTGCTGGCAACGTACTCAGGTTGGTTTTGGTCGGTTAACATTTTGAAGATCTATACCAATCCTATTTTTGTTGTTGTCTAGGTCAAACCCCGCTAATGTTAGCTTCAAGCAAGTTGATGCGTCGCATTCTGCGCGCTCATCTCAGCGATGCACAAAGTGCCGCCGCTGACATCAAGCCAATGCGATTCCATGGGCCTTGGGAGATATTTGGTGAGTTCGAGTTTATAAATTTGTTTATAAAGCCGTTGACTTACATTTAAATTAATCTTTTGCAGATGCTAAGGAGTATGGTTATGATATATTCGATAGTGTACCGAATACAGCTTGTGATATGAGCAGAGCTCTACGTAGAGAAAGGAAGGAGGCCAAGCAGCAGAGGATGAGCAAGAGCAACAGCAACAGCGCCAGTAACAGCAATGGACTTTTACCGACCAAAAAGGAGGTACTGGACCCAGAGGATTTGGACCAGGAGCGGGTGAAAACAATCAAGCAGAATGGGGAGACAAGTGCAACAAAGACTGGACCAGCGACTACGACAGCGACAACAACGATGGTTAAATTGGAACCAGGAATCGATGAGGATAGCAATAACAATAAGAACAACGATGAGCTGAATGCTAATGTTGAAAATAATTTAGTAACAAGCGTTGTGAATGTCAAGAATGAAGTGAAAAAGGAAGAGGATGCTGAAACAGAAGCGGAAACGGAAGCGAATAGGATTAGTATGAGTAGGCTAGACGACGATCAGACGGACATCGAGACAATGGATAGTGAATTGAATGGTGATATTTTTGAATTTGAAGAGGCCGATGTGCCCTTGCCACCACTGTACTTGCTCAAAGACGAGGGCAGTGATAAATGGGTACTACTCAACGATTTGTGCAATTTACTTAAAGTTAAATCAAAGGATACGTTGCTCAACAAGGTAAGAGGGTAGAACCTTGTGAAAATTCTCTGTTTTAAACAAGCAAATATTAATAAATCCCTATCCTCTTTTCACAGCTCTGTCCGAACAACAGCAATGCGTTGGCCAGCAGCCAGAAGCACCTGCTCCGGGAGTTCAAGATCGACGACTTCCTGGAGAGGGCCACCTGCCTGCAGCTGTTGTGCGCCGGCGAAAAGTTGAACATGTTCAGCTCCTCAAAGGTTGTGCTCATCAAATACAACGACAGTGTGCGGAACTTGTTGGGCGTCAAGACCATTTTAATGAAATTTTAACCGAGATATACATAGCGATAGGACGAGGCATGATCCAGAAAGATGCAACTTAGATAATGATGAACAGATGAACCTAGTACTAACTGCAAATAGAGTGTAAAGTGCAAACAAATATGGAAACACTATTAGTACGAATATAATTATAGATTTATATACTATACATATGTATATTTTAGCTAGTAGCTAGTTTTTACTCACCCGTCTTTGTCTTTGGAAGATAAAGTCTTTTTAAAGGAAATTAAATTAGAGCTAATGCAAAGTGATACAAAGGTGCTATACACACTCAAAACGAAGAATAATGGAAATGAATGAAAATTTTAGAGAGAGAATATAGAGAAAATCTGGAATCTTTAGAGATTGGCTGCAATTATGCAATTCAAGTGTAGAACAAACGAAAGCGACGGTATGAGCGGACGGAAAACGATAAGAAAATGTATGCCAGCCAGCAGCTAATAAATCGATATATACTTACAGATATATCTAGGGATAAAGTGTAATCTATGGTTTTTAAAAAGCAAAACAAATTAGTATAAAGTATAAACTAAATAATAATTATTGTAATAATATTAAAACAGCAACAAAGGCGTATTTATGTATTATGTATTTTTAAATGAAATTATTAACATAATATATTTAAAATATATGTATACACAATATGATCCAACTATAATGTAAATCAATTTTCAGATAGGTTTGTAATTTTCTATGTAATGTACGTGTGTAAGTTTTGTGCAACTATAAAAGAAAACAACAAAAAAACAAAAGAAATTTAACAAAAAACCGAATGAGAAACAAAATAAAAGCAAAGTGAAATTTTGGCAATTTAAAAGATCGTTTTTGTTTCATTACGATTAGTTAAAAATTTTGTTATGACAAATAGAAAATTGGGTCTATGTTGGTTAGGATCCGAGATCTACATACATCTTCATACAAAACTATTTCGAACATACATACATTATAGGGTCGGAAACGCTAACATCAACCGTCTGTTAATTATTTGTTATAGACTATTTTTATTTAAAGACGTCAGAAATAACGCTCATAAGTGTTATTTTTTTACACAAAGTGAATAGAAATAATCGAACTGGAGTGTCGCGATCAATGGCGTTTTTCTGAAAACCATTTTTCAAAAATCTGTGTTCACCATTTTTAAACAGGTTAGTTGTTTAAACGATATTTTTTAAACTGCTCTTGGGAACATTTTTTATAGAAAAATGAAGACATTTTACGCAAACTAACAAATTTTTGACTGGGAATGGCTGTAAAAAATTAAATTAAATTAAATTAAACTAAGGGTCCAAATACAAAATTTAAAAAATTAAAATCCAATAATTTTTTCTATGGTAAGGGAGCATACTTTTAGGCAAACTGGTAAGGGTCCTCAAAAGTCTCCGTGGACTATGTCTTCTTTCTTTAACCACACCCTTTAAAAAAATGCCTAAAAATCTTATAGTTTGGTGATCGAAAGATAACAAATAACACTTTTCAAATACTTTAACTAGATAATATAGGTCCAAATACCGCAAGCAAAAGCCACTACTTTGAGTCCTTTTTCCTAGAATCCTTGCGTTGTGTATTTTTCAAAATGGTGATTTAAAGCGAATAAGATTTTCTAGCAGCCATTAAGGTAAATGTTAAATGTTACATAGTAATATTAATTTATCATTGAAAATAATAATAGCTCCAATGAATAGTTTGTTAATTAAAAATTATTATATAATTATTTTTTAAATTAAAAAGTATATTTAAATGATTTAGTGTATCTGAATATCTGTTGAATTTTTAGCAGAGCTTTCACGAAAAAAATTATAGCTTTACAAATTTCTGAAACTAAAAATATTTTCAAATCAAGATTTTTTAAAGATCCTGAACAAATTGGACGTAAATGGTTTATAACTTTTAGAGTTATTGTATCCACTGGCTTTCGAGAAAAAACACAACTTTAAATGCCCATACCTCCAAAGTAATTAGTCTGATCGAAGTTTTAGGATCATAATCAGACAGCTTCAACTTCAATAGCTAATAAAAAATCATTTCTTAATCTAATTAATTCTTTTTTAACTGTTAACGACTTTAACTGTTAACGACTTATTACGGAAAATATGTTTTAATGTTTAGTTTTAACTTTTCAGAATTCGACTGTGGTCATGGTGCACGGAGCGCTAGAGCCAATACTTTAACTATTTGTTAAATATTACTTTTTTTTTTATAAAATACACGGACGACTATTTTGTGAAAGGGACTCGGACCCCCAGCTCCTCCAAGTTCCGATTTAGAAACCGCCAACAATTTAAATACAGGGCTTATCGATAATTTCCCGATTGCTACCGCCAGATGTCGCTAGCGAAAGCTACGGCCGCCCGTTTGCGCGGGTGTGCGTGCATGTGAGTGCTTTCAGCTGAAAGCTATCCGGATTTCATATGATTGCCGTCCTTGTTCTTCAAACGTTTTTTAAAGGCCAAGAATGCTGCCTCTCTGTCCTTGGCCCCGCTCTCCGGAGATCCCACACTATCCCGACCGAGCCTGTGTGTGTGCGCGAGGGCTTTCGGTCTTCTTCTACCTACGCCAACAACTTTTTACTGTGTGTTCCCGTTCGATGTGGCCTACAGACCTAATTTTCGCGTTGTGCGCGGAATAGTTTTTCCCGAAAAAGTGAAGCCAGCAAATAAACAATAGCCAAAAGAAAGCGATAGCCAGGAAAGTGAGAGTGAAAGTAAACAAAAGCGGAAGGAAGAACTCTACTCTGGCGATAATTGTGTGTGTATATTTAATATTTCCGATGCGTCCATAACGGGAGTGTGTTTTACTTCCCCTTTCATCTGCTCATCGCGCTCCCCGTCTGCCCCCGAAACCCAAATTTCGGTGTGCAATTTTGTATAAAAATTAACACAAAGTGTGAAGATAGCGTTGTGTCATAGAATTGGAGCAAAAGGCAAAAACAAGGCAAAATTAGCAGAGGCAAACGGAAAAACAACAACACAGAATGCCCAGTGGAACCCCAGTACATATGTGTATATACGCGGTGTGACCGTGCAAGTGTGTGTGCGTGTGTGTGTGTGTAGTAGGAATTGCAATTTATAGTTGTTGTTCCGAGAGCTTTCGCTTGTTGCGCGCGTGCGACGATTGTGCAAGAAGTTTAGTGTGTGTAAAATCGGGAAGAGGAAATAGCAGAGAATAGAAGGAGAATAACATGGGAATAAATACAAAATAAGTAAAAGAGGAAAATAAAAATAAATAAATCGCCAAATGCGTTCGGCGTCGTGTGTGTGTGCGTGTTCTGAAATATGCTGAAAAAGCTCTCGGAGAGCGAGAACGAGAGCGAGAGAGCGATCGGGAGAAACAGCAACAACAACGATCGGCGAAATGAATCACACGCAAGCTTTGTTTTGCGAATTATAAATTCGCGTTCTCCACACATGCGAATTCCCACACTGAGAGCGAGAAAGAGGCAGAGCAGCAGCAGGAACAACAACAACAGCAGCAGCAAGACCAAGACATAATAATAGAACTTTTGCTTTCGGTTCCAACTGGTTTTTGTATACATAAAAACCGAGAGTGGGATAGAGACGGAGGAGGAGTGAGAGTGAGAGGCCAGCTTCCAGGTCTTCTTCTTCCGCGATCTTCGTCTTGGAATCCATGGAAACCGTGCGCATGCGCAAAACAAAAAACTACAAAAGGAAAAACAACGACGTCACGTCAGCTGCATGAAAGGTAAATTCTCAATTCTCCCCACTTCTCAACTTCCTTTCGGTCTCCCTCTTTCCCCAAAATCCCCCTTTTACCTTTGTCTAGTTGGGTAAACTTTATTTTATTGTACATATTTACCACTTTAAATGGAAACGATCTCACACAGACAAAAAAACTTACTTTTTTACATTATCTTCACATAATATCAACTCAGTAAACTGAAATATTTTGCGTAATAAATAAATCAAAATATTTCTAAATCGAAATGGTAACAAAAAATACAACTTAAAAAAAACTAGAAAAGTACGCCATCTATTATGTTCCCTTTTTAACATTTCCAATTAAAATAATCAGGTTATTTCTAAAAGTAAGAATTTCGAATCGATCTTAAAAAAATATACATTTATTTTCAATGTGTAAGGCACAGGGGTTGATGAGATTGAACAACGAACAGTAAAGAACTTGTAATCGAGTGAAGTTAATTAAAGTCTCGCCAGGGTCTGAAAAGTTGGTAATGTTTCCAGTTTTTTGTCTTACCAACTGGAAAATTATTTTTAATTAAGGAATAAAAACACTTAGATGTAGACATTTTTAATAGACTTTAGCTTTAATAATGTCTACCATTCGAATATTGATATAAAATATTTTTAGTAGCTTCCATTCCGGTTTTTCGATTGAGGTCCTGAAGAAAATTTCTATTAGAATGTCTATCGTAGTTCTGAAATAATAAAAATGTGCTAAATGTCTGTCCAGAAAAGACTATGATCAAAAATAACAAATCTATAATTGGTTTTAGTAAAACAATTGTATTTTAATAAAATTATCGACTTTATATTAACCGAAGCTCGTTTTATTATTATTTCTTATGGTTTACTTAATTTTTGTAGGTTAAAGAAAAAATAAATAGCAATCTAGAAAAGACGACAGGATTCTAGTTACCTACAGATTTCGTTCGTCTTTTAAAAAGTAAAAATATAAAAAGAAAACGATAGGTACATGCATTAAATTACCAATTAATAGGCTGGATAATCAAATGATACTGAAAAAAAGCTTTTAAAGCTTTTTCCCTCGTAAAGAGTTGACCTTGGCCTGCTTTGGATAACTGTAAGGCTTTCCCTTGGCCCACATTCCGGGTGACCTAACCTTTAACTTGACCTTAGATTGACCTACTCCTTTAAAATCCTTGTCCTACTTTCAATTGATTTTTTTTTAACGATTTTAAATTATCTTAAATAATTACTGACATTTAAAATCCTTTTCTTTTCCAGGTCTATAAAGCAATTTTAAACTAACTATTACTATCGTTACCTGCCATTACGAATCATCAAAAATAAATCCCACGCATCACAACGAAACGTACAAAAAAATTAAATTAAAATTATAATAAAATGGATACCTTCAACGTACCTATGCTGGCGGAAAGCAGCAACAACAACTATGCAACAGAAGCTACCAGCAACCATCTCCACCTGCAACACCAGCAGCAGCAGCAGCAGCAACTCTTAATGCCACACCATCACAAGGATCAAATGTTGGCCGCCGGCAGTTCCCCAATGCTTCCCTTTTATTCCCACTTGCAATTGCAACAGAAGGATGTCACAGCAACAATAGGACCTGCAGCAGCAACTGTTGCAACGGCTGCAACATCGGCCAATGCCGATAACTTCAGTTCATTGCAATCGATCGATGCCAGTCAATTGGATGGCGGCATTTCCTTGAGCGGCTTATGCGACCGCTTCTTTGTGGCCAGTCCAAATCCACATAGCAATAGCAATATGACTCTTATGGGCACTACGGCTGGAGCAGCGGCAACTACTAACAACAATAATAATAATAATACCAACAATAATAATAACAATAACAACAACAATGTGGAGGCTAAGGCAGTGAGGCCATCGAACGGCGGTTCGGTGATAATTGAATCTGTGACGATGCCATCGTTTGCCAATATTTTATTTCCCACCCACCACCGCACCGCCAACGAGTGCATTGATCCCGCCTTGTTGCAAAAGAATCCCCAAAACAACGGCACTAGCACTAGCAACATTATTGTGCCGCCCGTGGAATATCATCAATTGAAACCACTTGAAGTCAATTCCTCGACTTCCGTTTCCACCAGTAATTTCCTCTCCTCCACCACGGCTCAATTGTTGGACTTTGAGGTGCAGGTGGGCAAGGATGATAGTCACATTAGCACCACCACCACAACGGTGCCAGGATCGGCATCCGTTTCGGGATCGAGTGCAAGTGCAATAGCAACAACAGCTGCGCCAGCAACGACAACATCCATTAATAGCACTGCCAATGCAACGAGGAGCTCATTGCACAGTATTGAGGAGTTGGCCGCCAGTTCCTGCGCCCCCAAAACCACATCGCCCAACAGCAGCCACACTAGCAGTGCCAATACAACACCGCAGCAACAACATCACCATCAACAGCAGCAGCAGCAACATCACATGCAAAGCGGCAATCACAGTGGCTCCAATCTCAGCAGTGACGATGAGTCCATGTCCGAGGATGAATTCGGTCTGGAAATCGACGATAATGGAGGTAAGTCAAGATATTGCATACCATATTTCTTACAATACCCCCCACATTCTCCAGGCAAATAGGTTGGCAATATTCAGTTGTTGCTGCAAGAAATAAAATGACAAAAATCAACGAAATATAATAACTAAATATCGCGTATGGAATCAACAATTATGATTAAAATCAATCAATCATTATGAATAATGCAGATAACAGAACCTAACCGAAACCACTAAAAATAACGGTTTAAAAAATTAAATGGAAATATAATATAAATAATAAAAATACAATACAAACCCAATCAACAAACAAACACAATTTGTATTTGTTTTAAATTTATCAGGTTCAAAATATCAAAATATCAAAAGTACCAATAATATTTTGATTACATTCATATGTTTGATTAAAAAAAATGTTAGGATACTGTCAACATATACCTAACGTTATAACGTTTTTATATATTGGGTATACTATCGACTTACCTTTTAAATTTAGGCTTAAACTATATATCAATCCAATTAAAACGCAATAATTTTATCACGCATTTCAACTGACGTTTATTACATTTTTTTATATTTTCAATTTAAATTGAATCAGACCTTGAGATTTTCACTAACTTGTCATTACTGTCGTGCCCGCCCCTGCGGTATTCCAGCCAGTCGGCCAGACGGTCGTCTTAAATCTTAGTGTGCCAAGTGCAATGCTAAGTTTAAATATGCACGGAGCACTCTCGGTACCCCTCCCCAAATCCCCTTTTCCGCTCAGTTGGCCTCGCACTTAGCTCCATGTTGTTCGGCCTGGCGTCGGATGCAGCCATAAAAATCCATTTGAAATGTCTATAAAAATGCAACTAACCTACTTTCGGGTGTTGTTTTGGGAACGTCGTAATTTAAATGCTCTTTTATCCGAAAAAAATATTTCAAAAGACTTTATTATAACAAATTTATACATTCAATATTATTAAAAAGCTATTTAGGGAGTTTATCACCTTTAAATCCTTTCCGAAATTGAAATCCTAATTTTTTAAAGATTAAGTATTTAAAACCACTTGAGAATTTGTAGTACATTTTATATGAATTCTAATAATATCATTAAAAATATATTGAAAAATATTAATTGCAAAAAATTAAAGATTTAAAGTTCTTAATGGTGATCTTGACCTATAGAAAAAATATTCCCTCGACTCGCCTAAGAGTATGTAAAAATGCAAATGAAGAAAAAATTCGCTCGATACGTTTGTCGATGCGTGAATAGCAATTAAACGAGCAAACTGAGACACAGACCCCTGCCAAATGTTGATGATGAATGATCAAACATTAGAGACATATGTAAGGTTGTTGGTTTTGCTAGCAAAATGTTTGGTTTACACGGCATTTGGTGGCATGATACAGGCTTTTTAAATTAACTTTATTGACATTCGACAATGTCAGAACGACCGAGGCATCTTCTACCCCTTTCCGAGAAGCATTTAATTTACCCACTTGGCTTGCCTTCGAGGGAAGCCCCCAAAGTGCAGCTTAAATTTTCCATCTGCTTTCGTTTCATCCTTAGAAAGAGAGGCAAAATGGAGCAAGGTCACTTGGGGGTATTAGAATTTGGGTCAAGCGCAAACGAATCGTTGTTGCGCTCGCTTGCGTTTTCTAATATTGGAGATTGGGCCCAAGGATGCGAGACAAAAACAAAAAGCGAAATTGCATAGAAATTTGAAGGTCATTGTGTGCATCAGCCGCAGCGCGGTCGACGTCGCAGTCGGCGCGGCAAAGTCGCGTGTTCTCGTCCCCTCTCTTTCGCTCTCTATTGCACACTCTCTACAGTGAGAAAAATACATTTTTCATAATATCTGGTAGGTTTATCCTGTAGGTTCAATATCTTTTGAGTACCTTAAAACTAATGTAAAATAATTTATTTTGAATGTGAAAAATATATTTAAAAAATTGGTGGGTACAGACATTTATTCAAATGTGGATTCATTTCAATATCTCAAAATCATTACCGAATGTAAATCATTTATCCAAACCAATGTCCTAAAAATATTGATATTTTTTAGGTTATATATTTTGATTACAACGAATCTCTTAATATATGCAATTTTACAAGTACATATCCCTTTTAAAGTACTTTCATGCATTTTATTATTTTGAAGACTATAAAAAACAAATTTTCCTTCTTTTAGAATTAAAATTCACATAATTATGATGGGTTAGGACGTTGAATCAATTGCACATTTATCATTATTGTCTGTGAGTACTAGTATTTGTTCTACACGTTGCAGAATTTCTTCTAGGATTCTTTAATGTTGATTTTTAAGAAAAAAAATTGCATTTTCGAAGACTTTTTCTAAGTGCATCTGTTGTTGCGGCTACTTTTGTTGCTGGCGCGGTTCTGCCTCAGTTGGTTTTATTTGCCGACGACGCCGCCGCCGCCGCCGCCCGCAACGCCGGCTGACATTGACACAGATTGCACCGTACCGTACCGCACCGTACCGCACCGGCGTCGCTGCCTTTGCTTCGGTCGGCGTCGATGTCGTGCGTCTATGCTCACCTCAAAGGATTTAAATGGGTCAAAGTCAGCTAGCAGCTTGTTGCATTTTGAAAAATGCGCAAAAAGACAACGAAATAGCAGCGTCGAATTGGGGCACGACATTGACTGCATATAGCATATAGCATATAGATTATATATACATGTGTAATATGCACTGGTTCTAGCGACGAATGCATTTCAAGGTCCTTGGATTGATGCGAAGGCCGTCGCCCATCTAGCGGCCTTTGTCCGAAGGACATTCCCACCTCCCCCGATGAGTCCTTGGTTGCTCAAGGTTGTTCTATATGCAAATTATGTCTGCCACGTCTGATTTAAGCTCCGACCTTCATTTCGTTTTGTGGCTTGACTTTGAAAAAGGATTTGGTGGAAATGGCTGGTTGTTTGGCATTGGGAACAGTTTACAAATTTAAAAGGGGCAATAGATTGACCTGATTTAAGGTTGTTTTCACACTGTCTTTAAGCTCCTGAAAAGGTCAGAAAAAATGCAAAGAGCTAAGAATGGGTTCAAATTTAATTGAATAAGATAAATCCGATTGAAACTAAAATATTTTAGTTTAACTACAGTGACATGATTCATGAACATTATTATTAAAAAATATATATATCTTATTAGACGTTATATTTAATATGATTTTTATGAATGTTGAGTATTTTAACATTAATATTCTGATATATTTTACTATTGAACTATTGTAACTCTTCAAAGCAGGTTATTGTATTCCATTCATTATAATTTCGTATTTTTATTCGTACTAAATAATTAAGTCGAATACAAAAGATGTATCGCATTTTAAACTGTATTGAGTAATTCCCTTAATTTATACATACCTTAATGGCCAATTGTCTGGTCTTTAAAATAATATTAAGTGCAATTAGCAAACAAATATACAACAAATCAAGTTAGAAAATCCCTCACATTCTATCCTCCACATTGGTCATTCACACTTGCTTTGGATTCTAATTCTTTCTCACGACTTGCCATTGGCAAACCAAACCGCAAATTGGTAATTGAACCTAAACTAAATACAGCGATATCCAAACAATAAGGCTTAGTCAAGCGATCAGAAAACAGAAATCTTGTAAATGCAATCAAGGATAGAACATTGAAAAATATCAAGTTTAGTTTTGTAGAGCCGAGGAGCTTGCCCTTAAGAACAAAAATAAAATAAAACAAAACCCAGAGATCGAAGCATTCAATTGTAACAACTGAACAATAATAATGATAATGCAAGCAATTAGAACAGGTAATCGAAGGGGGGAGGTTCCAAGGGGCTGGGCACTTAGTTTTGTTTGCAAATTGTTTAACTAAGTGCATAGTAATTGGCTTATTAGTCGGGTTTCCAAGGAATGTTTTTCTTTGAATGAAACCTTAAGTTTGGCTGTGAATTAGTTGTACAAGTAATTAATGTTTATAGTTTAAGGATTCGTTGAACCCTTCAGGGTCTATGATTCATGGGGTCTGAAATGATTAAATTTATTTTTTCAAGGGGTAAAATAAAATTAAAGTTAGGTAAAATATATAGGTAAAATATATACACTAATAACTTGAGATTTTTATAGATCAAAATCTAGGTAAAATAAAAAAACTAAAATTTTCAAATTGGAAAATTCAATACAGAAAATTATATGATAACTTTAGTTAATTACTGGGATATTTATTATGGCATATTTATTATAATAAAAATGTGAATTTTTTGAGTTTTTTTGTCAACATTTTTAAAACTGCATAATTTTCAAGCAATCTTAAATTCTTTTAATATAAAAACATTCCCCAAATCTTGAATAATCGCCCATAAAATTATCTTCTATTGTTGCTGCAGCATTTTTCATTTGCTTGATGATGCAAATGGGAAATGTGTTTTTTTTTCTTTTTGTTATTTAATGCTGTTATTGTTACTGCGTCGCGTTGACCATTTTATTGTTGTTAACCTTAGCTCGAAAAAAAGGCAAATGCCATTGAGAGTGAGTCTCGCACTCTCGCAATGTCTGGGGCGTCTGGCTCCTATAACCATATAGTCATAGTGCCACTCCCCCCAGCCCCTCGCCGCCCCCCTCCGGTGGAAAAGTGTGCTAATGGGTCGCCAGTTGACCCTGTGCCACATTCGATGTTTGCAATTCTGCCGACGCCGGCAGCGCTGCTTTGCACTAATTTTGCAATGCCAAATGGGTGGGGAATGGGTGGGATTTGTATTTGTGCAGCGAGAGCTGCAATCGCTCAGAGAGCGAGAGAGAGGGTGCGAGATGGCGAGCGGGGCGAGAGAAATCAAACAGAGAATGCGCATTGATTTTTCCTTTTTTGCGCTGCACAAGTAGATTCTCATTTTCTTTAGCTGTCTCCCTTGCTCATCCGTTGTGTGCATTTCATTCGCACTTACACCCTGACCTACTTGCATTTATATTTATTTATTTAAATGCTTTTTTTCGGGGTTGTCTACTTCTAATTTAATTTATGAAATGATCATTTTAAAAAACAATATTATTGTACCGTTTTACAAATTGGTTGCCTAGTCTAAGGTGCAAATTATTATAAAGAAACAATTAAAAAATATTTTACTGAAGAAGAATTCGGTGATATCCTTATAGATAGCGATTTTTAATAAATTCTGATCTGATCAATATACAATTTTTTAAATATTTTAATTTTTGTTGAATTTGGAATAAAATATTAATTTATGTTTGTAGCCATTTTTCAATTGTTAAATTCTTGTATATCTCTTTTTTATATAAGTTGATTTGCTTTATAGTCATCAAACAGTTATTTATTGCCATATTTACTGGAACCGTAACTTCTTTAAACACCGTTTGTACCTCACTATCGGTTCTCCCCTCTTGAAATTGCGCTGTTACATTTACCACGAGCATTGAAATCGTGCAGGAGTGGGCATTGCATAGCTGAGATACTCGTACAACTCGATTCTTATCTTTGCTTATCGCGGCGTATACGTAATGTCGCCTTTTTTTTGTGTTACGTATACGTCATGTGTCAGCTTCACTGATTGGTTATCAATAAATAATTATGCGGGGGAAAAGTAAAGTGAATACTTAACCTGATTTTAAAAGATTTACAATTTTTAGCCTTGATTGAATTCCGTTGTTTGAAGAACTATCGTTGCGGTTAATTGATTCTAAGTAAATATATTTATGAGTTGAGAAAACTCCTCTCACAGTGAATAAATAAGATATTTATTTATTAGCCAGGAATGCTTTTTTATTTAAATTAAATTTTTAGTCCTGTTTAAATTATATCCAAAAAAGAGTCCATTTAGTAGTTTATTTTCTTGCAGTTCCTGATTCTTTTGTGTACATGACTGTGTCCCATTTCCTCTCTTCTCTTCTCTTCCTTTCTTTCTCGTCCTCTTCCATTTCCTTTTGCCGACCACACGCAGCGCATTCAGAAATCGTCCAAGCTGAACAGTTTTTTTTTTAATCTTCCAGTCACAACTACACGCGCAAATAGTTTATTCTTGAACAAGAAAAAAATGTTAAAATTTGCTTCTGCAGGCGGCTGTCGCACCAACACTCTCGCACTCCTCCGCACGCACACACACATACAAGCAGGGGCGTAGATAAAGAACCCGCATACTAGGGCAAACTGTGAAGCTTTCGCCGGCCGACGGAAGCTTTTGCAGTTTGCACATGTGTGCGTGCATTCTGGCGGCTGTAAGTATGTGTGTGCATAGTTGAGTGGCGCCAACTGCAAAAAAAAGCGAGCAAATAAAACGGGAACTTTAAACGATCCTCAAATACAAGAGATAGCAGACAAAGATGAAAAGATACAGATTTTGAATCGGAAACAGATACAGATACAGGAAAAAAAAAATAAACACGCGCCATAAAAGAAAACTGGCAAAGCTTTTCAAAAACAGCATGCAGTAAATGCAAACTAAAACAAATAAAAAACTCATGTGAGCTTTTCGCTACAAAGCTCACATGAATAAAAGAGGAACAAATACAAAATTCATAAAAGAAAAATAAAAACAGCTAAAATAAAAAAAAAAAAGAAACGAGAACGAGAACAACTGTTTGCAGTTTAGGTAAATGGGACACAAAACGCACTTTTGCAGATAAGCTCGCTCGACAGAAATAAAAAAAAGAGGCAGCGAACAATTTGCTCTTATCACTTCCACCTTATCGCAGTTGTCACACTTCCATTGCATTTTTGTTTCATTATTTAACTCGAAATACGTTTTTGTTGCCCATTGCACTTTCTGTTGACACTTCCCTTCTTCTCACTTACATATACTTTTATTTTATTTATGTAGGTACTTTTTGCTCACTTTGCTTTTTTAAATTGTTGCGGCAGGTCTTGGCTCATTTTTGCTTCATTTCTGGCTTTTTTTTTTGTTTTTTTTGTTTTCACCCCCTCAGGTAATTTGGTAAGCACGAAGGAGACAATGAAGTTATTTATGCGGCAATTATGATTATTTATGATTTTCTGTAGTTGTAAACTTGAATGCTTTCAAATGCTGAAATGGCTTTGAGTAAGGCTTATTACTTAAGACTTTGTATTGGGCCTGGAAATTCCCTACAAGTCTTGAGCTCAAACAGAAGTGGCACTTCAGATACATTTTAATTTTGAACAGATAAGCGGATATACCAATTTAAGTTACATGCAAATGGGCATTATGAGATTTGGATATTTGTAGGTAATGTAATACGAATCAAGAAAGTAAGCTTAGTTCGGCAAGCCTTGGTTTATTTATCCTGGCAGATCGTTGCTTTAAAGTTATCAATTTATATTACAAATTTATTACATTTAGATTAACTTGCGTATATGTATGTTACAAAAAAATAAATAAAATAAAGGATACGAAACCCTTTCCTTTGGCAACTGTATAGTCGCTAGATTTTTTTTTATTAAATACGAAATTCTAAAATGTTAAAAAACCTATTTTTCTCAAAATAAAAGAGAAAGCGATAAAAATCAACAAAGTTATAATTATTTTACAATTTATTTCATATAACTTTTACGCTAGTTGCTGTTGCAGCTATATGATAGGTTATCAACTTTTTTTTAACAATTAAATTTTAAAATCAGATATATTAAAAAAAGTATATACCCATGAGACATAAAACATCGAAGCTATAATTTGTTTGTCCTTTATTTCTCCGATTGTTGTCAAATCCGGCTTTCCTGCAATAGAAAGACGACTTTTGGGAATGTTTTATCCCAATAGCTCTTGAAACGGACGGACAGACGGACATCAGAAATAATATAAAAATAAATATCAATCGGGGGTGTTACAGAAATCTCTTCCAAACAAATTTCCCCCCAAAAGCAAATCTCGGTGTCACGATTATAAACCAACCAAATAATAGGCTTTAAAGCAAATGTTCCTAAAATCAGAGCAAATTAACTGCGAAACTCTTAGAAAACTCTACAGTTTCTGTGACACCTGCGGTTTTGATAAGTTGGTTTCCAAACCAACCGTCCCCAAATCCGTCGCCGGTTTTTGTGACACCCCTGAATAATACAAAATTAATACAACTTACTAAAAATTGCCGAAATTACGTAAGATATGGACAGCCCCTTATCGTACGAATATATTAAATATATGTATGTAATGATTTTAAAACTTAAGTCTATCAGGACTAACGCAAAACAAATATCGTTTAATTAAGGGACACTGCAAATCACAATGTGTATTTTTTTAGTTTAACTTATTTATAATTTTTGTTTTTCGGTTTGCTGTCCAAATACATTTTATTCTTCATTGGTCGACAAATAGACTCAAATAATAATTTTAATTATATACTCATTTGTATTTTTTCCAAAGTAAAATTTATTTTATTCAACCAAATATAATTTTGAATCGGACTCTAATTAAATAGCTTTACAAACTTTTAAAAACAAGTAAACACGTGACAACCGAAATAAATTCAGCTTATCAAGGCCGTAAATATAAAAAGTATTTAATCACTCGTCCATAATTTCGTAATCAAACCGTAGACCTTTAAACCAATATAAAAATAAAAATTGTTACAGCAAATAATGAAATAATTTACACCTCAGCCATATGTCGTTATGATGTAACCATATTTCTTATGCTCATTGTTGTTGTTGCTGTTTGTGTTGTCACTCTTCTCATATTTAAATAAACAAGAAATTTTTTTTTCGGTGGTAGAGAGGGGGCAGTGCTTTTTGTTTTTATTTATTTTTATAATTTTGCTTACAATTCGTGTTCGGCTATTTCGGCAGATGCTGATACGAAAGAAAAACCCGAAGAAGGAACGAAGCAAGACGGAGCTTTCGGTTCGAATGGCAGCCATAGTTGTGATGTTGATATAGCTTTTGATAGCCACTTTTTGACCCACTTTGACTATTTGCATGGCCTACTGCACTTGGCCAAGTTTTTGTCTCGCTCCTGCGCACACATGACCGAAAATTCGACCGTTTAAATGTTTAAAAACTTTTTATAACATATTATTTATAGATGAATTTTAAAATACTTTGTTAACTATTAGAGAAAACAAATCACTTATTTTCTATGCTAAAAATATTAGAGATTTACCATATAATAAAGAGGAATAGGCAGATTAAAATTTTTTTTTTTAAGGATTTAGGCAGTTTTAAACTTGGTGCTGTTTCTTAGAATTTTAAGAAAGGTTATATTTTGTAAAAAATTTTATTGTGACTTACAAAAAGTAAAACTATATTTTCTTGACCGCCGCTGTGCATTTAAATAAAAACTTTAATTACTCATACGCATTTTGCATATCGCACACCTCCTCCTCGCAGTCTGGCATTTTGTCGCAATAATTAGTTGGGAAATTTAGATCATGGCAGCCATATAACATTGTAATAATAATTGCAGCTAGGCAAACAGAAAACTGTGAAAAGCACAACATAAAACAGACATTGAAAACGTTTTTCCACGAACTTTTTTGTATATTATTTGTGTATTATTATTTTCTGTATCTCGTGTTGTTGCTTTTCACGTCAACTTACATAATTTTTCGGCCTATCTGTGCGCGTGTGTGCGTACTTTTATTGTTTTTATGTACAGACATCGCACACACTAACAACTTAAAAATTGCGTAAAGCTATGTTTTTTGCTTCTCGTGCTATTGATTTCGAAATCAATTTCATTTTCTATTTTGTAAAAATATTTATTTTTTGGCACTCAATTGAACTATTGCGCAAATGGATTAATTGAATGACTACAAATTGTAATAAATGCTGATTGCGATACAAAACTGTGACGGTTTCAAAATTTTGATGCTTATGAGAAGAGATTTTTCATAATTTTCCTGTATACATTCTTTGTTGTTAAAAAAAGAAAACAACAAATACTACAAGAAATTCTGCCAAGAATAGTTTGTTGGTATGGGGCAATCAGGCATTTTTGTTTCTGAAATATTAAAAAAAGGTTAAACATGTTAATGTAAACAAAGTTTTTTTTTTTTTAAATTTGTAACTTGAAAATTTAGTTAAAAACAATAAATTTTTAGAAACAAGCACTATATTTTAATAAATCTTTAAATCAATTTTCAGTTACATGTAAAGTTTAAAATATATTTAATTTTGTATGCGGTATAGCACGTTATCTTGGTTGAATTGTTAAATAATTTGTGGTTCTTAGCCTTTTAGCAAATTTTTGTTATAATTTTACTATATAAATTGTTAGAAAAGGAGGTCTGACAATGCAGACATACATGTGAATGTTCGGATGAATCAAAATTTGCAGAAGTTGATTGAAATTCTTGGTTATTTACAAGGCAATCCATCAGTTGCAAAATCCTTCACTTGGCAAACAAATTAATTAGTTTTGACACCGTTTAACTTTAACCCAAAGCTGTTGACACCATCGCATTGTCATTCGTCATTCCGCTCCATTGTCAACTTGCATATTATTTGTCCTTCACTTGAATTAACATTGCAATGCAGAAACACACGAAAATAATAAAGAAACATTTCAACGGCTGTTGGTTTTATGACTTGCTTAAGTAGAGGCTTTATATGAAAAGATCATAAGGGAAAAAGAAAAACCGACAAGCTGAAAACTTTGCATTTCGGTTCAAGATGTGACTCACGGCGCTAGCGGCTTTTATTTAAGGTGGTGTTGCATCAAAACATGATCTCAAAGGACACATTTCGGTGCACTTGTTTCTCTCATTTGGTGTTGGGTGGCAATTCCGACCCGCCCCCTTGTAAAACTAGGTCAATGCAATTTGGGTCACCTAGATTTGATTACCAAACCAGCCAAGAGTCGTCGCATTCATCGGTTCAAGCCGAGTGCTCTCTCTCTCTTTCTCTCTACCCCTCCTGCTCACTCGCCCTCTATCTTTCTCTCTCTATCTGAACGTTTTTATATATTTTATGGAAGTATGTACAAATCTAGTACATGGCTACAGCTGCGTGTGACTGATGGGTGGTAAAATGGGTTCTCAGTGGGTGGTAGTGCATGCTTACATATCAGTACATATGTTTTTATATCCCTAAATATACTTCTCGCAATGGGTAAAATAAACTTACTTATCGATGGCGGCGAGGGCTAAAATGGAGAGAAAATCGTAAGGAAAATACAAGGAATTTAGTAAACGAGATGAATCGCCAGGAAAAAGATAACACTGTGGTTGAGTGGGCACAGAAATGATTTAAAAGGATAATGTGCCAATCAAATGGTTGTGGGCTACACAATAAAAATATAGGGGAGCCGATAGATCAATTGATAAAGAATATATCCTAAAGCAATACAAGAGAAAAGTTGGATTGTAATTGAATTCATTAATATCACTAAAAACTTTTAATTATTTAAAACACGAATTGAAATGTATGGAATGTATTGAAGAAGTAGAGAAAGTATTTGAATTTTTTTTTTATTTTTTTTTTTAGTTATTTGAGAAGAAAGAAAATGTAGTAGGTATTATATACAATTTCATAAATCACGGTCGACGTCAATCGTCAATCCACTTCGTGACGATACTTGATCAAATTGCCGAAGAAACTATCCAAAATTGAAGAAGTGTTAAATAAATTAACAAAACCGTAGTTAATGATTTTAATTAAAACGAAATCATTAAATACCATTGAATATATAACCTGAAAATATTTATGATTTTAAGAACAAACTGATCCTTACCCAACCAACCAAGAAACTTATTTGGTGTTTAATAAAATCCTTGAAAACCTCTCGAAATGGGTCACATACTGAATCCAAGCCGTTTTCACATACAGCCCATGCCAAATCCATCCAACCATATGGCGTTGGAAACAATGGGACTTTCCCTGACAAAACGAAACCGAAGTAAAAACTTAACGTAAATTGATGAAATTGATTGGAAAAACGTAGTCAGTCGACAACAACAACGAAATATAACCAAAATGTATTTCAAAATACGAAACAAACCAAAAAAAAACCCGAAAAAAACGAAAGTGCGTGCGATGAATGAGCAAAATTGCGCAAACGATCGTGAATGCTTCACACTGTTCATTGTTTCAGTTTTTTTTTTTGTGAATACTCTTTCAGTGGGTATTTTGTATTGATTAAAATGAATTTTTTCTAAAAATTTTTTTCTCCTCCGGAATTATTTTACTTGAATTTTTATTTGGAAAATCATTTAAAATGTTTTTTTGTGTGCTAAGCTTCAGTATTTAAAATACTCTTAACTTAAGAACTTACAACTAATACTTGTTTTATTATAAAACAGCTATATTAAGGTAAAAAGAATATACAAATAATAACTATTTTTCAAATAATATTTAGAACTGTTACTATAACTGGTTTTTCTAGAAAAATAAATAAGAGGGTACTTAAAGACTCGACCTGTCAGCATTTTCGTATAGTTTGTCTGTGGTTGTCCCTTACGCATTGAAAAAAGCTGCCAAAAATATCAGAGGTAGCCACCGAAAGAGATGGGTATACTGGGAGTGAGAGAGAGAGAGAGGGAGTGAGTGGGGGACTGTAAGCATAATAACAATGTGCGTGAGCTTTTTTTTGGTTTCGTTTTTGTGGCGTTTTCAGCGTTTTTTGTTGGGTTAGGTTCAATATTGAATAGTTTTTGTTTTTTTTTTTTTTGAGGGGAATGATGGGGGACGTGCGAGGGGGTGGGTGGTAGCTTCGGTGCGTGTGGAGCGGGAATTGTTATTGCGTGTGCTTTTTTTATGTGAAGCGTTTTTTTTTTTGTGTGGGAATCTCTCGTTTGTGGTTTTGGGTTTTTGTTTTTGCGTTTAAAAAAAAGCTCTCTTTGCTCTTTCCTCACGCACACACTCATGTAATACGCTTCTCTCTGTTCCTTTTTCATTATTTCTTCTTTATTTTTTGTTTCTGTGTCGATTGCGTTGTTGAATATTTCCACTTTGTTTATATAATTTTAATCAAAAAAAAAAAAAAAAAAAAATGAAGCACTAAAGAAAAAAATATACGTGTGAATGTGTGTGCGCTATACGTAAAAAGCTTCAACGTTTTCAGAAAAAGTAGGTTAGTGGGTCACCATATCTAACAACGAGGCAGCGCTGCTGCGACGTCAGCGCCGCAGTCGACGTGTTTTTGACAGCCGCCAGACGAAGCAAATTTTATTTTATATATTTTCAAGCTTCTTCTTCGTATTTTCCTCTTTTTTTTTGTTTCTGATTTGGCTTCTTTTCGATTTTTGTTTTTGCGCCTCGTCTTGCCTTTCTATCATCTCTATTTTGCTTCTATTTATCCAAAAACGTGTCTCTGTTCTTTTTCCAAACACCATTAGAAATAGTTTTGGCATTTTAATCACCGCAATTTGGTTGCTGGTGGTTGCGATTTCGGGAATTTTAAGTAAATATTTATATGTTTACTATTTGAATTGGCAAGATGAAACGGATTTCTTCGTTCTAAATTCGAAAATGTTACAGAAAATGGTTTTGGCATTTTGTAATTTTATGCCTATCCTGCCTTTGATTTCATTGGTGTTGTAAAATATTCGTAAAAACTGTAAACAAGGATTTGTCAGAAATAACATTTTAAATTGTATTTCCTAAACTCGGAAAATAAGGATTTTCTAGTACTAGTATTGAAAGGAATATTATCATTATCTTTTAGGAATAATTAGATTTAAAAAAAAAACTTTAATTGCCTCATTAAAAAAAAAAATAGAATTTTTAATATGCATTTTTTTAATAAAAATTATTTTGAAAGTAAAGTAGCGCTCATAATGAATCGTAAATATTGTTCATTATAAACTATGCATATTAGCATTTTTGCGATTCATAAATCTGTTTTCGGCTTGCTCAGCATTGGAATCTCAACGATTTTGGTGTGCCAAAAACCCAAAAACCGCAGAGAAACAGCAACAAAGTTTATGAAAACCGCAGCAATAAAAAGAGCGAAGCAAAGACACACACTTCAACACACGCCGCGCTATTCAAATGTGAATTAAAAACGTAAAATTGTTGGTTTGTTTAATTATTGTTGCTAAAGGCTCAAGGTGGCTGCAGTCCAAATTCAACAACAATAATAAGTGAAAAAAACACAACTCATGTCTGCCTAATTGGGCAGATTTTCCTTTTTGCCGCTGTCAAACAATTAACATTAAACATATACAAAAAATAATGTACATGCCATTTAAAAACATTATTAATAAATACAACAAAATTTGTTAATATATGCGGACAGTGTACAACAAAGACAAAACAAAAACCAAGTGTTTTATTCAAAGATAAAAGGCGACGCCTCTACTTGGACCATCATGTTTAGTTTTTTGTAACAAGTTTTTTATTTATTGATTTTTGTGATCGAATCAGCGGGTAGACTAAAGAGACCATAAATAAACTATGTAACCAATTTATTAGCATAAATGTAAATACTTCGATAAGTTTTTGTCATAAACTAAAATAGAGTGTAAACTGACCGTGGACATACTAGTATTTTAAGTATATTTTGTCAGGAATTTAAACATTTGAAGTAAACCTAAAAAATTCATTTTTTAATCTAGGACTTCTACATAATTTATTTACAAATGTTATGTATATTTTGTCAGGAATTTAAACATTTGAAGTAAACCTAAAAAATTCATTTTTTAATCTAGGACTTCTACATAATTTATTTACAAATATTTATAACCATATTCAAAATATCTAAATAGGTCGAAAAAAATATTATTTAAAGCAAATTTAAAATTAAATACTCAGTATTGTATTCCAATAAGTTTTGAAAATCTCCATTGTTTTTATGTTTTCCCAAGTTTATCATTTATGCTTTTAATTTTGTTGATATGTTTATACGTAAATCTAATTTGATTGCTTAAACTCAGGATCATGTTTGGCTATAATATTACTAAAACAAAAAGTTTTTTTTATTGTTGTCAGAAATTAAATTAAAGTTAAAAAAGTAAATATTAAGTTGCGTCTTGAATTTAAAACTACTTAACTTAATTAGTGCACGAGACTACAAAGTTTCTGCCGCAAAAATGCATGGTAAATGGTATTTTTTCAATTAGTCGAGTTTCTTTTGGGTGACCCAAATTGCAAACTAGAAACGAGTCCTGTCCCGCAGCGGCCCCCTTAGCAGCCACATCCCCACTTTTAACCCCCTTTCGGGTGCGCCCCCGACAGAAACCCCCCCTTTCCGTTTCAGGCAAATGCAACTCATTTGTTTCTACGCATCGGGCGGAGGCTTGAAGGATTCGGACTCAAAAGCCACCCACAAAAAAAAAACGTCTACACACCCTCGCTTTGGGGCCACAGTCCCCCGCCGCAAACACCCCTCCCCCTAAAAAACGCGCATTGCATTTTAAGCAGAAAAAACACCCGACGCCAAGCAGCCCCCTCGCCGAAAACCCCCCTTTTTGCTGCTTGCAATTGTTTTTGTGGCCTCGTGACCCAGTTTCGAGCTTCGTCAACTGCAACGACAGCAGAGAGGCAGGGGCGTCGGCCAAAAGGGGGACGGGCGACGTTTTAAATGAATTGCAGTCTCTGTGCTCGGCGTGTGTTTCTTTTTCTGTTATTGTATATTTTTCCTTTTTGCACAAACAAGCCGAAGAAGAAGAACCAAATCGGTACCATAAAATCGAGCAAATCAACAACAGACGACGCAAAAATACGAAAATACGAAAAAACAACGATTTTTCCTGGCTTATAGCAATTGATATTCCAGGCGAGGATTAGTCAGCCATTAGCACGTGGTTACCGGGCCACAAAAGACACGAATAAAATAAGCGGAATTTTATGTAATAAAGAAACGGAAAGAGAGAGGAGTCATCCTGAAAAGGGAAAGTATATTCCAGTATGAAAGTGAAAAGGATTTGAGGAACTCTCTACTTTGAAAGTATACATTTTTAAAAAACCTTAGTATACTTAGTATTTGGCAATTCATTGGGGATTTTGGTTCTTTATTATATAAATATAATTATAAATATAAGTTTTTAATGGGAAATTAAAGTTTTTACCTAGAAAATCACGCATACGACCTGTGGGTAAGTTTTGCTTTCTTAGCACTCCAAATTATTTTCGAAAATAAATGATGAATAGAGCATTTTTATAATGTAAATAATAAAATCCTGAATTAATATATTCATGAAAACGTTCTAGTTTATAATCTAAGAAACTTATATCTTAATTCTCTTAAAATGAGAAAATTTGTTTTCAAATTTGTTATCCCAAACCGAATGATCTCAGAATTATGCAAATCATAATTACCTAAATAAACTCAAAAATTGCGTTAAAAATTTCCATTGTAGACCAGTTTACCTATAAGACCCCATAAAAATTCTTTCCATATTAACCCAACAAAGTGATTGATTAAAATAAATAAATAACTCAGTAAAGCATGGCAATCAAAAACTACATTGGGCCACACCTGTTCCACCGCACTTTTCGATTTGTGATGATATTCCACATGACAGACAAAATAGACAGACGAAGCGGAGCAGCAGACAGCGACGCCGCCGTCAACGTCAGCGATCTACAAAAAAAAAAAAAAAAAAAAAAAATACTCAGCTGACCTCATTACAAATGTGCTATAACATATTTAATACCAGATAATAAAATTAACAAAGCAAAAAATAAAAATAAAAATTAAATATAAAAAAATGTTAATTATTTAAATTTGCCAAGAGGGTTTAATTGGAGAAAAAAGAATATGACTAAGAGGGACGGGAATGGTAAACGGGTGGTATGCGTAATTTATTGCGCATTGAAAAAGTGCACTTTGACTAAATGTGTATTACGAGTTTTGTAAAGAGCACTGCAAGAAAAAATCATATATAAAAGAAAATCCCCAATTTTATTGATTGAGTTGGTGTTAAAGGCTTGGTTTTTCATTTTAAAATATTATTTTAAAATATTATTTAAAAATATAAAAATATTGTAGGTTGGCAACATTTTTGATTCCTCGCTTCTTTCTCAACTTTCATGGATGGAATTTAATTTTCACTGGAAAATAAGTAATAAACATTAAAATTTCAAAAATATTTCAAAAGATATCGGACCCTATAACCATTTTTCTGGCATAAAAAAGTTATTTAAAAATATCTCAAGTTACAACAACGATCTGCGTTGATCTTTAATATGTTTGGGTAAAAGCAAATTTTAGTTTGAGTGCATTTTTTTCGAGTGTATAAACACTTTTATATATAGAAATACACAATTATACAAATCTACATTAAGCTGACCTCCTCCTCAAGCGGCTGGCGTCGACGTCGACGTCGGCGTTGGCAGCGGCAGCGGCAGAGGCAGCGGCGAATTGCGGTCGAAACCGTCCCTGGGCGAATCTATCTGAATCTATGTGTGTGTGTGTGTGCTTTGTATCTGTGCGAGTCTGTTTGTGTGTGTGCGGCATATGAAAAGTGTGTCAAGGTTTTTTGAATAATATTTTGTGCAGCGTTAACGCGACGTCAGCAGAGAAAACTTTGCTGTTGTTTTTGGCTTTTTTCCCTTTATTGTTGCTGCTCTCGATTGTTGTTGCTGCTATTGTTGTCGCTGGCATTTTGTTGTAATCGCCGTTGTTGCCATGTTTGCTCTTTTCATTGTGCCTCCCCCTTTTCCCAACCCACCGCCCACCGACCACCCACCCCCCTTTGTGTTTGCTCATTTCACACTGTCATCGTTTCTCTTCTTCTCGCGATTTATTTTTACTTAATTGTGCTTTGTGGGCTATATAAGTATTACTTGTGCTATTATTTATTGCTTACTTTTTAATGGTGACTTCTTTATATTCAATTTTATTGAGATTCGCGCCTTTAATTGGGTTTATTCGTCAATCAAGCTCATTTCTTTCTCTCATTTCATTCCGGGGAGCGTCCGATAAGAAAAGCAAAATGAAAACGATTGTAGTAATGGTGTAATCGGAATGTGGGTGGTGCGATATATTTTCCGTGGGCTTTTCACTTTCCGTGGGGTAGGTTAAATCCGGCAAAAAGTTGCTGGAGTTGACATAACCCACATAGGGAGTGTTGCCAAACCTTTTTCTCCACCTCGTCCAATTAGCGTTCTTTTTTTTTGGGAGGGAAAGCGAAGGAAACCGAAATACAACCGCAAACAGATGTTTGCCTAAGTCGCTTATTTATGGCTGCATAGTTATACAACCTAGCAACTGACTCAAGTCCAGGTAAAAGTTTTTAGTACCTCTAAGGCTGATTGATTTTAATATGGATTTTGTAAAAACACACAAAATAAATCCTTAGAGATTTGTATGGTTGAAATAATTAATATAATGTTAAACATTGAAAAAATTATTTATTTGAGAATTATATTATTGTAAAAAAAAAATAAAAAAAACTTTAAAATAAGCATTATTTTGAAGGAGTGTCCTATATAAAAGTAGTTTTCTTAATTAGAATTGAGAAGTTTGCATACTGATACCAAATTATTTAAAAAACTAATATTAATTTTTTCAGCCTTTTTAATTTTTGTGTGGTTGGAATAATTCAAACAATGTTTAACATTAAATAAAATTATTTATTTGAGAATTTTATTATTATAAAATAAAATAAATGAAACTCTAAAATAAGCATTATTTTTAAGGAGTGTCCTATATAAAAGTAGTTTTCTTAGTTAGAATTGAGAAGTTTGCATACTGATACCAAATTATTTTAAAAACGGTAATATTAATTTTTTTCAGCCTTTTTAATGATAATTTTTTTTTCAGTTGTAGTTAACCCACAGCCATATTTTTGCGAGGGCCCACTGTAGCAAACCCACATTCACGCACATGCTTACGTATAGGCCCGATTTCCGCTCTTTTAAGATCCCAACACACGCCCCACAAAATTTCCCATTGACCCATTAACATGGAAACCAGAAACAGAAAGCGAAACAGAAGCACACAAGAAACAGACCCACACATTATTCCATACAAATGTGTGTATAATAAAAATAGAGTTTGGAACCTATCCTAAGGCATTTGTTGTTATTTTATGTTTCAACAACAACAACCTACACCAACATGGCAACAGTTTTCCATTACAGCGAACAGCAGAGGGTTAATGAGGGAAAGGGAGAGCATACAAGTTTCCCCACAGGCATACAGTCCTCTCCCTCTCTCTAAAGGGAGGTGGTGGGAGGGGGAGGGTGGGGTGGAGAGATGTAGGCCTGAAACGAAAACGAAATCGAAATTAATCTCTCTAACATAGACCTGAATCTGTACAACAAAAAAGTAGGTCAACTGCGGCAGCGACGTCGCCGCACACAAACACAGACACGCACACTTGGAACACATACAGCAACACACTTTCACTTATTACATTATTCAGGCCCCAAAAGCCGAGAGAGCTGTGTGGGGCCAAAGAGCGAAAGAGAGCGCCCGCTTGTGGGCGAAACTTGTTCGTGCTGCCGCAGTCGACGTCGACTGCTCTGCCTCTGCCGCAGTCGATTATTTCATATTGAAAGCAAAAGTGATCTGTGAGAGAGAGAGATAGAGAGCGTGTCAGAGAGAGCCTCTCTCAGCCCCACTTAAACCCCCCCCACGCCCCTCTTCATTGCCGGCTTGTCAATTAAGCAGTGGGGGAAAATGTTACAAGGTTTCGTTTCAGGTTAAGACGAGTTTTTTGTTTCTCTTTTTTCAGTTTTTTTTTTCCTATATCTTTTTTTCAACTTTTGTATGAACAAATTTTGTATTTTCTAAATTTAGCTCTTCTGTGTGTGTATTGGTGTTTTTGTTTTGCTTGCGATGACGACAATGCAAAGAAAAAAATAAGAAGATGGCATAAGAAAGGTGGGCGGAAAAGGGGAGGAAGTGGGGTTGAGAGAAGAGACGTTGCTTTTTCGACTCGTTTTCCTTTTTTTTTCCCCCTTAGTGCGTCGTCGAAATAAAATAAGTGACCTGCCTCATTTGAAATTTGTTTGCGGGCGGCTGGCAGCGTTTTTCGTTTTTTCGTTTTTTTTTTTTTTTTTGTATATGTACGTCTTGCGATGCAATTGAAAAGGTTGGAGGTTGCGCCTGCGATGGGGTTAAAAAGGGGGTGGGGGCGCACTGGGTAACGATCGTTGATAGAAAAATGTCTGGGAATGTGCGTCCAATTGGGGTTTTAATGTTAAAAACTAAAAAATGCTGTAATAAAATCAATTCAACTAGTTTAACGATTCCGTAAAGATTATTTAATTTAATATTGACTTAAAATATATATCCAAAAAAAAAAAAACATTTTCTGAACTAAAAATATGTATTTATGTTTTTTTAATTCAGAACGAGGTAAGATCTTTTACAAATGTGTATAAATAATGGGTTTTCTTTTATTCTGATCACAAAAATATTTGTTGCATACTTTTGAATACCACATTTTAATATACTTTTCTCCTAAAAAAAAAATAAAAGTTATGAAATCCAAAAGTTAAACTGAAATTTCCAATAAAAAAATTTTAAACTAATGAAGTTGGGAGTTTGTTATTAATCAGATTTCTCATGAGTTTCAATAAAAATATGTACCAATTACATAGTAATAAACTTGTTAAAAACTCTATAAGTCGAACCACCGCTCTTTTGCCACATCATTCGTCCAATAACGGTCAGTACAGTACTGCCCAATAGTCAAACAGCACTGACTATATTTTTAGCCAACGAAATGAGAAAAATAATAAATGTTTCCAGCAAATCAGCTTACAATACTCAAGCTTTGTACCTTCACGTCGACGAAAAAAAATGAAAACATTTGGCAATCGT